>OY747133.1:22551066-23151066 GCA_963556465.1 Berberis vulgaris
TCGGTCTATCCCTAACCCATTTCTAAACCGAATATCGAGAGTCACTGATGCAACAGGATCTTTTTATATTGTTAATCAAGAATTCAAAATTGACATATAAAAATTGGAATCGGGTCTATCCCGTCTTTCAATAAAATTGAGTCGGGTCTATCCCGAGCTCATTCTTGTGTCGAATACAATGACGTGAGGATGCAGTAAGGTCTTTTAATATTGTCAACCATGAATTCAAAGTTGACAATATTAAAATGGAGTCGGGTCTATCCCATCTTTTAATACAATGGATTCGGGTCTATCCCAAATCCACTTATGGGTATGTCCCATCTTTTTTCAAAATGAATTCGGGTCTCTTCTGAACCATTCTAAACCAAATATAGGAACTCAGTAATGAAGCAGGGTCGTTCAATATTGTCAACAAAAAATTCAAGGTTGACAATATTAAAATGGAGTCGGGTCTATCCCGTCTTTTAGTACAATAGATTCGAGTCTATCCCGAACCCATTATTGGTATATCGCGAACCTACTTATGGGTCTATCCCATTTTTTTACACAATGGATTCGGATCTATCCCGAACCGACTTTTATACCGAACATCAAAACTCACTGATGGAACATGACTTTTAATACTTCCAACAAAGAATTCAAGGTTGACAATATTAAAATGAAGTCAGGTCTATCATGTCTATTAATACAATGGATTCGGGTTCATCCCGATCCCACTTATGAGTCTATCCCATCTTTTGATACAATGGATTCGGGTCTATTCCAAACCCACTCTCGAACCGAATATTAAAAATCACTAATGCAACAGGGCTTTCAATATTATCAACCAAGAATTCAAGGTTGACAATATTAAAATTGAATTGGGTCTATCCCTTCTTTTAATAAAATGGAGTCAGGTCTATCCCGGATCCATTCTTGTGCCGAATACAATGACGTGAGGATGCAGTAAGGTCTTTTAATATTGTCAACCATGAATTCGAAGTTGACAATATTAAAATGGAATCGGGTCTATCCCGAATTTTAATACAATGGATTTGGGTCTATCCCAAATCCACTTATGGGTCTATTCCTTATTTTTACACAATGGATTTCGGTCTATCCCAAACCCATTTCTAAACCGAATATCGAGAGTCACTGATGCAACAGGTTCTTTTAATATTGTTAACCAAGAATTCAAAATTGACATAAAAATTGGAATTGGGTCTATCCCGTCTTTCAATAAAATTGAGTCGGGTCTATCCCGAGTTCATTCTTGTGTCGAATACAATGACGTGAGGATGCAGTAAGGTCTTTTAATATTGTCAACCATGAATTCAAAGTTGACAATATTAAAATGGAGTCGGGTCTATCCCATCTTTTAATACAATGGATTCGGGTCTATCCCAAATCCACTTATGGGTATGTCCCATCTTTTTTCACAATGAATTCGGGTCTCTTCTGAACCATTCTAAACCAAATATAGGAACTCGGTAATGAAGCAGGGTCGTTTAACATTGTCTACAAAAAATTCAAGGTTGACAATATTAAAATGGAGTCGGGTCTATCCCGTCTTTTAGTACAATAGATTCGAGTCTATCCCGAACCCATTATTGGTATATCGCGAACCTACTTATGGGTCTATCCCATTTTTTTACACAATGGATACGGATCTATCCCGAAACGATTTTTATACCGAACATTGAAACTCACTGATGGAACATGACTTTTAATACTTCCAACAAAGAATTCAAGGTTGACAATATTAAAATGAAGTCAGGTCTATCATGTCTATTAATACAATGGATTCGGGTCCATCCCGATCCCACTTATGGGTCTATCCCATCTTTTGATACAATGGATTCGGGTCTATTCCAAACCCACTCTCGAACCGAATATCAAAAATCACTAATGCAACAGGGCTTTCAATATTATCAACCAAGAATTCAAGGTTGACAATATTAAAATTGAATTGGTTTTATCCCTTCTTTTAATAAAATGGAGTCGGGTCTATCCCGGATCCATTCTTGTGCCGAATACAATGACGTGAGGATGCAGTAAGATCTTTTAATATTGTCAACCATGAATTCAAAGCTGACAATATTAAAATGGAATCGGGTCTATCCCGTACTTTAATACAATGGATTTGGGTCTATCCCAAATCCACTTATGGGTCTATCCCTTATTTTTACACAATGGATTTCGGTCTATCCCAAACCCATTTCTAAACCGAATATCGAGAGTCACTGATGCAACAGGTTCTTTTAATATTGTTAACCAAGAATTCAAAATTGACATATAAAAATTGGAATTGGGTCTATCCCGTCTTTCAATAAAATTGAGTCGAGTCTATCCCGAGCTCATTCTTGTGTCGAATACAATGACGTGAGGATGCAGTAAGGTCTTTTAATATTGTCAACCATGAATTCAAAGTTGACAATATTAAAATGGAGTCGGGTCTATCCCATCTTTTAATACAATGGATACGGGTCTATCCCAAATCCACTTATGGGTATGTCCCATCTTTTTTCACAATGAATTCGGGTCTCTTCTGAACCATTCTAAACCAAATATAGGAACTCGGTAATGAAGCAGGGTCGTTTAACATTGTCTACAAAAAATTCAAGGTTGACAATATTAAAATGGAGTCGGGTCTATCCCGTCTTTTAGTACAATAGAGTCGAGTCTATCCCGAACCCATTATTCTTATATCGCGAACCTAATTATGTGTCTATCCCATTTTTTTACACAATGGATTCGGATCTATCCCAAACCGACTTTTATACCGAACGTCGAAACTCACTGATGGAACATGACTTTTAATACTACCAACAAAGAATTCAAGGTTGACAATATTAAAATGAAGTCAGATATATCATGTCTATTAATACAATGGATTCGGGTCCATCCCGTTCCCACTTATGGGTCTATCCCATCTTTTGATACAATTGATTCGGGTCTATTCCAAACCAACTCTCGAACCGAATATCAAAAATCACTAATGCAACAAGGCATTCAATATTATCAACCAAGAATTTTAGGTTGACAATATTAAAATTGAATTGGGTCTATTCCTTCTTTTAATAAAATGGGGTTGGGTCTATCCCGGATCCATTCTTGTGACGAATACAATGACGTGAGGATGCAGTAAGGACTTTTAATATTGTCAACCATGAATTCAAAGTTGTCAATATTAAAATGGAGTCGGGTCTATCCCGTATTTTAATACAATGGATTTGGGTCTATCCCAAATCCACTTATGGGTCTATCCCTTATTTTTACACAATGGATTTCGGTCTATCCCTAACCCATTTCTAAACCGAATATCGAGAGTCACTGATGCAACAGGATCTTTTTATATTGTTAATCAAGAATTCAAAATTGACATATAAAAATTGGAATCGGCTCTATCCCGTCTTTCAATAAAATTGAGTCGGGTCTATCCCGAGCTCATTCTTGTGTCGAATACAATGACGTGAGGATGCAGTAAGGTCTTTTAATATTGTCAACCATGAATTCAAAGTTGACAATATTAAAATGGAGTCGGGTCTATCCCATCTTTTAATACAATGGATTCGGGTCTATCCCAAATCCACTAATGGGTATGTCCCATCTTTTTTCACAATGATCTCTTCTGAACCATTCTAAACCAAATATAGGAACTCAGTAATGAAGCAGGGTCGTTTAATATTGTCAACAAAATATTCAAAATTGACAATATTAAAATGGAGTCGGGTCTATCCCGTCTTTTAGTACAATAGATTCGAGTCTATCCCGAACCCATTATTGGTATATCGCGAACCTACTTATGGGTCTATCCCATTTTTTTACACAATGGATTCGGATCTATCCCGAACCGACTTTTATACCGAACATCGAAACTCACTGATGGAACATGACTTTTAATACTACCAACAAAGAATTCAAGGTTCACAATATTAAAAAAAGTCAGATCTATCATGTCTATTAATACAATGGATTCGGGTCCATCCCGATCCCACTTATGGGCCTATCCCATCTTTTGATACAATGGATTCGGGTCTATTCCAAACCAACTCTCGAACCGAATATCAAAAATCACTAATGCAACAAGGCTTTCAATATTATCAACCAAGAATTTTAGGTTGACAATATTAAAATTGAATTGGGTCTCTTCCTTCTTTTTATAAAATGGGGTCGGGTCTATCCCGGATCCATTCTTGTGCCGAATACAATGACGTGAGGATGCAGTAAGGACTTTTAATATTGTCAACCATGAATTCAAAGTTGTCAATATTAAAATGGAGTCGGGTCTATCCCGTATTTTAATACAATGGATTTGGGTCTATCCCAAATCCACTTATGGGTCTATCCCTTATTTTTACACAATGGATTTCGGTCTATCCCAAACCCATTTCTAAACCGAATATCGAGAGTCACTGATGCAACAGGATCTTTTTATATTGTTAATCAAGAATTCAAAATTGACATATAAAAATTGGAATCGGGTCTATCCCGTCTTTCAATAAAATTGAGTCGGGTCTATCCCGAGCTCATTCTTGTGTCGAAGACAATGACGTGAGGATGCAGTAAGGTCTTTTAATATTGTCAACCATGAATTCAAAGTTGACAATATTAAAATGGAGTCGGGTCTATCCCATCTTTTAATACAATGGATTCGGGTCTATCCCAAATCCACTTATGGGTATGTCCCATCTTTTTTCACAATGAATTCGGGTCTCTTCTGAACCATTCTAAACCAAATATAGGAACTCAGTAATGAAGCAGGGTCGTTTAATATTGTCAACAAAATATTCAAAGTTGACAATATTAAAATGGAGTCGGGTTTATCCCGTCTTTTAGTACAATAGATTCGAGTCTATCCCGAACCCATTATTGGTATATCGCGAACCTATTTATGGGTCTATCCCATTTTTTTACACAATGGATTCGGATCTATCCCGAACCGACTTTTATACCGAACATCGAAACTCACTGATGGAACATGACTTTTAATACTACCAACAAAGAATTCAAGGTTGACAATATTAAAATGAAGTCAGATCTATCATGTCTATTAATACAATGGATTCGGTTCCATCCCGATCCCACTTATGGGCCTATCCCATCTTTTGATACAATGGATTCGGGTCTATTCCAAACCAACTCTCGAACCGAATATCAAAAATCACTAATGCAACAAGGCTTTCAATATTATCAACCAAGAATTCAAGGTTGACAATATTAAAATTGAATTAAGTCTATCCCTTCTTTTAATAAAATGGAGTCGGGTCTATCCCGGATCCATTCTTGTGCCGAATACAATGACGTGAGGATGCAGTAAGGTCTTTTAATATTGTCAACCATGAATTCAAAGTTGTCAATATTAAAATGAAGTCGGGTCTATGCCGTATTTTAATACAATGGAGTTGGGTCTATCCCTTATTTTTACACAATGGATTTCGGTCTATCCCAAACCCATTTCTAAACCGAATATCGAGAGTCACTGATGCAACAGGATCTTTTTATATTGTTAATCAAGAATTCAAAATTGACATATAAAAATTGGAATCGGCTCTATCCCGTCTTTCAATAAAATTGAGTCGGGTCTATCCCGAGCTCATTCTTGTGTCGAATACAATTACGTGAGGATGCAGTAAGGTCTTTTAATATTGTCAACCATGAATTCAAAGTTGACAATATTAAAATGGAGTCGGGTCTATCCCATCTTTTAATACAATGGATTCGGGTCTATCCCAAATCCACTTATGGGTATGTCCCATCTTTTTTCACAATGAATTCGGGTCTCTTCTAAACCATTCTAAACCAAATATAGGAACTCAGTAATGAAGCAGGGTCGTTTAATATTGTCAACCAAAAATTCAAAGTTGACAATATTAAAATGGAGTCGGGTCTATCCCGTCTTTTAGTACAATAGATTCGAGTCTATCCCGAACCCATTATTCTTATATCGCGAACCTACTTATGTGTCTATCCCATTTTTTTACACAATGGATTCGGATCTATCCCGAACCGACTTTTATACCGAACATCGAAACTCACTGATGGAACATGACTTTTAATACTACCAACAAAGAATTCAAGGTTGACAATATTAAAATGAAGTCAAGTCTATCATGTCTATTAATACAATGGATTCGGGTCCATCCCGATCCCACTTATGGGTCTATCCCATCTTTTGATACAATGGATTCGGGTCTATTCCAAACCCACTCTCGAACCGAATATCAAAAATCACTAATGCAACAGGGCTTTCAATATTATCAACCAAGAATTCAAGGTTGACAATATTAAAATTGAATTGGGTCTATCCCTTCTTTTAATAAAATGGAGTCGGGTCTATCCCGGATCCATTCTTGTGCCGAATACAATGACGTGAGGATGCAGTAAGATCTTTTAATATTGTCAACCATGAATTCAAAGCTGACAATATTAAAATGGAATCGGGTCTATCCCGTACTTTAATACAATGGATTTGGGTCTATCCCAAATCCACTTATGGGTCTATCCCTTATTTTTACACAATGGATTTCGGTCTATCCCAAACCCATTTCTAAACCGAATATCGAGAGTCACTGATGCAACAGGTTCTTTTAATATTGTTAACCAAGAATTCAAAATTGACATATAAAAATTGGAATTGGGTCTATCCTGTCTTTCAATAAAATTGAGTCGGGTCTATCCCGAGCTCATTCTTGTGTCGAATACAATGACGTGAGGATGCAGTAAGGTCTTTTAATATTGTCAACCATGAATTCAAAGTTGACAATATTAAAATGGAGTCGGGTCTATCCCATCTTTTAATACAATGGATTCGGGTCTATCCCAAATCCACTTATGGGTATGTCCCATCTTTTTTCACAATGAATTCGGGTCTCTTCTGAACCATTCTAAACCAAATATAGGAACTCAGTAATGAAGCAGGGTCGTTCAATATTGTCAACAAAAAATTCAAGGTTGACAATATTAAAATGGAGTCGGGTCTATCCCGTCTTTTAGTACAATAGATTCGAGTCTATCCCGAACCCATTATTGGTATATCGCGAACCTACTTATGGGTCTATCCCATTTTTTTACACAATGGATTCGGATCTATCCCGAACCGACTTTTATACCGAACATCAAAACTCACTGATGGAACATGACTTTTAATACTTCCAACAAAGAATTCAAGGTTGACAATATTAAAATGAAGTCAGGTCTATCATGTCTATTAATACAATGGATTCGGGTTCATCCCGATCCCACTTATGAGTCTATCCCATCTTTTGATACAATGGATTCGGGTCTATTCCAAACCCACTCTCGAACCGAATATTAAAAATCACTAATGCAACAGGGCTTTCAATATTATCAACCAAGAATTCAAGGTTGACAATATTAAAATTGAATTGGGTCTATCCCTTCTTTTAATAAAATGGAGTCAGGTCTATCCCGGATCCATTCTTGTGCCGAATACAATGACGTGAGGATGCAGTAAGGTCTTTTAATATTGTCAACCATGAATTCGAAGTTGACAATATTAAAATGGAATCGGGTCTATCCCGAATTTTAATACAATGGATTTGGGTCTATCCCAAATCCACTTATGGGTCTATTCCTTATTTTTACACAATGGATTTCGGTCTATCCCAAACCCATTTCTAAACCGAATATCGAGAGTCACTGATGCAACAGGTTCTTTTAATATTGTTAACCAAGAATTCAAAATTGACATAAAAATTGGAATTGGGTCTATCCCGTCTTTCAATAAAATTGAGTCGGGTCTATCCCGAGCTCATTCTTGTGTCGAATACAATGACGTGAGGATGCAGTAAGGTCTTTTAATATTGTCAACCCTGAATTCAAAGTTGACAATATTAAAATGGAGTCGGGTCTATCCCATCTTTTAATACAATGGATTCGGGTCTATCCCAAATCCACTTATGGGTATGTCCCATCTTTTTTCACAATGAATTCGGGTCTCTTCTGAACCATTCTAGACCAAATATAGGAACTCGGTAATGAAGCAGGGTCGTTTAACATTGTCAACAAAAAATTCAAGGTTGACAATATTAAAATGGAGTCGGGTCTATCCCGTCTTTTAGTACAATAGATTCGAGTCTATCCCGAACCCATTATTCTTATATCGCGAACCTAATTATGTGTCTATCCCATTTTTTTACACAATGGATTCGGATCTATCCCGAACCGACTTTTATACCGAACGTCGAAACTCACTGATGGAACATGACTTTTAATACTACCAACAAAGAATTCAAGGTTGACAATATTAAAATGAAGTCAGATCTATCATGTCTATTAATACAATGGATTCGGGTCCATCCCGATCCCACTTATGGGCCTATCCCATCTTTTGATACAATGGATTCGGGTCTATTCCAAACCAACTCTCGAACCGAATATCAAAAATCACTAATGCAACAAGGCTTTCAATATTATCAACCAAGAATTCAAGGTTGACAATATTAAAATTGAATTAAGTCTATCCCTTCTTTTAATAAAATGGAGTCGGGTCTATCCCGGATCCATTCTTGTGCCGAATACAATGACGTGAGGATGCAGTAAGGTCTTTTAATATTGTCAACCATGAATTCAAAGTTGTCAATATTAAAATGGAGTCGGGTCTATGCCGTATTTTAATACAATGGAGTTGGGTCTATCCCTTATTTTTACACAATGGATTTCAGTCTATCCCAAACCCATTTCTAAACCGAATATCGAGAGTCACTGATGCAACAGGATCTTTTTATATTGTTAATCAAGAATTAAAAATTGACATATAAAAATTGGAATCGGCTCTATCCCGTCTTTCAATAAAATTGAGTCGGGTCTATCCCGAGCTCATTCTTGTGTCGAATACAATTACGTGAGGATGCAGTAAGGTCTTTTAATATTGTCAACCATGAATTCAAAGTTGACAATATTAAAATGGAGTCGGGTCTATCCCATCTTTTAATACAATGGATTCGGGTCTATCCCAAATCCACTTATGGGTATGTCCCATCTTTTTTCACAATGAATTCGGGTCTCTTCTAAACCATTCTAAACCAAATATAGGAACTCAGTAATGAAGCAGGGTCGTTTAATATTGTCAACCAAAAATTCAAGGTTGACAATATTAAAATGGAGTCGGGTCTATCCCGTCTTTTAGTACAATAGATTCGAATCTATCCCGAACCCATTATTCTTATATCGCGAACCTACTTATGTGTCTATCCCATTTTTTTACACAATGGATTCGGATCTATCCCGAACCGACTTTTATACCGAACATCGAAACTCACTGATGGAACATGACTTTTAATACTACCAACAAAGAATTCAAGGTTGACAATATTAAAATGAAGTCAGATATATCATGTCTATTAATACAATGGATTCGGGTCCATCCCGATCCCACTTATGGGTCTATCCCATCTTTTAATACAATGGATTCGGGTCTATTCCAAACCAACTCTCGAACCGAATATCAAAAATCACTAATGCAACAAGGCTTTCAATATTATCAACCAAGAATTTTAGGTTGACAATATTAAAATTGAATTGGGTCTATTCCTTCTTTTAATAAAATGGGGTTGGGTCTATCCCGGATCCATTCTTGTGCCGAATACAATGACGTGAGGATGCAGTAAGGACTTTTAATATTGTCAACCATGAATTCAAAGTTGTCAATATTAAAATGGAGTCGGGTCTATCCCGTATTTTAATACAATGGATTTGGGTCTATCCCAAATCCACTTATGGGTCTATCCCTTATTTTTACACAATGGATTTCGGTCTATCCCTAACCCATTTCTAAACCGAATATCGAGAGTCACTGATGCAACATGATCTTTTTATATTGTTAATCAAGAATTCAAAATTGACATATAAAAATTGGAATCGGGTCTATCCCGTCTTTCAATAAAATTGAGTCGGGTCTATCCCGAGCTCATTCTTGTGTCGAATACAATGACGTGAGGATGCAGTAAGGTCTTTTAATATTGTCAACCATGAATTCAAAGTTGACAATATTAAAATGGAGTCGGGTCTATCCCATCTTTTAATACAATGGATTCGGGTCTATCCCAAATCCACTTATGGGTATGTCCCATCTTTTTTCACAATGAATTCGGGTCTCTTCTAAACCATTCTAAACCAAATATAGGAACTCAGTAATGAAGCAGGGTCGTTTAATATTGTCAACCAAAAATTCAAAGTTGACAATATTAAAATGGAGTCGGGTCTATCCCGTCTTTTAGTACAATAGATTCGAGTCTATCCCGAACCCATTATTCTTATATCGCGAACCTACTTATGTGTCTATCCCATTTTTTTACACAATGGATTCGGATCTATCCCGAACCGACTTTTATACCGAACATCGAAACTCACTGATGGAACATGACTTTTAATACTACCAACAAAGAATTCAAGGTTGACAATATTAAAATGAAGTCAAGTCTATCATGTCTATTAATACAATGGATTCGGGTCCATCCCGATCCCACTTATGGGTCTATCCCATCTTTTGATACAATGGATTCGGGTCTATTCCAAACCCACTCTCGAACCGAATATCAAAAATCACTAATGCAACAGGGCTTTCAATATTATCAACCAAGAATTCAAGGTTGACAATATTAAAATTGAATTGGGTCTATCCCTTCTTTTAATAAAATGGAGTCGGGTCTATCCCGGATCCATTCTTGTGCCGAATACAATGACGTGAGGATGCAGTAAGATCTTTTAATATTGTCAACCATGAATTCAAAGCTGACAATATTAAAATGGAATCGGGTCTATCCCGTACTTTAATACAATGGATTTGGGTCTATCCCAAATCCACTTATGGGTCTATCCCTTATTTTTACACAATGGATTTCGGTCTATCCCAAACCCATTTCTAAACCGAATATCGAGAGTCACTGATGCAACAGGTTCTTTTAATATTGTTAACCAAGAATTCAAAATTGACATATAAAAATTGGAATTGGGTCTATCCTGTCTTTCAATAAAATTGAGTCGGGTCTATCCCGAGCTCATTCTTGTGTCGAATACAATGACGTGAGGATGCAGTAAGGTCTTTTAATATTGTCAACCATGAATTCAAAGTTGACAATATTAAAATGGAGTCGGGTCTATCCCATCTTTTAATACAATGGATTCGGGTCTATCCCAAATCCACTTATGGGTATGTCCCATCTTTTTTCACAATGAATTCGGGTCTCTTCTGAACCATTCTAAACCAAATATAGGAACTCAGTAATGAAGCAGGGTCGTTCAATATTGTCAACAAAAAATTCAAGGTTGACAATATTAAAATGGAGTCGGGTCTATCCCGTCTTTTAGTACAATAGATTCGAGTCTATCCCGAACCCATTATTGGTATATCGCGAACCTACTTATGGGTCTATCCCATTTTTTTACACAATGGATTCGGATCTATCCCGAACCGACTTTTATACCGAACATCAAAACTCACTGATGGAACATGACTTTTAATACTTCCAACAAAGAATTCAAGGTTGACAATATTAAAATGAAGTCAGGTCTATCATGTCTATTAATACAATGGATTCGGGTTCATCCCGATCCCACTTATGAGTCTATCCCATCTTTTGATACAATGGATTCGGGTCTATTCCAAACCCACTCTCGAACCGAATATTAAAAATCACTAATGCAACAGGGCTTTCAATATTATCAACCAAGAATTCAAGGTTGACAATATTAAAATTGAATTGGGTCTATCCCTTCTTTTAATAAAATGGAGTCAGGTCTATCCCGGATCCATTCTTGTGCCGAATACAATGACGTGAGGATGCAGTAAGGTCTTTTAATATTGTCAACCATGAATTCGAAGTTGACAATATTAAAATGGAATCGGGTCTATCCCGAATTTTAATACAATGGATTTGGGTCTATCCCAAATCCACTTATGGGTCTATTCCTTATTTTTACACAATGGATTTCGGTCTATCCCAAACCCATTTCTAAACCGAATATCGAGAGTCACTGATGCAACAGGTTCTTTTAATATTGTTAACCAAGAATTCAAAATTGACATAAAAATTGGAATTGGGTCTATCCCGTCTTTCAATAAAATTGAGTCGGGTCTATCCCGAGCTCATTCTTGTGTCGAATACAATGACGTGAGGATGCAGTAAGGTCTTTTAATATTGTCAACCCTGAATTCAAAGTTGACAATATTAAAATGGAGTCGGGTCTATCCCATCTTTTAATACAATGGATTCGGGTCTATCCCAAATCCACTTATGGGTATGTCCCATCTTTTTTCACAATGAATTCGGGTCTCTTCTGAACCATTCTAGACCAAATATAGGAACTCGGTAATGAAGCAGGGTCGTTTAACATTGTCAACAAAAAAATTCAAGGTTGACAATATTAAAATGGAGTCGGGTCTATCCCGTCTTTTAGTACAATAGATTCGAGTCTATCCCGAACCCATTATTCTTATATCGCGAACCTAATTATGTGTCTATCCCATTTTTTTACACAATGGATTCGGATCTATCCCGAACCGACTTTTATACCGAACGTCGAAACTCACTGATGGAACATGACTTTTAATACTACCAACAAAGAATTCAAGGTTGACAATATTAAAATGAAGTCAGATCTATCATGTCTATTAATACAATGGATTCGGGTCCATCCCGATCCCACTTATGGGCCTATCCCATCTTTTGATACAATGGATTCGGGTCTATTCCAAACCAACTCTCGAACCGAATATCAAAAATCACTAATGCAACAAGGCTTTCAATATTATCAACCAAGAATTCAAGGTTGACAATATTAAAATTGAATTAAGTCTATCCCTTCTTTTAATAAAATGGAGTCGGGTCTATCCCGGATCCATTCTTGTGCCGAATACAATGACGTGAGGATGCAGTAAGGTCTTTTAATATTGTCAACCATGAATTCAAAGTTGTCAATATTAAAATGGAGTCGGGTCTATGCCGTATTTTAATACAATGGAGTTGGGTCTATCCCTTATTTTTACACAATGGATTTCAGTCTATCCCAAACCCATTTCTAAACCGAATATCGAGAGTCACTGATGCAACAGGATCTTTTTATATTGTTAATCAAGAATTAAAAATTGACATATAAAAATTGGAATCGGCTCTATCCCGTCTTTCAATAAAATTGAGTCGGGTCTATCCCGAGCTCATTCTTGTGTCGAATACAATTACGTGAGGATGCAGTAAGGTCTTTTAATATTGTCAACCATGAATTCAAAGTTGACAATATTAAAATGGAGTCGGGTCTATCCCATCTTTTAATACAATGGATTCGGGTCTATCCCAAATCCACTTATGGGTATGTCCCATCTTTTTTCACAATGAATTCGGGTCTCTTCTAAACCATTCTAAACCAAATATAGGAACTCAGTAATGAAGCAGGGTCGTTTAATATTGTCAACCAAAAATTCAAGGTTGACAATATTAAAATGGAGTCGGGTCTATCCCGTCTTTTAGTACAATAGATTCGAATCTATCCCGAACCCATTATTCTTATATCGCGAACCTACTTATGTGTCTATCCCATTTTTTTACACAATGGATTCGGATCTATCCCGAACCGACTTTTATACCGAACATCGAAACTCACTGATGGAACATGACTTTTAATACTACCAACAAAGAATTCAAGGTTGACAATATTAAAATGAAGTCAGATATATCATGTCTATTAATACAATGGATTCGGGTCCATCCCGATCCCACTTATGGGTCTATCCCATCTTTTAATACAATGGATTCGGGTCTATTCCAAACCAACTCTCGAACCGAATATCAAAAATCACTAATGCAACAAGGCTTTCAATATTATCAACCAAGAATTTTAGGTTGACAATATTAAAATTGAATTGGGTCTATTCCTTCTTTTAATAAAATGGGGTTGGGTCTATCCCGGATCCATTCTTGTGCCGAATACAATGACGTGAGGATGCAGTAAGGACTTTTAATATTGTCAACCATGAATTCAAAGTTGTCAATATTAAAATGGAGTCGGGTCTATCCCGTATTTTAATACAATGGATTTGGGTCTATCCCAAATCCACTTATGGGTCTATCCCTTATTTTTACACAATGGATTTCGGTCTATCCCTAACCCATTTCTAAACCGAATATCGAGAGTCACTGATGCAACATGATCTTTTTATATTGTTAATCAAGAATTCAAAATTGACATATAAAAATTGGAATCGGGTCTATCCCGTCTTTCAATAAAATTGAGTCGGGTCTATCCCGAGCTCATTCTTGTGTCGAATACAATGACGTGAGGATGCAGTAAGGTCTTTTAATATTGTCAACCATGAATTCAAAGTTGACAATATTAAAATGGAGTCGGGTCTATCCCATCTTTTAATACAATGGATTCGGGTCTATCCCAAATCCACTAATGGGTATGTCCCATCTTTTTTCACAATGATCTCTTCTGAACCATTCTAAACCAAATATAGGAACTCAGTAATGAAGCAGGGTCGTTTAATATTGTCAACAAAATATTCAAGGTTGACTATATTAAAATGGAGTCGGGTCTATCCCGTCTTTTAGTACAATAGATTCGAGTCTATCCCGAACCCATTATTGGTATATCGCGAACCTACTTATGGGTCTATCCCATTTTTTTACACAATGGATTCGGATCTATCCCGAACCGACTTTTAAACCGAACATCGAAACTCACTGATGGAACATGACTTTTAATACTACCAACAAAGAATTCAAGGTTGACAATATTAAAAAGAAGTCAGATCTATCATGTCTATTAATACAATGGATTCGGGTCCATCCCGATCCCACTTATGGGCCTATCCCATCTTTTGATACAATGGATTCGGGTCTATTCCAAACCAACTCTCGAACCGAATATCAAAAATCACTAATGCAACAAGGCTTTCAATATTATCAACCAAGAATTTTAGGTTGACAATATTAAAATTGAATTGGGTCTATTCCTTCTTTTAATAAAATGGGTCGGGTCTATCCCGGATCCATTCTTGTACCGAATACAATGACGTGAGGATGCAGTAAGGACTTTTAAAATTGTCAACCATGAATTCAAAGTTGTCAATATTAAAATGGAGTCGGGTCTATCCCGTATTTTAATACAATGGATTTGGGTCTATCCCAAATCCACTTATGGGTCTATTCCTTATTTTTACACAATGGATTTCGGTCTATCCCAAACCCATTTCTAAACCGAATATCGAGAGTCACTGATGCAACAGGATCTTTTTATATTGTTAATCAAGAATTCAAAATTGACATATAAAAATTGGAATCGGGTCTATCCCGTCTTTCAATAAAATTGAGTCGGGTCTATCCCGAGCTCATTCTTGTGTCGAAGACAATGACGTGAGGATGCAGTAAGGTCTTTTAATATTGTCAACCATGAATTCAAAGTTGACAATATTAAAATGGAGTCGGGTCTATCCCATCTTTTAATACAATGGATTCGGGTCTATCCCAAATCCACTTATGGGTATGTCCCATCTTTTTTCACAATGAATTCGGGTCTCTTCTGAACCATTCTAAACCAAATATAGGAACTCAGTAATGAAGCAGGGTCGTTTAATATTGTCAACAAAATATTCAAAATTGACAATATTAAAATGGAGTCGGGTTTATCCCGTCTTTTAGTACAATAGATTCGAGTCTATCCCGAACCCATTATTGGTATATCGCGAACCTACTTATGGGTCTATCCCATTTTTTTACACAATGGATTCGGATCTATCCCGAACCGACTTTTATACCGAACATCGAAACTCACTGATGGAACATGACTTTTAATACTACCAACAAAGAATTCAAGGTTGACAATATTAAAATGAAGTCAGATCTATCATGTCTATTAATACAATGGATTCGGGTCCATCCCGATCCCACTTATGGGCCTATCCCATCTTTTGATACAATGGATTCGGGTCTATTCCAAACCAACTCTCGAACCGAATATCAAAAATCACTAATGCAACAAGGCTTTCAATATTATCAACCAAGAATTTTAGGTTGACAATATTAAAATTGAATTGGGTCTATTCCTTCTTTTAATAAAATGGGGTCGGGTCTATCCCGGATCCATTCTAGTGCCGAATACAATGACGTGAGGATGCAGTAAATACTTTTAATATTGTCAACCATGAATTCAAAGTTGTCAATATTGAAATGGAGTCGGGTCTATCCCGTATTTTAATACAATGGATTTGGGTCTATCCCAAATCCACTTATGGGTCTATCCCTTATTTTTACACAATGGATTTCGGTCTATCCCAAACCCATTTCTAAACCGAATATCGAGAGTCACTGATGCAACAGGATCTTTTTATATTGTTAATCAAGAATTCAAAATTGACATATAAAAATTGGAATCGGGTCTATCCCGTCTTTCAATAAAATTGAGTCGGGTCTATCCCAAGCTCATTCTTGTGTCGAATACAATGACGTGAGGATGCAGTAAGGTCTTTTAATATTGTCAACCATGAATTCAAAGTTGACAATATTAAAATGGAGTCGGGTCTATCCCATCTTTTAATACAATGGATTCGGGTCTATCCCAAATCCACTTATGGGTATGTCCCATTTTTTTCACAACGAATTCGGGCCTCTTCTTAACCATTCTAAACCAAATATAGGAACTCAGTAATGAAGCAGGGTCATTTAATATTGTCAATAAAAAATTCAAGGTTGACAATATTAAAATGGAGTCGGGTCTATCCCGTCTTATAGTACAATAGATTCGAGTCTATCCCGAACCCATTATTGGTATATCGCGAACCTACTTATGGGTCTATCCCATTTTTTTACACAATGGATTCGGATCTATCCCGAACCGACTTTTATACCGAACATCGAAACTCACTGATGGAACATGACTTTTAATACTACCAACAAAGAATTCAAGGTTGACAATATTAAAATGAAGTCAGATCTATCATGTCTATTAATACAATGGATTCGGGTCCATCCCGATCCCACTTATGGGCCTATCCCATCTTTTGATACAATGGATTCGGGTCTATTCCAAACCAACTCTCGAACCGAATATCAAAAATCACTAATGCAACAAGGCTTTCAATATTATCAACCAAGAATTTTAGGTTGACAATATTAAAATTGAATTGGGTCTATTCCTTCTTTTAATAAAATGGGGTCGGGTCTATCCCGGATCCATTCTAGTGCCGAATACAATGACGTGAGGATGCAGTAAGGACTTTTAATATTGTCAACCATGAATTCAAAGTTATCAATATTAAAATGGAGTCGGGTCTATCCCGTATTTTAATACAATGGATTTGGGTCTATCCCAAATCCACTTATGGGTCTATCCCTTATTTTTACACAATGGATTTCGGTCTATCCCAAACCCATTTCTAAACCGAATATCGAGAGTCACTGATGCAACAGGATCTTTTTATATTGTTAATCAAGAATTCAAAATTGACATATAAAAATTGGAATCGGGTCTATCCCGTCTTTCAATAAAATTGAGTCGGGTCTATCCCAAGCTCATTCTTGTGTCGAATACAATGACGTGAGGATGCAGTAAGGTCTTTTAATATTGTCAACCATGAATTCAAAGTTGACAATATTAAAATGGAGTCGGGTCTATTCCATCTTTTAATACAATGGATTCGGGTCTATCCCAAATCCACTTATGGGTATGTCCCATTTTTTTCACAACGAATTCGGGCCTCTTCTTAACCATTCTAAACCAAATATAGGAACTCAGGAATGAAGCAGGGTCATTTAATATTGTCAATAAAAGATTCAAGGTTGACAATATTAAAATGGAGTCGGGTCTATCCCGTCTTATAGTACAATAGATTCGAGTCTATCCCGAACCCATTATTGGTATATCGCGAACCTACTTATGGGTCTATCCCATTTTTTTACACAATGGATTCGGATCTATCCCGAACCGACTTTTATACCGAACATCGAAACTCACTGATGGAACATGACTTTTAATACTACCAACAAAGAATTCAAGGTTGACAATATTAAAATGAAGTCAGATCTATCATGTCTATTAATACAATGGATTCGGGTCCATCCCGATCCCACTTATGGGCCTATCCCATCTTTTGATACAATGGATTCGGGTCTATTCCAAACCAACTCTCGAACCGAATATCAAAAATCACTAATGCAACAAGGCTTTCAATATTATCAACCAAGAATTCAAGGTTGACAATATTAAAATTGAATTAAGTCTATCCCTTCTTTTAATAAAATGGAGTCGGGTCTATCCCGGATCCATTCTTGTGCCGAATACAATGACGTGAGGATGCAGTAAGGTCTTTTAATATTGTCAACCATGAATTCAAAGTTGTCAATATTAAAATGGAGTCGGGTCTATGCCGTATTTTAATACAATGGAGTTGGGTCTATCCCTTATTTTTACACAATGGATTTCGGTCTATCCCAAACCCATTTCTAAACCGAATATCGAGAGTCACTGATGCAACAGGATCTTTTTATATTGTTAATCAAGAATTCAAAATTGACATATAAAAATTGGAATCGGCTCTATCCCGTCTTTCAATAAAATTGAGTCGGGTCTATCCCGAGCTCATTCTTGTGTCGAATACAATTACGTGAGGATGCAGTAAGGTCTTTTAATATTGTCAACCATGAATTCAAAGTTGACAATATTAAAATGGAGTCGGGTCTATCCCATCTTTTAATACAATGGATTCGGGTCTATCCCAAATCCACTTATGGGTATGTCCCATCTTTTTTCACAATGAATTCGGGTCTCTTCTAAACCATTCTAAACCAAATATAGGAACTCAGTAATGAAGCAGGGTCGTTTAATATTGTCAACCAAAAATTCAAGGTTGACAATATTAAAATGGAGTCGGGTCTATCCCGTCTTTTAGTACAATAGATTCGAGTCTATCCCGAACCCATTATTCTTATATCGCGAACCTACTTATGTGTCTATCCCATTTTTTTACACAATGGATTCGGATCTATCCCGAACCGACTTTTATACCGAACATCGAAACTCACTGATGGAACATGACTTTTAGTACTACCAACAAAGAATTCAAGGTTGACAATATTAAAATGAAGTCAAGTCTATCATGTCTATTAATACAATGGATTCGGGTCCATCCCGATCCCACTTATGGGTCTATCCCATCTTTTGATACAATGGATTCGGGTCTATTCCAAACCCACTCTCGAACCGAATATCAAAAATCACTAATGCAACAGGGCTTTCAATATTATCAACCAAGAATTCAAGGTTGACAATATTAAAATTGAATTGGGTCTATCCCTTCTTTTAATAAAATGGAGTCGGGTCTATCCCGGATCCATTCTTGTGCCGAATACAATGACGTGAGGATGCAGTAAGATCTTTTAATATTGTCAACCATGAATTCAAACTTGACAATATTAAAATGGAATCGGGTCTCTCCCGTACTTTAATACAATGGATTTGGGTCTATCCCAAATCCACTTATGGGTCTATCCCTTATTTTTACACAATGGATTTCGGTCTATCCCAAACCCATTTCTAAACCGAATATCGAGAGTCACTGATGCAACAGGTTCTTTTAATATTGTTAACCAAGAATTCAAAATTGACATATAAAAATTGGAATTGGGTCTATCCCGTCTTTCAATAAAATTGAGTCGGGTCTATCCCGAGCTCATTCTTGTGTCGAATACAATGACGTGAGGATGCAGTAAGGTCTTTTAATATTGTCAACCATGAATTCAAAGTTGACAATATTAAAATGGAGTCGGGTCTATCCCATCTTTTAATACAATGGATTCGGGTCTATCCCATCTTTTAATACAATGGATTCGGGTCTATCCCAAATCCACTTATGGGTATGTCCCATCTTTTTTCACAATGAATTCGGGTCTCTTCTGAACCATTCTAAACCAAATATAGGAACTCGGTAATGAAGCAGGGTCGTTTAACATTGTCAACAAAAAATTCAAGGTTGACAATATTAAAATGGAGTCGGGTCTATCCCGTCTTTTAGTACAATAGATTCGAGTCTATCCCGAACCCATTATTCTTATATCGCGAACCTAATTATGTGTCTATCCCATTTTTTTACACAATGGATTCGGATCTATCCCGAACCGACTTTTATACCGAACGTCGAAACTCACTGATGGAACATGACTTTTAATACTACCAACAAAGAATTCAAGGTTGACAATATTAAAATGAAGTCAGATATATCATGTCTATTAATACAATGGATTCGGGTCCATCCCGATCCCACTTATGGGTCTATCCCATCTTTTGATACAATGGATTCGGGTCTATTCCAAACCAACTCTCGAACCGAATATCAAAAATCACTAATGCAACAAGGCTTTCAATATTATCAACCAAGAATTTTAGGTTGACAATATTAAAATTGAATTGGGTCTATTCCTTCTTTTAATAAAATGGGGTTGGGTCTATCCCGGATCCATTCTTGTGCCGAATACAATGACGTGAGGATGCAGTAAGGACTTTTAATATTGTCAACCATGAATTCAAAGTTGTCAATATTAAAATGGAGTCGGGTCTATCCCGTATTTTAATACAATGGATTTGGGTCTATCCCAAATCCACTTATGGGTCTATCCCTTATTTTTACACAATGGATTTCGGTCTATCCCTAACCCATTTCTAAACTGAATATCGAGAGTCACTGATGCAACAGGATCTTTTTATATTGTTAATCAAGAATTCAAAATTGACATATAAAAATTGGAATCGGGTCTATCCCGTCTTTCAATAAAATTGAGTCGGGTGTATCCCGAGCTCATTCTTGTGTCGAAGACAATGACGTGAGGATGCAGTAAGGTCTTTTAATATTGTCAACCATGAATTCAAAGTTGACAATATTAAAATGGAGTCGGGTCTATCCCATCTTTTAATACAATGGATTCGGGTCTATCCCAAATCCACTTATGGGTATGTCCCATCTTTTTTCACAATGAATTCGGGTCTCTTCTGAACCATTCTAAACCAAATATAGGAACTCAGTAATGAAGCAGGGTCGTTTAATATTGTCAACAAAATATTCAAAGTTGACAATATTAAAATGGAGTCGGGTTTATCCCGTCTTTTAGTACAATAGATTCGAGTCTATCCCGAACCCATTATTGGTATATCGCGAACCTACTTATGGGTCTATCCCATTTTTTTACACAATGGATTCGGATCTATCCCGAACCGACTTTTATACCGAACATCGAAACTCACTGATTGAACATGACTTTTAATACTACCAACAAAGAATTCAAGGTTGACAATATTAAAATGAAGTCAGATCTATCATGTCTATTAATACAATGGATTCGGGTCCATCACGATCCCACTTATGGGCCTATCCCATCTTTTGATACAATGGATTCGGGTCTATTCCAAACCAACTCTCGAACCGAATATCAAAAATCACTAATGCAACAAGGCTTTCAATATTATCAACCAAGAATTCAAGGTTGACAATATTAAAATTGAATTAAGTCTATCCCTTCTTTTAATAAAATGGAGTCGGGTCTATCCCGGATCCATTCTTGTGCCGAATACAATGACGTGAGGATGCAGTAAGGTCTTTTAATATTGTCAACCATGAATTCAAAGTTGTCAATATTAAAATGGAGTCGGGTCTATGCCGTATTTTAATACAATGGAGTTGGGTCTATCCCTTATTTTTACACAATGGATTTCAGTCTATCCCAAACCCATTTCTAAACCGAATATCGAGAGTCACTGATGCAACAGGATCCTTTTATATTGTTAATCAAGAATTCAAAATTGACATATAAAAATTGGAATCGGCTCTATCCCGTCTTTCAATAAAATTGAGTCGGGTCTATCCCGAGCTCATTCTTGTGTCGAATACAATTACGTGAGGATGCAGTAAGGTCTTTTAATATTGTCAACCATGAATTCAAAGTTGACAATATTAAAATGGAGTCGGGTCTATCCCATCTTTTAATACAATGGATTCGGGTCTATCCCAAATCCACTTATGGGTATGTCCCATCTTTTTTCACAATGAATTCGGGTCTCTTCTAAACCATTCTAAACCAAATATAGGAACTCAGTAATGAAGCAGGGTCGTTTAATATTGTCAACCAAAAATTCAAGGTTGACAATATTAAAATGGAGTCGGGTCTATCCCGTCTTTTAGTACAATAGATTCGAATCTATCCCGAACCCATTATTCTTATATCGCGAACCTACTTATGTGTCTATCCCATTTTTTTACACAATGGATTCGGATCTATCCCGAACCGACTTTTATACCGAACATCGAAACTCACTGATGGAACATGACTTTTAATACTACCAACAAAGAATTCAAGGTTGACAATATTAAAATGAAGTCAGATATATCATGTCTATTAATACAATGGATTCGGGTCCATCCCGATCCCACTTATGGGTCTATCCCATCTTTTAATACAATGGATTCGGGTCTATTCCAAACCAACTCTCGAACCGAATATCAAAAATCACTAATGCAACAAGGCTTTCAATATTATCAACCAAGAATTTTAGGTTGACAATATTAAAATTGAATTGGGTCTATTCCTTCTTTTAATAAAATGGGGTTGGGTCTATCCCGGATCCATTCTTGTGCCGAATACAATGACGTGAGGATGCAGTAAGGACTTTTAATATTTTCAACCATGAATTCAAAGTTGTCAATATTAAAATGGAGTCGGGTCTATCCCGTATTTTAATACAATGGATTTGGGTCTATCCCAAATCCACTTATGGGTCTATCCCTTATTTTTACACAATGGATTTCGGTCTATCCCTAACCCATTTCTAAACTGAATATCGAGAGTCACTGATGCAACATGATCTTTTTATATTGTTAATCAAGAATTCAAAATTGACATATAAAAATTGGAATCGGGTCTATCCCGTCTTTCAATAAAATTGAGTCGGGTCTATCCCGAGCTCATTCTTGTGTCGAATACAATGACGTGAGGATGCAGTAAGGTCTTTTAATATTGTCAACCATGAATTCAAAGTTGACAATATTAAAATGGAGTCGGGTCTATCCCATCTTTTAATACAATGGATTCGGGTCTATCCCAAATCCACTAATGGGTATGTCCCATCTTTTTTCACAATGATCTCTTCTGAACCATTCTAAACCAAATATAGGAACTCAGTAATGAAGCAGGGTCGTTTAATATTGTCAACAAAATATTCAAGGTTGACTATATTAAAATGGAGTCGGGTCTATCCCGTCTTTTAGTACAATAGATTCGAGTCTATCCCGAACCCATTATTGGTATATCGCGAACCTACTTATGGGTCTATCCCATTTTTTTACACAATGGATTCGGATCTATCCCGAACCGACTTTTATACCGAACATCGAAACTCACTGATGGAACATGACTTTTAATACTACCAACAAAGAATTCAAGGTTGACAATATTAAAAAGAAGTCAGATCTATCATGTCTATTAATACAATGGATTCGGGTCCATCCCGATCCCACTTATGGGCCTATCCCATCTTTTGATACAATGGATTCGGGTCTATTCCAAACCAACTCTCGAACCGAATATCAAAAATCACTAATGCAACAAGGCTTTCAATATTATCAACCAAGAATTTTAGGTTGACAATATTAAAATTGAATTGGGTCTATTCCTTCTTTTAATAAAATGGGGTCGGGTCTATCCCGGATCCATTCTTGTACCGAATACAATGACGTGAGGATGCAGTAAGGACTTTTAATATTTTCAACCATGAATTCAAAGTTGTCAATATTAAAATGGAGTCGGGTCTATCCCGTATTTTAATACAATGGATTTGGGTCTATCCCAAATCCACTTATGGGTCTATCCCTTATTTTTACACAATGGATTTCGGTCTATCCCAAACCCATTTCTAAACCGAATATCGAGAGTCACTGATGCAACAGGATCTTTTCATATTGTTAATCAAGAATTCAAAATTGACATATAAAAATTGGAATCGGGTCTATCCCGTCTTTCAATAAAATTGAGTCGGGTCTATCCCGAGCTCATTCTTGTGTCGAAGACAATGACGTGAGGATGCAGTAAGGTCTTTTAATATTGTCAACCATGAATTCAAAGTTGACAATATTAAAATGGAGTCGGGTCTATCCCATCTTTTAATACAATGGATTCGGGTCTATCCCAAATCCACTTATGGGTATGTCCCATCTTTTTTCACAATGAATTCGGGTCTCTTCTGAACCATTCTAAACCAAATATAGGAACTCAGTAATGAAGCAGGGTCGTTTAATATTGTCAACAAAATATTCAAAATTGACAATATTAAAATGGAGTCGGGTTTATCCCGTCTTTTAGTACAATAGATTCGAGTCTATCCCGAACCCATTATTGGTATATCGCGAACCTACTTATGGGTCTATCCCATTTTTTTACACAATGGATTCGGATCTATCCCGAACCGACTTTTATACCGAACATCGAAACTCACTGATGGAACATGACTTTTAATACTACCAACAAAGAATTCAAGGTTGACAATATTAAAATGAAGTCAGATCTATCATGTCTATTAATACAATGGATTCGGGTCCATCCCGATCCCACTTATGGGCCTATCCCATCTTTTGATACAATGGATTCGGGTCTATTCCAAACCAACTCTCGAACCGAATATCAAAAATCACTAATGCAACAAGGCTTTCAATATTATCAACCAAGAATTTTAGGTTGACAATATTAAAATTGAATTGGGTCTATTCCTTCTTTTAATAAAATGGGGTCGGGTCTATCCCGGATCCATTCTAGTGCCGAATACAATGACGTGAGGATGCAGTAAGGACTTTTAATAATGTCAACCATGAATTCAAAGTTGTCAATATTAAAATGGAGTCGGGTCTATCCCGTATTTTAGTACAATGGATTTGGGTCTATCCCAAATCCACTTATGGGTCTATCCCTTATTTTTACACAATGGATTTCGGTCTATCCCAAACCCATTTCTAAACCGAATATCGAGAGTCACTGATGCAACAGGATCTTTTTATATTGTTAATCAAGAATTCAAAATTGACATATAAAAATTGGAATCGGGTCTATCCCGTCTTTCAATAAAATTGAGTCGGGTCTATCCCAAGCTCATTCTTGTGTCGAATACAATGACGTGAGGATGCAGTAAGGTCTTTTAATATTGTCAACCATGAATTCAAAGTTGACAATATTAAAATGGAGTCGGGTCTATCCCATCTTTTAATACAATGGATTCGGGTCTATCCCAAATCCACTTATGGGTATGTCCCATTTTTTTCACAACGAATTCGGGCCTCTTCTTAACCATTCTAAACCAAATATAGGAACTCAGTAATGAAGCAGGGTCATTTAATATTGTCAATAAAAAATTCAAGGTTGACAATATTAAAATGGAGTCGGGTCTATCCCGTCTTATAGTACAATAGATTCGAGTCTATCCCGAACCCATTATTGGTATATCGCGAACCTACTTATGGGTCTATCCCATTTTTTTACACAATGGATTCGGATCTATCCCGAACCGACTTTTATACCGAACATCGAAACTCACTAATGGAACATGACTTTTAATACTACCAACAAAGAATTCAAGGTTGACAATATTAAAATGAAGTCAGATCTATCATGTCTATTAATACAATGGATTCGGGTCCATCCCGATCCCACTTATGGGCCTATCCCATCTTTTGATACAATGGATTCGGGTCTATTCCAAACCAACTCTCGAACCGAATATCAAAAATCACTAATGCAACAAGGCTTTCAATATTATCAACCAAGAATTCAAGGTTGACAATATTAAAATTGAATTAAGTCTATCCCTTCTTTTAATAAAATGGAGTCGGGTCTATCCCGGATCCATTCTTGTGCCGAATACAATGACGTGAGGATGCAGTAAGGTCTTTTAATATTGTCAACCATGAATTCAAAGTTGTCAATATTAAAATGGAGTCGGGTCTATGCCGTATTTTAATACAATGGAGTTGGGCTATCCCTTATTTTTACACAATGGATTTCGGTCTATCCCAAACCCATTTCTAAACCGAATATCGAGAGTCACTGATGCAACAGGATCTTTTTATATTGTTAATCAAGAATTCAAAATTGACATATAAAAATTGGAATCGGCTCTATCCCGTCTTTCAATAAAATTGAGTCGGGTCTATCCCGAGCTCATTCTTGTGTCGAATACAATTACGTGAGGATGCAGTAAGGTCTTTTAATATTGTCAACCATGAATTCAAAGTTGACAATATTAAAATGGAGTCGGGTCTATCCCATCTTTTAATACAATGGATTCGGGTCTATCCCAAATCCACTTATGGGTATGTCCCATCTTTTTTCACAATGAATTCGGGTCTCTTCTAAACCATTCTAAACCAAATATAGGAACTCAGTAATGAAGCAGGGTCGTTTAATATTGTCAACCAAAAATTCAAGGTTGACAATATTAAAATGGAGTCGAGTATATCCCGTCTTTTAGTACAATAGATTCGAGTCTATCCCGAACCCATTATTCTTATATCGCGAACCTACTTATGTGTCTATCCCATTTTTTTACACAATGGATTCGGATCTATCCCGAACCGACTTTTATACCGAACATCGAAACTCACTGATGGAACATGACTTTTAATACTACCAACAAAGAATTCAAGGTTGACAATATTAAAATGAAGTCAAGTCTATCATGTCTATTAATACAATGGATTCGGGTCCATCCCGATCCCACTTATGGGTCTATCCCATCTTTTGATACAATGGATTCGGGTCTATTCCAAACCCACTCTCGAACCGAATATCAAAAATCACTAATGCAACAGGGCTTTCAATATTATCAACCAAGAATTCAAGGTTGACAATATTAAAATTGAATTGGGTCTATCCCTTCTTTTAATAAAATGGAGTCGGGTCTATCCCGGATCCATTCTTGTGCCGAATACAATGACGTGAGGATGCAGTAAGATCTTTTAATATTGTCAACCATGAATTCAAAGCTGACAATATTAAAATGGAATCGGGTCTATCCCGTACTTTAATACAATGGATTTGGGTCTATCCCAAATCCACTTATGGGTCTATCCCTTATTTTTACACAATGGATTTCGGTCTATCCCAAACCCATTTCTAAACCGAATATCGAGAGTCACTGATGCAACAGGTTCTTTTAATATTGTTAACCAAGAATTCAAAATTGACATATAAAAATTGGAATTGGGTCTATCCCGTCTTTCAATAAAATTGAGTCGGGTCTATCCCGAGCTCATTCTTGTGTCGAATACAATGACGTGAGGATGCAGTAAGGTCTTTTAATATTGTCAACCATGAATTCAAAGTTGACAATATTAAAATGGAGTCGGGTCTATCCCATCTTTTAATACAATGGATTCGGGTCTATCCCAAATCCACTTATGGGTATGTCCCATCTTTTTTCACAATGAATTCGGGTCTCTTCTGAACCATTCTAAACCAAATATAGGAACTCAGTAATGAAGCAGGGTCGTTCAATATTGTCAACAAAAAATTCAAGGTTGACAATATTAAAATGGAGTCGGGTCTATCCCGTCTTTTAGTACAATAGATTCGAGTCTATCCCGAACCCATTATTGGTATATCGCGAACCTACTTATGGGTCTATCCCATTTTTTTACACAATGGATTCGGATCTATCCCGAACCGACTTTTATACCGAACATCAAAACTCACTGATGGAACATGACTTTTAATACTTCCAACAAAGAATTCAAGGTTGACAATATTAAAATGAAGTCAGGTCTATCATGTCTATTAATACAATGGATTCGGGTTCATCCCGATCCCACTTATGAGTCTGTCCCATCTTTTGATACAATGGATTCGGGTCTATTCCAAACCCACTCTCGAACCGAATATTAAAAATCACTAATGCAACAGGGCTTTCAATATTATCAACCAAGAATTCAAGGTTGACAATATTAAAATTGAATTGGGTCTATCCCTTCTTTTAATAAAATGGAGTCAGGTCTATCCCGGATCCATTCTTGTGCCGAATACAATGACGTGAGGATGCAGTAAGGTCTTTTAATATTGTCAACCATGAATTCGAAGTTGACAATATTAAAATGGAATCGGGTCTATCCCGAATTTTAATACAATGGATTTGGGTCTATCCCAAATCCACTTATGGGTCTATTCCTTATTTTTACACAATGGATTTCGGTCTATCCCAAACCCATTTCTAAACCGAATATCGAGAGTCACTGATGCAACAGGTTCTTTTAATATTGTTAACCAAGAATTCAAAATTGACATAAAAATTGGAATTGGGTCTATCCCGTCTTTCAATAAAATTGAGTCGGGTCTATCCCGAGCTCATTCTTGTGTCGAATACAATGACGTGAGGATGCAGTAAGGTCTTTTAATATTGTCAACCATGTATTCAAAGTTGACAATATTAAAATGGAGTCGGGTCTATCCCATCTTTTAATACAATGGATTCGGGTCTATCCCAAATCCACTTATGGGTATGTCCCATCTTTTTTCACAATGAATTCGGGTCTCTTCTGAACCATTCTAAACCAAATATAGGAACTCGGTAATGAAGCAGGGTCGTTTAACATTGTCAACAAAAAATTCAAGGTTGACAATATTAAAATGGAGTCGGGTCTATCCCGTCTTTTAGTACAATAGATTCGAGTCTATCCCGAACCCATTATTCTTATATCGCGAACCTAATTATGTGTCTATCCCATTTTTTTACACAATGGATTCGGATCTATCACGAACCGACTTTTATACCGAACGTCGAAACTCACTGATGGAACATGACTTTTAATACTACCAACAAAGAATTCAAGGTTGACAATATTAAAATGAAGTCAGATATATCATGTCTATTAATACAATGGATTCGGGTCCATCCCGATCCCACTTATGGGTCTATCCCATCTTTTGATACAATGGATTCGGGTCTATTCCAAACCAACTCTCGAACCGAATATCAAAAATCACTAATGCAACAAGGCTTTCAATATTATCAACCAAGAATTTTAGGTTGATAATATTAAAATTGAATTGGGTCTATTCCTTCTTTTAATAAAATGGGGTTGGGTCTATCCCGGATCCATTCTTGTGCCGAATACAATGACGTGAGGATGCAGTAAGGACTTTTAATATTGTCAACCATGAATTCAACGTTGTCAATATTAAAATGGAGTCGGGTCTATCCCGTATTTTAATACAATGGATTTGGGTCTATCATAAATCCACTTATGGGTCTATCCCTTATTTTTACACAATGGATTTCGGTCTATCCCTAACCCATTTCTAAACCGAATATCGAGAGTCACTGATGCAACAGGATCTTTTTATATTGTTAATCAAGAATTCAAAATTGACATATAAAAATTGGAATCGGGTCTATCCCGTCTTTCAATAAAATTGAGTCGGGTCTATCCCGAGCTCATTCTTGTGTCGAAGACAATGACGTGAGGATGCAGTAAGGTCTTTTAATATTGTCAACCATGAATTCAAAGTTGACAATATTAAAATGGAGTCGGGTCTATCCCATCTTTTAATACAATGGATTCGGGTCTATCCCAAATCCACTTATGGGTATGTCCCATCTTTTTTCACAATGAATTCAGGTCTCTTCTAAACCATTCTAAACCAAATATAGGAACTCAGTAATGAAGCAGGGTCGTTTAATATTGTCAACCAAAAATTCAAGGTTGACAATATTAAAATGGAGTCGGGTCTATCCCGTCTTTTAGTACAATAGATTCGAATCTATCCCGAACCCATTATTCTTATATCGCGAACCTACTTATGTGTCTATCCCATTTTTTTACACAATGGATTCGGATCTATCCCGAACCGACTTTTATACCGAACATCGAAACTCACTGATGGAACATGACTTTTAATACTACCAACAAAGAATTCAAGGTTGACAATATTAAAATGAAGTCAGATATATCATGTCTATTAATACAATGGATTCGGGTCCATCCCGATCCCACTTATGGGTCTATCCCATCTTTTAATACAATGGATTCGGGTCTATTCCAAACCAACTCTCGAACCGAATATCAAAAATCACTAATGCAACAAGGCTTTCAATATTATCAACCAAGAATTTTAGGTTGACAATATTAAAATTGAATTGGGTCTATTCCTTCTTTTAATAAAATGGGGTTGGGTCTATCCCGGATCCATTCTTGTGCCGAATACAATGACGTGAGGATGCAGTAAGGACTTTTAATATTGTCAACCATGAATTCAAAGTTGTCAATATTAAAATGGAGTCGGGTCTATACCGTATTTTAATACAATGGATTTGGGTCTATCCCAAATCCACTTATGGGTCTATCCCTTATTTTTACACAATGGATTTCGGTCTATCCCTAACCCATTTCTAAACTGAATATCGAGAGTCACTGATGCAACATGATCTTTTTATATTGTTAATCAAGAATTCAAAATTGACATATAAAAATTGGAATCGGGTCTATCCCGTCTTTCAATAAAATTGAGTCGGGTCTATCCCGAGCTCATTCTTGTGTCGAATACAATGACGTGAGGATGCAGTAAGGTCTTTTAATATTGTCAACCATGAATTCAAAGTTGACAATATTAAAATGGAGTCGGGTCTATCCCATCTTTTAATACAATGGATTCGGGTCTATCCCAAATCCACTAATGGGTATGTCCCATCTTTTTTCACAATGATCTCTTCTGAACCATTCTAAACCAAATATAGGAACTCAGTAATGAAGCAGGGTCGTTTAATATTGTCAACAAAATATTCAAGGTTGACTATATTAAAATGGAGTCGGGTCTATCCCGTCTTTTAGTACAATAGATTCGAGTCTATCCCGAACCCATTATTGGTATATCGCGAACCTACTTATGGGTCTATCCCATTTTTTTACACAATGGATTCGGATCTATCCCGAACCGACTTTTATACCGAACATCGAAACTCACTGATGGAACATGACTTTTAATACTACCAACAAAGAATTCAAGGTTGACAATATTAAAATGAAGTCAGATCTATCATGTCTATTAATACAATGGATTCGGGTCCATCCCGATCCCACTTATGGGCCTATCCCATCTTTTGATACAATGGATTCGGGTCTATTCCAAACCAACTCTCGAACCGAATATCAAAAATCACTAATGCAACAAGGCTTTCAATATTATCAACCAAGAATTTGAGGTTGACAATATTAAAATTGAATTGGGTCTATTCCTTCTTTTAATAAAATGGGGTCGGGTCTATCCCGGATCCATTCTAGTGCCGAATACAATGACGTGAGGATGCAGTAAGGTCTTTTAATATTGTCAACCATGAATTCAAAGTTGTCAATATTAAAATGGAGTCGGGTCTATGCCGTATTTTAATACAATGGAGTTGGGTCTCTCCATTATTTTTACACAATGGATTTCGGTCTATCCCAAACCCATTTCTAAACCGAATATCGAGAGTCACTGATGCAACAGGATCTTTTTATATTGTTAATCAAGAATTCAAAATTGACATATAAAAATTGGAATCGGCTCTATCCCGTTTTCAATAAAATTGAGTCGGGTCTATCCCGAGCTCATTCTTGTGTCGAATACAATTACGTGAGGATGCAGTAAGGTCTTTTAATATTGTCAACCATGAATTCAAAGTTGACAATATTAAAATGGAGTCGGGTCTATCCCATCTTTTAATACAATGGATTCGGGTCTATCCCAAATCCACTTATGGGTATGTCCCATCTTTTTTCACAATGAATTCGGGTCTCTTCTGAACCATTCTAAACAAAATAGAGGAACTCAGTAATGAAGCAGGGTCGTTTAATATTGTCAACAAAAAATTCAAGGTTGACAATATTAAAATGGAGTCGGGTCTATCAAGTCTTTTAGTACAATAGATTCGAGTCTATCCCGAACCCATTATTGGTATATCGCGAACCTACTTATGGGTCTATCCCATTTTTTAAAACCATGAATTCGGATCTATCCCGAACCGACTTTTATACCGAACATCGAAACTCACTGATGGAACCTGACTTTTAATACTACCGACCAAGAATTCAAGGTTGACAATATTAAAATGAAGTCTGGTCTATCCTGTCTATTAATACAATGGATTCGGGTCCATCCCGATCCCACTTATTTGTCTATCCCATCTTTCGATACAATAAATTCAGGTCTATTCCAAAGTCACTCTCGAGCCGAATATCAAAAATCACTAATGCAACAGGGCTTTCAATATTATAACCCAAGAATTCAAGGTTGACAATATTAAAATTGAATTGGGTCTATCCCATCTTTTAATAAAATGGAGTCGGGTCTATCCCGAATCCATTCTTGTGTCGAATACACTGACGTGAGGATGCAGTAAGGTCTTTTAATATTGTCAACCATGAATTCAAAGTTGAAAATATTAAAATGGAGTCGGGTCTATCCCATCTTTTAATACAATGGATTCGGGTCTATCCCAAATCCACTTATCGGTCTATCCCATATTTTTACACAATGGATTTGGGTCTATCCCAAACCCATTTCTAAACTGAATATCGAGAGTCACTGATGCAACAGGATCTTTTAATATTGTTAACCAACAATTCAAAATTGACATATAAAAATTGGAATCGGGTCTATCCCGTCTTTCAATAAAATTGAGTCGGGTCTATCCCGAGCTCATTCTTGTGTCGAATACAATGACGTGAGGATGCAGTAAGGTCTTTTAATATTGTCAACCTTGAATTCAAAGTTGACAATATTAAAATGGAGTCAGGTCTATCCCATCTTTTAATACAATGGATTCGGGTCTATCCCAAATCCACTTATGGGTATGTCCCATCTTTTTTCACAATGAATTTGGGTCTCTTCTGAACCATTCTAAACCAAATATAGGAACTCAGTAATGAAGCAGGGTCGTTTAATATTGTCAACAAAATATTCAAGGTTGACAATATTAAAATGGAGTCGGGTCTATCCCGTCTTTTAGTACAATAGATTCGAGTCTATTCCGAACCCATTATTGGTATATCGCGAACCTACTTATGGGTCTATCCCATTTTTTTACACAATGGATTCAGATGTATCCCGAACCGACTTTTATAGCGAACGTCAAAACTCACTGATGGAACATGACTTTTAATACTATCGACCTAGAATTCAAGGTTAACAATATTAAAATGAAGTCAGGTCTATCATGTCTATTAATACAATGGATTCGGGTCCATCCCGATCCCACTTATTGGTCTATCCCATCTTTTGATACAATGGATTCGGATCTATTCCAAACTCACTCTCGAGCCGGATATCAAAAATCACTAATGCAACAGGGCATTCAATATTATCAACCAAGAATTCAAGGTTGACAATAATAAAATGGAGTCGGGTCTATCCCGCCTTTTAATACAATGGATTCGGATCTATCCCAAATCCACTTATGGGTCTATCCCATCTTTTTACACAATGGATTTTGGTCTATCCCAAACCCACTTCTAAACCGAATATCGGGAGTCACTGATGCAACAGGATCTTTTAATATTGTCAACCAAGAATTCAAAATTGACATATAAAAATTGGAATCGGGTCTATCCCGTCTTTCAATAAAATTGAGTCGGGTCTATCCTCGTGCTCATTCTTGTGTCGAATACAATGACGTGAAGATGCAATAAGGTCTTTTAATATTGTCAACCAAGAATTCAAAGTTGACAATATTAAAATAAAGTCAGGTCTATCCCGTCTTTTAATACAATGGATTCGGGTCTATCCCGAACCCACTGATGGGTCTATCACATCTTTTTATACAATGAATTCGGGTCTATTCCAAACCATTCTAAACAAAATACAGGAACTCAGTAATGAAGCAGGGTCGTTTAATATTGTCAACAAAAAATTCAAGGTTGACAATATTAAAATGGAGTCGGGTCTATCAAGTCTTTTAGTACAATAGATTGGAGTCTATCCCGAACCCATTATTGGTATATCGCGAACCTACTTGTGGGTCTATCCCATTTTTTTACACCATGAATTCGGATCTATCCCAAACCGACTTTTATACCGAACATCGAAACTCACTGATGGAACATGACTTTTAATACTACCGACCAAGAATTCAAGGTTGACAATATTAAAATGAAGTCCGGTCTATCCTGTCTATTAATACAATGGATTCGGGTCCATCCCAATCCCACTTATTTGTCTATCCCATCTTTCGATACAATGGATTCGGGTCTATTCCAAAGTCACTCTCGAGCCGAATATCAAAAATCACTAATGCAACAGGGCTTTCAATATTATAACCCAAGAATTCAAGGTTGACAATATTAAAATTGAATTGGGTCTATCCCATCTTTTAATAAAATGGAGTCGGGTCTATCCCGAATCCATTCTTGTGTCGAATACACTGACGTGAGGATGCAGTAAGGTATTTTAATATTGTCAACCATGAATTCAAAGTTGACAATATTAAAATGGAGTCGGGTCTATCCCATCTTTTAATAAAATGGATTCGGGTCTATCCCAAATCCACTTATGTGTATGTCCCAACTTTTTTCACAATGAATTCGGGTCTATTCTGAACCATTCTAAACCAAATATAGGAACTCAGTAATGAAGCAGGGTCGTTTAATATTGTCAACAAAATATTCAAGGTTGACAATATTAAAATGGAGTCGGGTCTATCCCGCCTTTTAGTACAATAGATTCGAGTCTATTCCGAACCCATTATTGGTATATCGCGAACCTACTTATGGGTCTATCCCATTTTTTTACACAATGGATTCGGATCTATCCCGAACCGACTTTTATACCGAACATCGAAACTCACTGAAGGAACATGACTTTTAATACTACCAACAAAGAATTAAAGGTTGACAATTTTAAAATGAAGTCAGGTCTATCATGTCTATTAATACAATGGATTCGGGTCCATCCCAATCCCACTTATTTGTCTATCCCATCTTCCGATACAATGGATTCGGGTCTATTCCAAAGTCACTCTCGAGCCGAATATCAAAAATCACTAATGCAACAGGGCTTTCAATATTATAACCCAAGAATTCAAGGTTGACAATATTAAAATTGAATTGGGTCTATCCAATCTTTTAATAAAATGGAGTCGGGTCTATCCCGAATCCATTCTTGTGCCGAATACAATGACGTGAGGACGCAGTAAGGTCTTTTAATATTGTCAACCATGAATTCAAAGTTGACAATATTAAAATGGAGTGGGGACTATCCCGTCTTTTAGTACAATACATTCGAGTCTATCCCGAACCCATTATTGGTATATCGCGAACCTACTTACGGGTCTATCCCATTTTTTTACACAATGGATTCGGATCTATCCCGAACCGACTTTTATACCGAACATCGAAACTCACTGATGGAACATGACTTTTAATACTTCCAACAAAGAATTCAAGGTTGACAATATTAAAATGAAGTCAGGTCTATCATGTCTATTAATACAATGTATTCGGGTCCATCCCGATCCCACTTATGGGTTTATCCCATCTTTTGATACAATGGATTCGGGTCTATTCCAAACCCACTCTCGAACCGAATATCAAAAATCACTAATGCAACAGGGCTTTCAATATTATCAACCAAGAATTCATGGTTGACAATATTAAAATTGAATTGGGTCTATCCCTTCTTTTAATAAAATGGAGTCGGGTCTATCCCGGATCCATTCTTGTGCCGAATACAATGACGTGAGGATGCAGTAAGGTCTTTTAATATTGTCAACCATGAATTCAAAGTTGACAATATTAAAATGGAGTCGGGTCTATCCCATATTTTAATACAATGGATTTGGGTCTATCCCAAATCCACTTATGTGTCTATCCCATCTTTTTACACATTGGATTTGGGCCTATCCCAAACCCATTTCTAAATCGAATATCGAGAGTCACTGATGCAACAGGATCTTTTAATAGTGTTAACCAAGAATTCAAAATTGACATATAAAAATTGGAATCGGGTCTATCCCGTCTTTCAATAAAATTGAGTCGGGTCTATCCCGAGCTCATTCTTGTGTCGAATACAATAACGTGGGGATGCAGTAAGGTATTTTAATATTGTCAACCATGAATTCAAAGTTGACAATATTAAAATGGAGTCGGGTCTATCCCATCTTTTAATACAATGGATTCGGGTCTATCCCAAATCCACTTATGGGTATGTCCCATCTTTTTTCACAATGAATTCGGGTCTCTTCTGAACCATTCTAAACCAAATATAGGAACTCAGTAATGAAGCAGGTTCGTTTAATGTTGTCAACAAAAAATTCAAGGTTGACAATATTAGAATGGAGTCGGGTCTATCCCATCTTTTAGTACAATAGATTCGAGTCTATCCCGAACCCATTATTGGTATATCGCGAACCTACTTAAGGGTCTATCCCGTTTTTTTACACAATGGATTCGGATCTATCCCGAACCGACTTTTATACCGAACATCGAAACTCACTGATGCAACATGACTTTTAATACTTCCAACAAAGAATTCAAGGTTGACAATATTAAAATGAAGTCAGGTCTATAATGTTTATTAATACAATGGATTCGGGTCCATCCCGATCCCACTTATGGGTCTATCCCATCTTTTGATACAATGGATTCGGGTCTATTCCAAACCCACTCTCGAGTCGAATATCAAAAATCAATAATACAACAGGGGTTTAAATATTATCAACCAAGAATTCAAGGTTGACAATATTAAAATTGAATTGGGTCTATCCCTTCTTTTAATAAAATGGAGTCGGGTCTATCCCGGATCCATTCTTGTGCCGAATACAATGACGTGAGGATGCAGTAAGGTCTTTTAATATTGTAAACCATGAATTCAAAGTTGACAATATTAAAATATAGTCGAGTCTATCCCGTATTTTAATACAATGGATTTGGGTCTATCCCAAATCCACTTATGGGTCTATCCCTTATTTTTATACAATGGATTTGGTTCTATCCCAAACCCATTTCTAAACCGTATATCGAGAGTCACTGATGAAACAGGATCTTTTAATATTGTTAACCAACAATTCAAAATTGACATATAAAAATTGGAATCGGGTCTATCCCGTCTTTCAATAAAATTGAGTCGGGTTTATCCCGAGCTCATTCTTGTGTCGAATACAATGACGTGAGGATGCAGTAAGGTCTTTTAATATTGTCAACCAAGAATTCAAAGTTGACAATATTAAAATAAAGTCAGGTCTATCCCGTCTTTTAATACAATGGATTCGGGTCTATCCCGAACCCACTGATGGGTCTATCCCATCTTTTTATACAATGAATTCGGGTCTCTTCCAAACCATTCTAAACAAAATACAGGAACTCAGTAATGAAGCAGGGTCGTTTAATATTGTCAACAAAAAATTCAAGGTTGACAATATTAAAATGGAGTCGGGTCTATCAAGTCTTTTAGTACAATAGATTGGAGTCTATCCCGAACCCATTATTGGTATATCGCGAACCTACTTGTGGGTCTATCCCATTTTTTTACACCATGAATTCGGATCTATCCCAAACCGACTTTTATACCGAACATCGAAACTCACTGATGGAACATGACTTTTAATACTACCGACCAAGAATTCAAGGTTGACAATATTAAAATGAAGTCCGGTCTATCCTGTCTATTAATACAATGGATTCGGGTCCATCCCAATCCCACTTATTTGTCTATCCCATCTTTCGATACAATGGATTCGGGTCTATTCCAAAGTCACTCTCGAGCTGAATATCAAAAATCACTAATGCAACAGGGCTTTCAATATTATAACCCAAGAATTCAAGGTTGACAATATTAAAATTGAATTGGGTCTATCCCATCTTTTAATAAAATGGAGTCGGGTCTATCCCGAATCCATTCTTGTGTCGAATACACTGACGTGAGGATGCAGTAAGGTATTTTAATATTGTCAACCATGAATTCAAAGTTGACAATATTAAAATGGAGTCGGGTCTATCCCATCTTTTAATAAAATGGATTCGGGTCTATCCCAAATCCACTTATGGGTATGTCCCAACTTTTTTCACAATGAATTCGGGTCTCTTCTGAACCATTCTAAACCAAATATAGGAACTCAGTAATGAAGCAGGGTCGTTTAATATTGTCAACAAAATATTCAAGGTTGACAATATTAAAATGGAGTCGGGTCTATCCCGCCTTTTAGTACAATAGATTCGAGTCTATTCCGAACCCATTATTGGTATATCGCGAACCTACTTATGGGTCTATCCCATTTTTTTACACAATGGATTCGGATCTATCCTGAACCGACTTTTATACCGAACATCGAAACTCACTGAAGGAACATGACTTTTAATACTACCAACAAAGAATTAAAGGTTGACAATTTTAAAATGAAGTCAGGTCTATCATGTCTATTAATACAATGGATTCGGGTCCATCCCAATCCCACTTATTTGTCTATCCCATCTTCCGATACAATGGATTCGGGTCTATTCCAAAGTCACTCTCGAGCCGAATATCAAAAATCACTAATGCAACAGGGCTTTCAATATTATAACCCAAGAATTCAAGGTTGACAATATTAAAATTGAATTGGGTCTATCCAATCTTTTAATAAAATGGAGTCGGGTCTATCCCGAATCCATTCTTGTGCCGAATACAATGACGTGAGGACGCAGTAAGGTCTTTTAATATTGTCAACCATGAATTCAAAGTTGACAATATTAAAATGGAGTGGGGACTATCCCGTCTTTTAGTACAATTCATTCGAGTCTATCCCGAACCCATTATTGGTATATCGCGAACCTACTTACGGGTCTATCCCATTTTTTTACACAATGGATTCGGATCTATCCCGAACCGACTTTTATACCGAACATCGAAACTCACTGATGGAACATGACTTTTAATACTTCCAACAAAGAATTCAAGGTTGACAATATTAAAATGAAGTCAGGTCTATCATGTCTATTAATACAATGTATTCGGGTCCATCCCGATCCCACTTATGGGTTTATCCCATCTTTTGATACAATGGATTCGGGTCTATTCCAAACCCACTCTCGAACCGAATATCAAAAATCACTAATGCAACAGGGCTTTCAATATTATCAACCAAGAATTCATGGTTGACAATATTAAAATTGAATTGGGTCTATCCCTTCTTTTAATAAAATGGAGTCGGGTCTATCCCGGATCCATTCTTGTGCCGAATACAATGACGTGAGGATGCAGTAAGGTCTTTTAATATTGTAAACCATGAATTCAAAGTTGACAATATTAAAATGGAGTCGGGTCTATCCCGTATTTTAATACAATGGATTTGGGTCTATCCCAAATCCACTTATGTGTCTATCCCATCTTTTTACACATTGGATTTGGGCCTATCCCAAACCCATTTCTAAATCGAATATCGAGAGTCATTGATGCAACAGGATCTTTTAATAGTGTTAACCAAGAATTCAAAATTGACATATAAAAATTGGAATCGGGTCTATCCCGTCTTTCAATAAAATTGAGTCGGGTCTATCCCGAGCTCATTCTTGTGTCGAATACAATAACGTGAGGATGCAGTAAGGTATTTTAATATTGTCAACCATGAATTCAAAGTTGACAATATTAAAATGGAGTCGGGTCTATCCCATCTTTTAATACAATGGATTCGGGTCTATCCCAAATCCACTTATGGGTATGTCCCATCTTTTTTCACAATGAATTCGGGTCTCTTCTGAACCATTCTAAACCAAATATAGGAACTCAGTAATGAAGCAGGTTCGTTTAATGTTGTCAACAAAAAATTCAAGGTTGACAATATTAGAATGGAGTCGGGTCTATCCCATCTTTTAGTACAATAGATTCGAGTCTATCCCGAACCCATTATTGGTATATCGCGAACCTACTTAAGGGTCTATCCCGTTTTTTTACACAATGGATTCGGATCTATCCCGAACCGACTTTTATACCGAACATCGAAACTCACTGATGCAACATGACTTTTAATACTTCCAACAAAGAATTCAAGGTTGACAATATTAAAATGAAGTCAGGTCTATCATGTTTATTAATACAATGGATTCGGGTCCATCCCGATCCCACTTATGGGTCTATCCCATCTTTTGATACAATGGATTCGGGTCTATTCCAAACCCACTCTCGAGTCGAATATCAAAAATCAATAATACAACAGGGGTTTAAATATTATCAACCAAGAATTCAAGGTTGACAATATTAAAATTGAATTGGGTCTATCCCTTCTTTTAATAAAATGGAGTCGGGTCTATCCCGGATCCATTCTTGTGCCGAATACAATGACGTGAGGATGCAGTAAGGTCTTTTAATATTGTAAACCATGAATTCAAAGTTGACAATATTAAAATATAGTCGAGTCTATCCCGTATTTTAATACAATGGATTTGGGTCTATCCCAAATCCACTTATGGGTCTATCCCTTATTTTTATACAATGGATTTGGGTCTATCCCAAACCCATTTCTAAACCGTATATCGAGAGTCACTGATGAAACAGGATCTTTTAATATTGTTAACCAACAATTCAAAATTGACATATAAAAATTGGAATCGGGTCTATCCCGTCTTTCAATAAAATTGAGTCGGGTTTATCCCGAGCTCATTCTTGTGTCGAATACAATGACGTGAGGATGCAGTAAGGTCTTTTAATATTGTCAACCAAGAATTCAAAGTTGACAATATTAAAATAAAGTCAGGTCTATCCCGTCTTTTAATACAATGGATTCGGGTCTATCCCGAACCCACTGATGGGTCTATCCCATCTTTTTATACAATGAATTCGGGTCTCTTCCAAACCATTCTAAACAAAATACAGGAACTCAGTAATGAAGCAGGGTCGTTTAATATTGTCAACAAAAAATTCAAGGTTGACAATATTAAAATGGAGTCGGGTCTATCAAGTCTTTTAGTACAATAGATTGGAGTCTATCCCGAACCCATTATTGGTATATCGCGAACCTACTTGTGGGTCTATCCCATTTTTTTACACCATGAATTCGGATCTATCCCAAACCGACTTTTATACCGAACATCGAAACTCACTGATGGAACATGACTTTTAATACTACCGACCAAGAATTCAAGGTTGACAATATTAAAATTAAGTCAGGTCTATCCTGTCTATTAATACAATGGATTCGGGTCCATCCCAATCCCACTTATTTGTCTATCCCATCTTTCGATACAATGGATTCGGGTCTATTCCAAAGTCACTCTCGAGCCGAATATCAAAAATCACTAATGCAACAGGGCTTTCAATATTATAACCCAAGAATTCAAGGTTGACAATATTAAAATTGAATTGGGTCTATCCCATCTTTTAATAAAATGGAGTCGGGTCTATCCCGAATCCATTCTTGTGTCGAATACACTGACGTGAGGATGCAGTAAGGTATTTTAATATTGTCAACCATGAATTCAAAGTTGACAATATTAAAATGGAGTCGGGTCTATCCCATCTTTTAATAAAATGGATTCGGGTCTATCCCAAATCCACTTATGGGTATGTCCCAACTTTTTTCACAATGAATTCGGGTCTCTTCTGAACCATTCTAAACCAAATATAGGAACTCAGTAATGAAGCAGGGTCGTTTAATATTGTCAACAAAATATTCAAGGTTGACAATATTAAAATGGAGTCGGGTCTATCCCGCCTTTTAGTACAATAGATTCGAGTCTATTCCGAACCCATTATTGGTATATCGCGAACCTACTTATGGGTCTATCCCATTTTTTTACACAATGGATTCGGATCTATCCCGAACCGACTTTTATACCGAACATCGAAACTCACTGAAGGAACATGACTTTTAATACTACCAACAAAGAATTAAAGGTTGACAATTTTAAAATGAAGTCAGGTCTATCATGTCTATTAATACAATGGATTCGGGTCCATCCCAATCCCACTTATTTGTCTATCCCATCTTCCGATACAATGGATTCGGGTCTATTCCAAAGTCACTCTCGAGCCGAATATCAAAAATCACTAATGCAACAGGGCTTTCAATATTATAACCCAAGAATTCAAGGTTGACAATATTAAAATTGAATTGGGTCTATCCAATCTTTTAATAAAATGGAGTCGGGTCTATCCCGAATCCATTCTTGTGCCGAATACAATGACGTGAGGACGCAGTAAGGTCTTTTAATATTGTCAACCATGAATTCAAAGTTGACAATATTAAAATGGAGTGGGGACTATCTCGTCTTTTAGTACAATTCATTCGAGTCTATCCCGAACCCATTATTGGTATATCGCGAACCTACTTACGGGTCTATCCCATTTTTTTACACAATGGATTCGGATCTATCCCGAACCGACTTTTATACCGAACATCGAAACTCACTGATGGAACATGACTTTTAATACTTCCAACAAAGAATTCAAGGTTGACAATATTAAAATGAAGTCAGGTCTATCATGTCTATTAATACAATGTATTCGGGTCCATCCCGATCCCACTTATGGGTTTATCCCATCTTTTGATACAATGGATTCGGGTCTATTCCAAACCCACTCTCGAACCGAATATCAAAAATCACTAATGCAACAGGGCTTTCAATATTATCAACCAAGAATTCATGGTTGACAATATTAAAATTGAATTGGGTCTATCCCTTCTTTTAATAAAATGGAGTCGGGTCTATCCCGGATCCATTCTTGTGCCGAATACAATGACGTGAGGATGCAGTAAGGTCTTTTAATATTGTCAACCATGAATTCAAAGTTGACAATATTAAAATGGAGTCGGGTCTATCCCGTATTTTAATACAATGGATTTGGGTCTATCCCAAATCCACTTATGTGTCTATCCCATCTTTTTACACATCGGATTTGGGCCTATCCCAAACCCATTTCTAAATCGAATATCGAGAGTCACTGATGCAACAGGATCTTTTAATAGTGTTAACCAAGAATTCAAAATTGACATATAAAAATTGGAATCGGGTCTATCCCGTCTTTCAATAAAATTGAGTCGGGTCTATCCCGAGCTCATTCTTGTGTCGAATACAATAACGTGAGGATGCAGTAAGGTATTTTAATATTGTCAACCATGAATTCAAAGTTGACAATATTAAAATGGAGTCGGGTCTATCCCATCTTTTAATACAATGGATTCGGGTCTATCCCAAATCCACTTATGGGTATGTCCCATCTTTTTTCACAATGAATTCGGGTCTCTTCTGAACCATTCTAAACCAAATATAGGAACTCAGTAATGAAGCAGGTTCGTTTAATGTTGTCAACAAAAAATTCAAGGTTGACAATATTAGAATGGAGTCGGGTCTATCCCATCTTTTAGTACAATAGATTCGAGTCTATCCCGAACCCATTATTGGTATATCGCGAACCTACTTAAGGGTCTATCCCGTTTTTTTACACAATGGATTCGGATCTATCCCGAACCGACTTTTATACCGAACATCGAAACTCACTGATGCAACATGACTTTTAATACTTCCAACAAAGAATTCAAGGTTGACAATATTAAAATGAAGTCAGGTCTATCATGTTTATTAATACAATGGATTCGGGTCCATCCCGATCCCACTTATGGGTCTATCCCATCTTTTGATACAATGGATTCGGGTCTATTCCAAACCCACTCTCGAGTCGAATATCAAAAATCAATAATACAACAGGGGTTTAAATATTATCAACCAAGAATTCAAGGTTGACAATATTAAAATTGAATTGGGTCTATCCCTTCTTTTAATAAAATGGAGTCGGGTCTATCCCGGATCCATTCTTGTGCCGAATACAATGACGTGAGGATGCAGTAAGGTCTTTTAATATTGTAAACCATGAATTCAAAGTTGACAATATTAAAATATAGTCGAGTCTATCCCGTATTTTAATACAATGGATTTGGGTCTATCCCAAATCCACTTATGGGTCTATCCCTTATTTTTATACAATGGATTTGGGTCTATCCCAAACCCATTTCTAAACCGTATATCGAGAGTCACTGATGAAACAGGATCTTTTAATATTGTTAACCAACAATTCAAAATTGACATATAAAAATTGGAATCGGGTCTATCCCGTCTTTCAATAAAATTGAGTCGGGTTTATCCCGAGCTCATTCTTGTGTCGAATACAATGACGTGAGGATGCAGTAAGGTCTTTTAATATTGTCAACCAAGAATTCAAAGTTGACAATATTAAAATAAAGTCAGGTCTATCCCGTCTTTTAATACAATGGATTCGGGTCTATCCCGAACCCACTGATGGGTCTATCCCATCTTTTTATACAATGAATTCGGGTCTCTTCCAAACCATTCTAAACAAAATACAGGAACTCAGTAATGAAGCAGGGTCGTTTAATATTGTCAACAAAAAATTCAAGGTTGACAATATTAAAATGGAGTCGGGTCTATCAAGTCTTTTAGTACAATAGATTGGAGTCTATCCCGAACCCATTATTGGTATATCGCGAACCTACTTGTGGGTCTATCCCATTTTTTTACACCATGAATTCGGATCTATCCCAAACCGACTTTTATACCGAACATCGAAACTCACTGATGGAACATGACTTTTAATACTACCGACCAAGAATTCAAGGTTGACAATATTAAAATTAAGTCAGGTCTATCCTGTCTATTAATACAATGGATTCGGGTCCATCCCAATCCCACTTATTTGTCTATCCCATCTTTCGATACAATGGATTCGGGTCTATTCCAAAGTCACTCTCGAGCCGAATATCAAAAATCACTAATGCAACAGGGCTTTCAATATTATAACCCAAGAATTCAAGGTTGACAATATTAAAATTGAATTGGGTCTATCCCATCTTTTAATAAAATGGAGTCGGGTCTATCCCGAATCCATTCTTGTGTCGAATACACTGACGTGAGGATGCAGTAAGGTATTTTAATATTGTCAACCATGAATTCAAAGTTGACAATATTAAAATGGAGTCGGGTCTATCCCATCTTTTAATAAAATGGATTCGGGTCTATCCCAAATCCACTTATGGGTATGTCCCAACTTTTTTCACAATGAATTCGGGTCTCTTCTGAACCATTCTAAACCAAATATAGGAACTCAGTAATGAAGCAGGGTCGTTTAATATTGTCAACAAAATATTCAAGGTTGACAATATTAAAATGGAGTCGGGTCTATCCCGCCTTTTAGTACAATAGATTCGAGTCTATTCCGAACCCATTATTGGTATATCGCGAACCTACTTATGGGTCTATCCCATTTTTTTACACAATGGATTCGGATCTATCCCGAACCGACTTTTATACCGAACATCGAAACTCACTGAAGGAACATGACTTTTAATACTACCAACAAAGAATTAAAGGTTGACAATTTTAAAATGAAGTCAGGTCTATCATGTCTATTAATACAATGGATTCGGGTCCATCCCAATCCCACTTATTTGTCTATCCCATCTTCCGATACAATGGATTCGGGTCTATTCCAAAGTCACTCTCGAGCCGAATATCAAAAATCACTAATGCAACAGGGCTTTCAATATTATAACCCAAGAATTCAAGGTTGACAATATTAAAATTGAATTGGGTCTATCCAATCTTTTAATAAAATGGAGTCGGGTCTATCCCGAATCCATTCTTGTGCCGAATACAATGACGTGAGGACGCAGTAAGGTCTTTTAATATTGTCAACCATGAATTCAAAGTTGACAATATTAAAATGGAGTGGGGACTATCTCGTCTTTTAGTACAATTCATTCGAGTCTATCCCGAACCCATTATTGGTATATCGCGAACCTACTTACGGGTCTATCCCATTTTTTTACACAATGGATTCGGATCTATCCCGAACCGACTTTTATACCGAACATCGAAACTCACTGATGGAACATGACTTTTAATACTTCCAACAAAGAATTCAAGGTTGACAATATTAAAATGAAGTCAGGTCTATCATGTCTATTAATACAATGTATTCGGGTCCATCCCGATCCCACTTATGGGTTTATCCCATCTTTTGATACAATGGATTCGGGTCTATTCCAAACCCACTCTCGAACCGAATATCAAAAATCACTAATGCAACAGGGCTTTCAATATTATCAACCAAGAATTCATGGTTGACAATATTAAAATTGAATTGGGTCTATCCCTTCTTTTAATAAAATGGAGTCGGGTCTATCCCGGATCCATTCTTGTGCCGAATACAATGACGTGAGGATGCAGTAAGGTCTTTTAATATTGTCAACCATGAATTCAAAGTTGACAATATTAAAATGGAGTCGGGTCTATCCCGTATTTTAATACAATGGATTTGGGTCTATCCCAAATCCACTTATGTGTCTATCCCATCTTTTTACACATCGGATTTGGGCCTATCCCAAACCCATTTCTAAATCGAATATCGAGAGTCACTGATGCAACAGGATCTTTTAATAGTGTTAACCAAGAATTCAAAATTGACATATAAAAATTGGAATCGGGTCTATCCCGTCTTTCAATAAAATTGAGTCGGGTCTATCCCGAGCTCATTCTTGTGTCGAATACAATAACGTGAGGATGCAGTAAGGTATTTTAATATTGTCAACCATGAATTCAAAGTTGACAATATTAAAATGGAGTCGGGTCTATCCCATCTTTTAATACAATGGATTCGGGTCTATCCCAAATCCACTTATGGGTATGTCCCATCTTTTTTCACAATGAATTCGGGTCTCTTCTGAACCATTCTAAACCAAATATAGGAACTCAGTAATGAAGCAGGTTCGTTTAATGTTGTCAACAAAAAATTCAAGGTTGACAATATTAGAATGGAGTCGGGTCTATCCCATCTTTTAGTACAATAGATTCGAGTCTATCCCGAACCCATTATTGGTATATCGCGAACCTACTTAAGGGTCTATCCCGTTTTTTTACACAATGGATTCGGATCTATCCCGAACCGACTTTTATACCGAACATCGAAACTCACTGATGCAACATGACTTTTAATACTTCCAACAAAGAATTCAAGGTTGACAATATTAAAATGAAGTCAGGTCTATCATGTTTATTAATACAATGGATTCGGGTCCATCCCGATCCCACTTATGGGTCTATCCCATCTTTTGATACAATGGATTCGGGTCTATTCCAAACCCACTCTCGAGTCGAATATCAAAAATCAATAATACAACAGGGGTTTAAATATTATCAACCAAGAATTCAAGGTTGACAATATTAAAATTGAATTGGGTCTATCCCTTCTTTTAATAAAATGGAGTCGGGTCTATCCCGGATCCATTCTTGTGCCGAATACAATGACGTGAGGATGCAGTAAGGTCTTTTAATATTGTAAACCATGAATTCAAAGTTGACAATATTAAAATATAGTCGAGTCTATCCCGTATTTTAATACAATGGATTTGGGTCTATCCCAAATCCACTTATGGGTCTATCCCTTATTTTTATACAATGGATTTGGGTCTATCCCAAACCCATTTCTAAACCGTATATCGAGAGTCACTGATGAAACAGGATCTTTTAATATTGTTAACCAACAATTCAAAATTGACATATAAAAATTGGAATCGGGTCTATCCCGTCTTTCAATAAAATTGAGTCGGGTTTATCCCGAGCTCATTCTTGTGTCGAATACAATGACGTGAGGATGCAGTAAGGTCTTTTAATATTGTCAACCAAGAATTCAAAGTTGACAATATTAAAATAAAGTCAGGTCTATCCCGTCTTTTAATACAATGGATTCGGGTCTATCCCGAACCCACTGATGGGTCTATCCCATCTTTTTATACAATGAATTCGGGTCTCTTCCAAACCATTCTAAACAAAATACAGGAACTCAGTAATGAAGCAGGGTCGTTTAATATTGTCAACAAAAAATTCAAGGTTGACAATATTAAAATGGAGTCGGGTCTATCAAGTCTTTTAGTACAATAGATTGGAGTCTATCCCGAACCCATTATTGGTATATCGCGAACCTACTTGTGGGTCTATCCCATTTTTTTACACCATGAATTCGGATCTATCCCAAACCGACTTTTATACCGAACATCGAAACTCACTGATGGAACATGACTTTTAATACTACCGACCAAGAATTCAAGGTTGACAATATTAAAATTAAGTCAGGTCTATCCTGTCTATTAATACAATGGATTCGGGTCCATCCCAATCCCACTTATTTGTCTATCCCATCTTTCGATACAATGGATTCGGGTCTATTCCAAAGTCACTCTCGAGCCGAATATCAAAAATCACTAATGCAACAGGGCTTTCAATATTATAACCCAAGAATTCAAGGTTGACAATATTAAAATTGAATTGGGTCTATCCCATCTTTTAATAAAATGGAGTCGGGTCTATCCCGAATCCATTCTTGTGTCGAATACACTGACGTGAGGATGCAGTAAGGTATTTTAATATTGTCAACCATGAATTCAAAGTTGACAATATTAAAATGGAGTCGGGTCTATCCCATCTTTTAATAAAATGGATTCGGGTCTATCCCAAATCCACTTATGGGTATGTCCCAACTTTTTTCACAATGAATTCGGGTCTCTTCTGAACCATTCTAAACCAAATATAGGAACTCAGTAATGAAGCAGGGTCGTTTAATATTGTCAACAAAATATTCAAGGTTGACAATATTAAAATGGAGTCGGGTCTATCCCGCCTTTTAGTACAATAGATTCGAGTCTATTCCGAACCCATTATTGGTATATCGCGAACCTACTTATGGGTCTATCCCATTTTTTTACACAATGGATTCGGATCTATCCCGAACCGACTTTTATACCGAACATCGAAACTCACTGAAGGAACATGACTTTTAATACTACCAACAAAGAATTAAAGGTTGACAATTTTAAAATGAAGTCAGGTCTATCATGTCTATTAATACAATGGATTCGGGTCCATCCCAATCCCACTTATTTGTCTATCCCATCTTCCGATACAATGGATTCGGGTCTATTCCAAAGTCACTCTCGAGCCGAATATCAAAAATCACTAATGCAACAGGGCTTTCAATATTATAACCCAAGAATTCAAGGTTGACAATATTAAAATTGAATTGGGTCTATCCAATCTTTTAATAAAATGGAGTCGGGTCTATCCCGAATCCATTCTTGTGCCGAATACAATGACGTGAGGACGCAGTAAGGTCTTTTAATATTGTCAACCATGAATTCAAAGTTGACAATATTAAAATGGAGTGGGGACTATCTCGTCTTTTAGTACAATTCATTCGAGTCTATCCCGAACCCATTATTGGTATATCGCGAACCTACTTACGGGTCTATCCCATTTTTTTACACAATGGATTCGGATCTATCCCGAACCGACTTTTATACCGAACATCGAAACTCACTGATGGAACATGACTTTTAATACTTCCAACAAAGAATTCAAGGTTGACAATATTAAAATGAAGTCAGGTCTATCATGTCTATTAATACAATGTATTCGGGTCCATCCCGATCCCACTTATGGGTTTATCCCATCTTTTGATACAATGGATTCGGGTCTATTCCAAACCCACTCTCGAACCGAATATCAAAAATCACTAATGCAACAGGGCTTTCAATATTATCAACCAAGAATTCATGGTTGACAATATTAAAATTGAATTGGGTCTATCCCTTCTTTTAATAAAATGGAGTCGGGTCTATCCCGGATCCATTCTTGTGCCGAATACAATGACGTGAGGATGCAGTAAGGTCTTTTAATATTGTCAACCATGAATTCAAAGTTGACAATATTAAAATGGAGTCGGGTCTATCCCGTATTTTAATACAATGGATTTGGGTCTATCCCAAATCCACTTATGTGTCTATCCCATCTTTTTACACATCGGATTTGGGCCTATCCCAAACCCATTTCTAAATCGAATATCGAGAGTCACTGATGCAACAGGATCTTTTAATAGTGTTAACCAAGAATTCAAAATTGACATATAAAAATTGGAATCGGGTCTATCCCGTCTTTCAATAAAATTGAGTCGGGTCTATCCCGAGCTCATTCTTGTGTCGAATACAATAACGTGAGGATGCAGTAAGGTATTTTAATATTGTCAACCATGAATTCAAAGTTGACAATATTAAAATGGAGTCGGGTCTATCCCATCTTTTAATACAATGGATTCGGGTCTATCCCAAATCCACTTATGGGTATGTCCCATCTTTTTTCACAATGAATTCGGGTCTCTTCTGAACCATTCTAAACCAAATATAGGAACTCAGTAATGAAGCAGGTTCGTTTAATGTTGTCAACAAAAAATTCAAGGTTGACAATATTAGAATGGAGTCGGGTCTATCCCATCTTTTAGTACAATAGATTCGAGTCTATCCCGAACCCATTATTGGTATATCGCGAACCTACTTAAGGGTCTATCCCGTTTTTTTACACAATGGATTCGGATCTATCCCGAACCGACTTTTATACCGAACATCGAAACTCACTGATGCAACATGACTTTTAATACTTCCAACAAAGAATTCAAGGTTGACAATATTAAAATGAAGTCAGGTCTATCATGTTTATTAATACAATGGATTCGGGTCCATCCCGATCCCACTTATGGGTCTATCCCATCTTTTGATACAATGGATTCGGGTCTATTCCAAACCCACTCTCGAGTCGAATATCAAAAATCAATAATACAACAGGGGTTTAAATATTATCAACCAAGAATTCAAGGTTGACAATATTAAAATTGAATTGGGTCTATCCCTTCTTTTAATAAAATGGAGTCGGGTCTATCCCGGATCCATTCTTGTGCCGAATACAATGACGTGAGGATGCAGTAAGGTCTTTTAATATTGTAAACCATGAATTCAAAGTTGACAATATTAAAATATAGTCGAGTCTATCCCGTATTTTAATACAATGGATTTGGGTCTATCCCAAATCCACTTATGGGTCTATCCCTTATTTTTATACAATGGATTTGGGTCTATCCCAAACCCATTTCTAAACCGTATATCGAGAGTCACTGATGAAACAGGATCTTTTAATATTGTTAACCAACAATTCAAAATTGACATATAAAAATTGGAATCGGGTCTATCCCGTCTTTCAATAAAATTGAGTCGGGTTTATCCCGAGCTCATTCTTGTGTCGAATACAATGACGTGAGGATGCAGTAAGGTCTTTTAATATTGTCAACCAAGAATTCAAAGTTGACAATATTAAAATAAAGTCAGGTCTATCCCGTCTTTTAATACAATGGATTCGGGTCTATCCCGAACCCACTGATGGGTCTATCCCATCTTTTTATACAATGAATTCGGGTCTCTTCCAAACCATTCTAAACAAAATACAGGAACTCAGTAATGAAGCAGGGTCGTTTAATATTGTCAACAAAAAATTCAAGGTTGACAATATTAAAATGGAGTCGGGTCTATCAAGTCTTTTAGTACAATAGATTGGAGTCTATCCCGAACCCATTATTGGTATATCGCGAACCTACTTGTGGGTCTATCCCATTTTTTTACACCATGAATTCGGATCTATCCCAAACCGACTTTTATACCGAACATCGAAACTCACTGATGGAACATGACTTTTAATACTACCGACCAAGAATTCAAGGTTGACAATATTAAAATTAAGTCAGGTCTATCCTGTCTATTAATACAATGGATTCGGGTCCATCCCAATCCCACTTATTTGTCTATCCCATCTTTCGATACAATGGATTCGGGTCTATTCCAAAGTCACTCTCGAGCCGAATATCAAAAATCACTAATGCAACAGGGCTTTCAATATTATAACCCAAGAATTCAAGGTTGACAATATTAAAATTGAATTGGGTCTATCCCATCTTTTAATAAAATGGAGTCGGGTCTATCCCGAATCCATTCTTGTGTCGAATACACTGACGTGAGGATGCAGTAAGGTATTTTAATATTGTCAACCATGAATTCAAAGTTGACAATATTAAAATGGAGTCGGGTCTATCCCATCTTTTAATAAAATGGATTCGGGTCTATCCCAAATCCACTTATGGGTATGTCCCAACTTTTTTCACAATGAATTCGGGTCTCTTCTGAACCATTCTAAACCAAATATAGGAACTCAGTAATGAAGCAGGGTCGTTTAATATTGTCAACAAAATATTCAAGGTTGACAATATTAAAATGGAGTCGGGTCTATCCCGCCTTTTAGTACAATAGATTCGAGTCTATTCCGAACCCATTATTGGTATATCGCGAACCTACTTATGGGTCTATCCCATTTTTTTACACAATGGATTCGGATCTATCCCGAACCGACTTTTATACCGAACATCGAAACTCACTGAAGGAACATGACTTTTAATACTACCAACAAAGAATTAAAGGTTGACAATTTTAAAATGAAGTCAGGTCTATCATGTCTATTAATACAATGGATTCGGGTCCATCCCAATCCCACTTATTTGTCTATCCCATCTTCCGATACAATGGATTCGGGTCTATTCCAAAGTCACTCTCGAGCCGAATATCAAAAATCACTAATGCAACAGGGCTTTCAATATTATAACCCAAGAATTCAAGGTTGACAATATTAAAATTGAATTGGGTCTATCCAATCTTTTAATAAAATGGAGTCGGGTCTATCCCGAATCCATTCTTGTGCCGAATACAATGACGTGAGGACGCAGTAAGGTCTTTTAATATTGTCAACCATGAATTCAAAGTTGACAATATTAAAATGGAGTGGGGACTATCTCGTCTTTTAGTACAATTCATTCGAGTCTATCCCGAACCCATTATTGGTATATCGCGAACCTACTTACGGGTCTATCCCATTTTTTTACACAATGGATTCGGATCTATCCCGAACCGACTTTTATACCGAACATCGAAACTCACTGATGGAACATGACTTTTAATACTTCCAACAAAGAATTCAAGGTTGACAATATTAAAATGAAGTCAGGTCTATCATGTCTATTAATACAATGTATTCGGGTCCATCCCGATCCCACTTATGGGTTTATCCCATCTTTTGATACAATGGATTCGGGTCTATTCCAAACCCACTCTCGAACCGAATATCAAAAATCACTAATGCAACAGGGCTTTCAATATTATCAACCAAGAATTCATGGTTGACAATATTAAAATTGAATTGGGTCTATCCCTTCTTTTAATAAAATGGAGTCGGGTCTATCCCGGATCCATTCTTGTGCCGAATACAATGACGTGAGGATGCAGTAAGGTCTTTTAATATTGTCAACCATGAATTCAAAGTTGACAATATTAAAATGGAGTCGGGTCTATCCCGTATTTTAATACAATGGATTTGGGTCTATCCCAAATCCACTTATGTGTCTATCCCATCTTTTTACACATCGGATTTGGGCCTATCCCAAACCCATTTCTAAATCGAATATCGAGAGTCACTGATGCAACAGGATCTTTTAATAGTGTTAACCAAGAATTCAAAATTGACATATAAAAATTGGAATCGGGTCTATCCCGTCTTTCAATAAAATTGAGTCGGGTCTATCCCGAGCTCATTCTTGTGTCGAATACAATAACGTGAGGATGCAGTAAGGTATTTTAATATTGTCAACCATGAATTCAAAGTTGACAATATTAAAATGGAGTCGGGTCTATCCCATCTTTTAATACAATGGATTCGGGTCTATCCCAAATCCACTTATGGGTATGTCCCATCTTTTTTCACAATGAATTCGGGTCTCTTCTGAACCATTCTAAACCAAATATAGGAACTCAGTAATGAAGCAGGTTCGTTTAATGTTGTCAACAAAAAATTCAAGGTTGACAATATTAGAATGGAGTCGGGTCTATCCCATCTTTTAGTACAATAGATTCGAGTCTATCCCGAACCCATTATTGGTATATCGCGAACCTACTTAAGGGTCTATCCCGTTTTTTTACACAATGGATTCGGATCTATCCCGAACCGACTTTTATACCGAACATCGAAACTCACTGATGCAACATGACTTTTAATACTTCCAACAAAGAATTCAAGGTTGACAATATTAAAATGAAGTCAGGTCTATCATGTTTATTAATACAATGGATTCGGGTCCATCCCGATCCCACTTATGGGTCTATCCCATCTTTTGATACAATGGATTCGGGTCTATTCCAAACCCACTCTCGAGTCGAATATCAAAAATCAATAATACAACAGGGGTTTAAATATTATCAACCAAGAATTCAAGGTTGACAATATTAAAATTGAATTGGGTCTATCCCTTCTTTTAATAAAATGGAGTCGGGTCTATCCCGGATCCATTCTTGTGCCGAATACAATGACGTGAGGATGCAGTAAGGTCTTTTAATATTGTAAACCATGAATTCAAAGTTGACAATATTAAAATATAGTCGAGTCTATCCCGTATTTTAATACAATGGATTTGGGTCTATCCCAAATCCACTTATGGGTCTATCCCTTATTTTTATACAATGGATTTGGGTCTATCCCAAACCCATTTCTAAACCGTATATCGAGAGTCACTGATGAAACAGGATCTTTTAATATTGTTAACCAACAATTCAAAATTGACATATAAAAATTGGAATCGGGTCTATCCCGTCTTTCAATAAAATTGAGTCGGGTTTATCCCGAGCTCATTCTTGTGTCGAATACAATGACGTGAGGATGCAGTAAGGTCTTTTAATATTGTCAACCAAGAATTCAAAGTTGACAATATTAAAATAAAGTCAGGTCTATCCCGTCTTTTAATACAATGGATTCGGGTCTATCCCGAACCCACTGATGGGTCTATCCCATCTTTTTATACAATGAATTCGGGTCTCTTCCAAACCATTCTAAACAAAATACAGGAACTCAGTAATGAAGCAGGGTCGTTTAATATTGTCAACAAAAAATTCAAGGTTGACAATATTAAAATGGAGTCGGGTCTATCAAGTCTTTTAGTACAATAGATTGGAGTCTATCCCGAACCCATTATTGGTATATCGCGAACCTACTTGTGGGTCTATCCCATTTTTTTACACCATGAATTCGGATCTATCCCAAACCGACTTTTATACCGAACATCGAAACTCACTGATGGAACATGACTTTTAATACTACCGACCAAGAATTCAAGGTTGACAATATTAAAATTAAGTCAGGTCTATCCTGTCTATTAATACAATGGATTCGGGTCCATCCCAATCCCACTTATTTGTCTATCCCATCTTTCGATACAATGGATTCGGGTCTATTCCAAAGTCACTCTCGAGCCGAATATCAAAAATCACTAATGCAACAGGGCTTTCAATATTATAACCCAAGAATTCAAGGTTGACAATATTAAAATTGAATTGGGTCTATCCCATCTTTTAATAAAATGGAGTCGGGTCTATCCCGAATCCATTCTTGTGTCGAATACACTGACGTGAGGATGCAGTAAGGTATTTTAATATTGTCAACCATGAATTCAAAGTTGACAATATTAAAATGGAGTCGGGTCTATCCCATCTTTTAATAAAATGGATTCGGGTCTATCCCAAATCCACTTATGGGTATGTCCCAACTTTTTTCACAATGAATTCGGGTCTCTTCTGAACCATTCTAAACCAAATATAGGAACTCAGTAATGAAGCAGGGTCGTTTAATATTGTCAACAAAATATTCAAGGTTGACAATATTAAAATGGAGTCGGGTCTATCCCGCCTTTTAGTACAATAGATTCGAGTCTATTCCGAACCCATTATTGGTATATCGCGAACCTACTTATGGGTCTATCCCATTTTTTTACACAATGGATTCGGATCTATCCCGAACCGACTTTTATACCGAACATCGAAACTCACTGAAGGAACATGACTTTTAATACTACCAACAAAGAATTAAAGGTTGACAATTTTAAAATGAAGTCAGGTCTATCATGTCTATTAATACAATGGATTCGGGTCCATCCCAATCCCACTTATTTGTCTATCCCATCTTCCGATACAATGGATTCGGGTCTATTCCAAAGTCACTCTCGAGCCGAATATCAAAAATCACTAATGCAACAGGGCTTTCAATATTATAACCCAAGAATTCAAGGTTGACAATATTAAAATTGAATTGGGTCTATCCAATCTTTTAATAAAATGGAGTCGGGTCTATCCCGAATCCATTCTTGTGCCGAATACAATGACGTGAGGACGCAGTAAGGTCTTTTAATATTGTCAACCATGAATTCAAAGTTGACAATATTAAAATGGAGTGGGGACTATCTCGTCTTTTCGTACAATTCATTCGAGTCTATCCCGAACCCATTATTGGTATATCGCGAACCTACTTACGGGTCTATCCCATTTTTTTACACAATGGATTCGGATCTATCCCGAACCGACTTTTATACCGAACATCGAAACTCACTGATGGAACATGACTTTTAATACTTCCAACAAAGAATTCAAGGTTGACAATATTAAAATGAAGTCAGGTCTATCATGTCTATTAATACAATGTATTCGGGTCCATCCCGATCCCACTTATGGGTTTATCCCATCTTTTGATACAATGGATTCGGGTCTATTCCAAACCCACTCTCGAACCGAATATCAAAAATCACTAATGCAACAGGGCTTTCAATATTATCAACCAAGAATTCATGGTTGACAATATTAAAATTGAATTGGGTCTATCCCTTCTTTTAATAAAATGGAGTCGGGTCTATCCCGGATCCATTCTTGTGCCGAATACAATGACGTGAGGATGCAGTAAGGTCTTTTAATATTGTCAACCATGAATTCAAAGTTGACAATATTAAAATGGAGTCGGGTCTATCCCGTATTTTAATACAATGGATTTGGGTCTATCCCAAATCCACTTATGTGTCTATCCCATCTTTTTACACATCGGATTTGGGCCTATCCCAAACCCATTTCTAAATCGAATATCGAGAGTCACTGATGCAACAGGATCTTTTAATAGTGTTAACCAAGAATTCAAAATTGACATATAAAAATTGGAATCGGGTCTATCCCGTCTTTCAATAAAATTGAGTCGGGTCTATCCCGAGCTCATTCTTGTGTCGAATACAATAACGTGAGGATGCAGTAAGGTATTTTAATATTGTCAACCATGAATTCAAAGTTGACAATATTAAAATGGAGTCGGGTCTATCCCATCTTTTAATACAATGGATTCGGGTCTATCCCAAATCCACTTATGGGTATGTCCCATCTTTTTTCACAATGAATTCGGGTCTCTTCTGAACCATTCTAAACCAAATATAGGAACTCAGTAATGAAGCAGGTTCGTTTAATGTTGTCAACAAAAAATTCAAGGTTGAAATTATTAGAATGGAGTCGGGTCTATCCCATCTTTTAGTACAATAGATTCGAGTCTATCCCGAACCCATTATTGGTATATCGCGAACCTACTTAAGGGTCTATCCCGTTTTTTTACACAATGGATTCGGATCTATCCCGAACCGACTTTTATACCGAACATCGAAACTCACTGATGCAACATGACTTTTAATACTTCCAACAAAGAATTCAAGGTTGACAATATTAAAATGAAGTCAGGTCTATCATGTTTATTAATACAATGGATTCGGGTCCATCCCGATCCCACTTATGGGTCTATCCCATCTTTTGATACAATGGATTCGGGTCTATTCCAAACCCACTCTCGAGTCGAATATCAAAAATCAATAATACAACAGGGGTTTAAATATTATCAACCAAGAATTCAAGGTTGACAATATTAAAATTGAATTGGGTCTATCCCTTCTTTTAATAAAATGGAGTCGGGTCTATCCCGGATCCATTCTTGTGCCGAATACAATGACGTGAGGATGCAGTAAGGTCTTTTAATATTGTCAACCATGAATTCAAAGTTGACAATATAAAAATATAGTCGAGTCTATCCCGTATTTTAATACAATGGATTTGGGTCTATCCCAAATCCACTTATGGGTCTATCCCTTATTTTTATACAATGGATTTGGGTCTATCCCAAACCCATTTCTAAACCGTATATCGAGAGTCACTGATGCAACAGGATCCTTTAATATTGTTAACCAACAATTCAAAATTGACATATAAAAATTGGAATTGGGTCTATCCCGTCTGTCAATAAAATTGAGTCGGGTCTATCCCGAGCTCATTCTTGTGTCGAATACAATGACGTGAGGATGCAGTAAGGTCTTTTAATATTGTCAACCATGAATTCAAAGTTGACAATATTAAAATGGAGTCGGGTCTATCCCATCTTTTAATACAATGGATTCGGGTCTATCCCAAATCCACTTATGGGTATGTCCCATCTTTTTTCACAATGAATTCGGGTCTCTTCTGAACCATTCTAAACAAAATATAGGAACTCAGTAATGAAGCAGGGTCGTTTAATATTGTCAACAAAAAATTCAAGGTTGACAATATTAAAATGGAGTCGGGTCTATGCCGTCTTTTAGTACAATAGATTCGAGTTTATCCCGAACCCATTATTGGTATATCGTGAACCTAATTATGGGTGTATCCCATTTTTTTACACAATGGATTCAGATCTATCCCGAACCTACTTTTATACCGAACATCGAAACTCACTGATGGAAAATGACTTTTTATACTATCGACCAAGAATTCAAGGTTGACAATATTAAAATTAAGTCAGGTCTATCCTGTCTATTAATACAATGGATTCGGGTCCATACCGATCCCACTTATTGGCCTATCCCATCTTTTGATACAATGGATTCGGGTCTATTCCAAACTCACTCTCGAGCCGAATATCAAAAATCACTAATGCAACAGGGCATTCAATATTATCAACCAAGAATTTAATGTTGACAATAATAAAATGGAGTCGGGTCTATCCCGCCTTTTAATACAATGGATTCGGGTCTATCCCAAACCAACTTATGGGTCTATCCCACCTTTTTACACAATGGATTTTGGTCTATCCCAAACCCACTTCTAAACCGAATATCGGGAGTCACTGATGCAACAGGATCTTTTAATATTGTTAACCAAGAATTAAAAATTGACATATAAAAATTGGAATCGGGTCTATCCCGTCTTTCAATAAAATTGAGTCGGGTCTATCCCGTGCTCATTCTTGTGTCGAATACAATGACGTGAAGATGCAATAAGGTCTTTTAATATTGTCAACCAAGAATTCAAAGTTGACAATATTAAAATAATGTCAGGTCTATCCCGTCTTTTAATACAATGGATTCGGGTCTATCCCGAACCCATTGATGGGTATATCCCATCTTTTTATACAATGAATTCGAGCCTCTTCCGAACCATTCTAAACAAAATATAGGAACTCAGTAATGAAGCAGGGTCGTTTAATATTGTCAACAAAAAATTCAAGGTTGACAATATTAAAATGGAGTCGGGTCTATCCCGTCTTTTAGTACAATAGATTCGAGTCTATCCCGAACCCATTATTGGTATATCGCGAACCTACTTATGGGTCCATCCCATTTTTTTACACAATGAATTCGGATCTATCCTGAACCGACTTTTATACCGAACATCGAAACTCACTGATGGAACATGACTTTTAATACTACCGACCAAGAATTCAAGGTTGACAATATTGTAATGAAGTTAGGTCTATCCTGTCTATTAATACAATGGTTTCGGGTCCATCCCAATTCCACTTATTGCTCTATCCCATCTTTTGATACAATGGATTCGGGTCTATTCCAAAGTCACTCTCGAGCCGAATATCAAAAATCACTAATGCAACAGGGCTTTCAATATTATAACCCAAGAATTCAAGGTTGACAATAATAAAATTGAATTGGGTCTATCCCTTCTTTTAATAAAATGGAGTCGGGTCTATCCCGAATCCATTCTTGTGCCGAATACAATGACGTGAGGATGCAGTAAGGTCTTTTAATATTGTCAACAATAAATTCAAAGTTGAAAATATTAAAATGGAGTCGGGTCTATCCCGTCTTTAAATACAATGGATTCGGGTCTATCCCATCTTTTTACACAATGGATTTGGGTCTATCCCAAACCTATTTCTAAACCGAATATCGGGAGTCATTGATGCAACAGGATCTTTTAAAATTGTAACCAAGAATTCAAAATTGACATATAAAATATGGAATCGGGTCTATCCCGTCTTTATATAAAATTGAGTCGACTCTATCCCGAGCTCATTCTTGTGTCGAATACAATGACGTGTGGATGCAGTAAGGTCTTTTCATATTTTCAACCATGAATTCAAAGTTGACAATATTAAAATGGAGTTGAGTCTATCCCGTCTTTTAATATAATGGATTCGGGTCTATCCCAAATCCACTTATGAGTTTATCCCATCTTTTTACACAATGGATTTGGGTCTATCCCAAACCCATTTCTAAACCGAATATCGAGAGTCACTGATGCAACAGAATTTTTTAATATTGTTAACCAAGTATTCAAAATTCACATGTAAAAATTGGAAAAGGGTCTATCCCGTCTTTCAATAAAATTGAGTCGGGTCTATCCCGAGCTGATTCTTGTGTCGAAAACAATGAAGTGAGGATGCAGTAGGGTCTTTTAATATTGTCAACCATGAATTCAAGGTTGACAATATTTAAATGGAGTCGCGTCTATCCCATCTTTTAATACAATGGATTTGGGTATCCCAAATCCACTTATGGGTATGTCCCATCTTTTTTCACAATGAATTCGGGTCTCTTCTTAACCATTCTAAACCAAATATAGGAACTCAGTAATGTAGCAGAGTCGTTTAATATTTTCAACAAAAAATTCAATGTTGACAATATTAAAATGGAGTCGGGTCTATCCCATCTTTTAGTACAATAGATTCGAGTCTATCCCGAACCCATTATTGGTATATCGCGAACCTACTTATGGGTTTATCCCATTTTTTTACACAATGGATTCGGATCTATCCCAAACCGACTTTTATACCGAACATCGAAACTCACTGATGGAACAAGACTTTTAATACTACCAACAAAGAATTAAAGGTTGACAATATTAAACTGAAGTCAGGTCTATCATGTCTATTAATAGAATGTATTCGGGTCCATCCCGATCCCACTTATGGGTCTATCCCATCTTTTGATACAATGGATTCGGGTCTATTCCAAACCTACTCTCGAGCCGAATATCAAAAATCACTAATGCAACAGGGGTTTCAATATTATCAACCAAGAATTCAAGGTTGACAATATTAAAATTGAATTGGGTCTATCCCTTCTTGTAATAAAATGGAGTCGGGTCTATCCCGAATCCATTCTTGTGTCGAATACAATGACATGAGGATGCAGTAAGGTCTTTTAATATTGTCAACCATGAATTCAAAGTTGACAATATTAAAATGGAGTCGGGTCTATCCCGTCTTTTAATACAATGGATTAGGGTCTACCCCAAATCCACTTCTGGGTCTATCCCATATTTTAACACAATGGATTTGGGTCTATCCCAAACCCATTTCTAAAGCGAATATCAAGAGTCACTGATGCAACAGGATCTTTTAATATTGTTAACCAAGAATTTAAAATTGACATATCAAAATTGGAATCGGGTCTATCCCGTATTTCAAAAAAATTGAGTCGGGTCTATCTCGAACTCATTCATGTGTCCAATACAATGACGTGAGGATGCAGTAAGGTCTTTTAATATTGTCAACCATGAATTCAAAGTTGACAATATTAAAATGGAGTCGGGTCTATCCCATCTTTTAATACAATGGATTCGGGTCTATCCCAAATCCACTTATGGGTATGTCCCATCTTTTTTCACAATGAATTCGGGTCTCTTCTGAACCATTCTAAACCAAATATAGGAACTCAGTAATGAAGCAGAGTCGTTTAATATGGTCAACAAAAAATTCAATGTTGACAATATTAAAATGGAGTCGGGTGTATCCCATCTTTTAGTACAATAGATTCGAGTCTATCCCGAACCCATTATTGGTATATCGCGAACCTACTTATGGGTCAATCCCATTTTTTTACACAATGGATATGGATCTATCCCGAACCGACTTTTATATCGAACATCGAAACTCAATGATGGAACATGACTTTTAATACTACCGACAAAGAATTCAAGGGTGACAATATTAAAATGAAGTCATGTCTATCATGTCTATTAATACAATGGATTCGAGTCCATCCCGATCCCACTTATGGGTCTATCCCATCTTTTGATACAATGGATTTGGGTCTATTCCAAACTCATTATCGAGCCGAATATCAAAAATCACTAATGCAACAGGGCTTTCAATATTATAACCCAAGAATTCAAGGTTGACAATATTAAAATTGAATTGGGTCTATCCCTTCTTTTAATAAAATGGAGTCGGGTCTATCCCGAATCCATTCTTGTGCCGAATACATTGACGTGAGGATGCAGTAAGGTCTTTTAATATTGTCAACCCTAGATTCAAAGTTGACAATATTAAAATGGAGTCGAGTCTATCTTGTCTTTTAATACAATGGATTCGGGTCTATCCCAAATCCACTTATGTGTCTATCCCATCTTTTTAGACAATGGATTTGGGTCTATCCCAAACCTATTTCTAAACCGAATATCGGGAGTCACTGATGCAACAGGATCTTTTAAAATTGTTAACCAAGAATTCAAAATTGACATATAAAAATTGGAATCGGGTATATCCCGTCTTTCAATAAAATTGAGTCGGGTCTATCCCGAGCTCATTCTTGTGTCGAATACAATAACGTGAGGATGCAGTAAGGTCTTTTAATATTGTCAACCATGAATTCAAAGTTGACAATATTAAAATGGAGTCGGGTCTATCCCATCTTTTAATACAATGGATTCGGGTCTATCCCAAACCCACTTATGGGTATGTCCCATCTTTTTTCACAATGAATTCGGGTCTCTTCTGAACCATTCTAAACCAAATATAGGAACTCAGTAATGAAGCAGGGTCGTTTAATATTGTCAACAAAAAATTTAAGGATGACAATATTAAAATGGAGTCGGGTCTATCGCTTCTTTTAGTACAATAGATTCGAGTTTATCCCGAACCCATTATTGGTATATCGCGAACCTACTTATGGGTCTATCACATTTTTTTACACAATGGATTCAGATCTATCCCGAACCTACTTTTATACCGAACATCGAAACTCACTGATGGAACGTTACTTGTAATACTATAAACCAAGAATTCAAGGTTGACAATATTAAAATGAAGTCAGATCTATCCTGTCTATTAATACAATGGATTCGGGTCCATCCCGATCCCACTTATTGGTCTATCCCATCTTTTGATACAATGGATTCGGGCCTATTCCAAACTCACTCTCGAGCCGAATATCAAAAATCACTAATGCAACAGGGCATTCAATATTATCAACCAAGAATTTAAGGTTGACAATAATAAAATGGAGTCGGGTCTATCCCGCCTTTTCATATAATGGATTCGATTCTATCCCAAATCCACTTATGGGTCTATCCCATCTTTTTACACATTGGATTTTGGTCTATCCCAAACCCACTTCTAAACCGAATATCGGGAGTCGCTGATGCAACAGGATCTTTTAATATTGTTAACCAAGAATTAAAAATTGACATAAAAATTGGAATCGGGTCTATCCCGTCTTTCACTAAAATTGAGTCGGGTCTATCTCGTGCTCATTCTTGTGTCAAATACAATGACGTGAAGATGCAATAAGGTCTTTTAATATTGTCAACCAAGAATTCAAAGTTGACAATATTAAAATAAAGTCAGGTCTATCCCGTCTCTTAATACAATGGATTCGGGTCTATCCCGAACCCACTGATGGGCTTATCCCATCTTTTTATACAATGAATTCGTGTCTCTTCCGAACCATTCTAAACAAAATATAGGAACTCAGTAATGAAGCAGGGTTGTTTAATATTGTCAACAAAAAATTCAAGGTTGGCAATATTAAAATGGCGTCGGGTCTATCCCGTCTTTTAGTACAATAGATTCGAGTCTATCCCGAACCCATTATTGGTATATCGTGAACCTACTTATGGGTCTATCCCATTTTTTTACACAATGGATTTGGATCTATCCCGAACCGACTTTTATACCGAACATCGAAACTCACTGATGGAACATGACTTTTAATACTACCGACAAAGAATTCAAGGGTGACAATATTAAAATGAAGTCATGTCTATCATGTCTATTAATACAATGGATTCGGGTCCATCCCGATCCCACTTATGGGTTTATCCCATCTTTTGATACAATGGATTCGGGTCTATTCCAAACTCACTCTCGAGCCGAATATCAAAAATCACTAATGCAACAGGGCTTTCAATATTATAACCCAAGAATTCAAGGTTGAAAATATTAAAATTGAATTGGGTCTATCCCTTCTTTTAATAAAATGGAGTCGGGTCTATCCCGAATCCATTCTTGTGCCGAATACATTGACGTGAGGATGCAGTAAGGTCTTTTAATATTGTCAACCATAAATTCAAAGTTGACAATATTAAAATGGAGTCGGGTCTATCCCGTCTTTTAATACAATGGATTCGGGTCTATCCCAAATCCACTTATGTGTCTATCCCATCTTTTTACACAATGGATTTGGGTCTATCCCAAACCTATTTCTAAACCGAATATCGGGAGTCACTTATGCAACAGGATCTTTTAAAATTGTTAAACAAGAATTCAACATTGACATATAAAAATTGGAATCGGGTTTATCCCGTCTTTATATAAAATTGAGTCGAGTCTATCCCGAGCTCATTCTTGTGTCGAATACGATGACGTGTGGATGCAGTAAGGTCTTTTAATATTGTCAACCATGAATTCAAAGTTGACAATATTAAAATGAAGCCGAGTCTATCGGTCTTTTAACATAATGGATTCTGGTCTATCCCAAATCCACTTATGTGTCTATCCTATCTTTTTACACAACGGATTTGGGTCTATCAGAAACCCATTTCTAAACCGAATATCGAGAGTCACTGATGCAACAGGATCTTTTAATATTGTTAACCAAGAATTCAAAATTGACATATAAAAATTGGAATCGGGTCTATCCCGTCTATCAATAAAATTGAGTCGGGTCTATCCCGAGCTCATTCTTGTGTCGAATACAATGACGTGAGGATGCAATAAGGTCTTCTAATATTGTCAACCATGAATTCAAAGTTGACAATATTAAAATGGAGTCGGGTCTATCCCATCTTTTAATACAATGGATTCGGGTCTATCCCAAATCCACTTATGGGTATGTCCCATCTTTTTTCACAATGAATTCGGGTCTCTTCTGAACCATTCTAAACCAAATATAGGAACTCAGTAATGAAGCAGGGTCGTTTAATATTGTCAACAAAAAATTTAAGGATGACAATATTAAAATGGAGTCGGGTCTATCCCTTCTTTCAGTCAATAGATTCGAGTTTATCCCGAACCCATTATTGGTATATCGCGAACCTACTTATGGGTCTATCCCATTTTTTTACACAATGGATTCAGATCTATCCCGAACCTACTTTTATACCGAACATCGAAACTCACTGCTGGAACGTGACTTTTAATACTATAAACCAAGAATTCAAGGTTGACAATATTAAAATGAAGTCAGATCTATCCTGTCTATTAATACAATGGATTCGGGTCCATCTGATCCCACTTATAGGTCTATCCCATCTTTTGATACAATGGATTCGGGCCAATTCCAAACTCACTCTCGAGCCGAATATCAAAAATCTCTAATGCAACAGGGCATTCAATATTATCAACCAAGAATTCAAGGTTGACAATAATAAAATGGAGTCGGGTCTATCCCGCCTTTTAATATAATGGATTCGATTCTATCCCAAATCCACTTATGGGTCTATCCCATCTTTTTACACAATGGATTTTGGTTTATCCCAAACCCACGTCTAAACCGAATATCGGGAGTCGCTGATGCAACAGGATCTTTTAATATTGTTAACCAAGAATTAAAAATTGACATAAAAATTGGAATCGGGTCTATCCCGTCTTTCAATAAAATTGAGTCGGGTCTATCCCGAGCTCATTCTTGTGTCGAATACAATAACGTGAGGATGCAGTAAGGTATTTTAATATTGTCAACCATGAATTCAAAGTTGACAATATTAAAATGGAGTCGGGTCTATCCCATCTTTTAATACAATGGATTCGGGTCTATCCCAAATCCACTTATGGGTATGTCCCATCTTTTTTCACAATGAATTCGGGTCTCTTCTGAACCATTCTAAACCAAATATAGGAACTCAGTAATGAAGCAGGGTCGTTTAATATTGTCAACAAAAAATTTAAGGATGACAATATTAAAATGGAGTCGGGTCTATCCCTTCTTTCAGTCAATAGATTCGAGTTTATCCCGAACCCATTATTGGTATATCGCGAACCTACTTATGGGTCTATCCCATTTTTTTACACAATGGATTCAGATCTATCCCGAACCTACTTTTATACCGAACATCGAAACTCACTGCTGGAACGTGACTTTTAATACTATAAACCAAGAATTCAAGGTTGACAATATTAAAATGAAGTCAGATCTATCCTGTCTATTAATACAATGGATTCGGGTCCATCTGATCCCACTTATAGGTCTATCCCATCTTTTGATACAATGGATTCGGGCCAATTCCAAACTCACTCTCGAGCCGAATATCAAAAATCTCTAATGCAACAGGGCATTCAATATTATCAACCAAGAATTCAAGGTTGACAATAATAAAATGGAGTCGGGTCTATCCCGCCTTTTAATATAATGGATTCGATTCTATCCCAAATCCACTTATGGGTCTATCCCATCTTTTTACACAATGGATTTTGGTTTATCCCAAACCCACGTCTAAACCGAATATCGGGAGTCGCTGATGCAACAGGATCTTTTAATATTGTTAACCAAGAATTAAAAATTGACATAAAAATTGGAATCGGGTCTATCCCGTCTTTCACTAAAATTGAGTCGGGTCTATCCCGTGCTCATTCTTGTGTCAAATACAACGACGTGAAGATGCAATAAGGTCTTTTAATATTGTCAACCAAGAATTCAAACTTGACAATATTAAAATAAAGTCAGGTCTATCCCGTCTTTTAATACAATGGATTCGGGTCTATCCCGAACCCACTGATGGGCCTATCCCATCTTTTTATACAATGAATTCGGGTCTCTTCCGAACCATTCTAAACAAAATATAGGAACTCAGTAATGAAGCAGGGTCGTTTAATATTGTCAATAAAAAATTCAAGGTAGACAATATTAAAATGGAGTCGGGTCTATCACGTCTTTTAGTACAATAGATTCGAGTCTATCCCGAACCCATTATTGATATATCGCGAACCTACTTATGGGTCTATCCCATTTTTTTACACAATGGATTTGGATCTATCCCAAACCGACTTTTATACCGAACATCAAAACTCACTGATGGAACATGACTTTTAATACTACCGACAAAGAATTCAAAGGTGACAATATTAAAATGAAGTCATGTCTATCATGTCTATTAATACAATGGATTCGGGTCCATCCCGATCCCACTTATGGGTCTATCCCATCTTTTGATACAATGGATTCGGGTCAATTCCAAACTCACTCTCGAGCCGAATATCAAAAATCACTAATGCAACAGGTCTTTCAATATTATCAACCAAGAATTCAAGGTTGACAATATTAAAATTGAATTGGGTCTATCCCTTCTTTTAATAAAATGGAGTCGGGTCTATCCCGAATCCATTCTTGTGCCGACTACATTGACGTGAGGATGCAGTAAGGTCTTTTAATATTGTCAACCATAAATTCAAAGTTGACAATATTAAAATGGAGTCGGGTCTATCCTGTCTTTTAATACAATGGATTCGGGTCTACCCCAAATCCACTTATGTGTCTATCCCATGTTTTTACACAATGGATTTGGGTCTATCCCAAACCTATTTCTAAACCGAATATCGGGAGTCACTGATGCAACAGGATCTCTTAAAATTGTTCACCAAGAATTCAAAATTGACATATAAAAATTGGAATCGGGTTTATCCCGTCTTTATATAAAATTGAGTCGAGTCTATCCCGAGCTCATTCTTGTGTCGAATACGATGACGTGTGGATGCAGTAAGGTCTTTTAATATTGTCAACCATGAATTCAAAGTTGACAATATTAAAATGAAGCCGAGTCTATCCCGTCTTTTAATATAATGGATTCGGGTCTATCCCAAATCCACTTATGTGTCTATCCTATCTTTTTACACAATGGATTTGGGTCTATCAGAAACCCATTTCTAAACCGAATATCGAGAGTCACTGATGCAACAGGATCTTTTAATATTGTTAACCAAGAATTCAAAATTGACATATAAAATTGGAATCGAATCTATCCCGTCTATCAATAAAATTGAGTCGGGTCTATCCCGAGCTGATTCTTGTGTCGAATACAATGACGTGAGGATGCAGTAAGGTCTTTTAATATTGTCAACCATGAATTCAAAGTTGACAATATTAAAATGGAGTCTGGTCTATCCCATCTTTTAATACAATGGATTCGGGTCTATCCAAAATCCACTTATGGGTATGTCCCATCTTTTTTCACAATGAATTCGGGTCTCTTCTGAACCATTCTAAACCAAATATAGGAACTCAGTAATGAAGCAGGGTCGTTTAATATTGTCAACAAAAAATTTAAGGATGACAATATTAAAATGGAGTCGGGTCTATCCCTTCTTTAAGTACAATAGATTTGAGTTTATCCCGAACCCATTATTGGTATATCGCGAACCTACTTATGGGTCTATCCCATTTTTTTACACAATGTATTCAGATCTATCCCGAACCTACTTTTATACCGAACATCGAAACTCACTGATGCAACGTGACTTTTAATACTATAAACCAAGAATTCAAGGTTGACAATATTAAAATGAAGTCAGATCTATCCTGTCTATTAATACGATGGATTCGGGTCCATCTCGATCCCACTTATTGGTCTATCCCATCTTTTGATACAATGGATTCGGGCCTATTCCAAACTCACTCTCGAGCCGAATATCAAAAATCACTAATGCAACAGGGCATTCAATATTATCAACCAAGAATTCAAGGTTGACAATAATAAAATGGAGTCGGGTCTATCCCGCCTTTTAATATAATGGATTCGATTCTATCCCAAATACACTTATGGGTCTATCCCATCTTTTTACACAATGGATTTTGGTCTATCCCAAACCCACTTCTAAACCGAATATCGGGAGTCGCTGATGCAACAAGATCTTTTAATATTGTTAACCAAGAATTAAAAATTGACATAAAAATTGGAATCGGGTCTGTCCCGTCTTTCACTAAAATTGAGACGGGTCTACCCCGTGCTCATTCTTGTGTCAAATACAACGACGTGAAGATGCAATAAGGTCTTTTAATATTGTCAACCATGAATTCAAAGTTGACAATATTAAAATGGAGTCGGGTCTATCCCATCTTTTAATACAATGGATTCGGGTCTATCCCAAATCCACTTATGGGTATGTCCCATCTTTTTTCACAATGAATTCGGGTCTCTTCTGAACCTTTCTAAACCAAATATAGGAACTCAGTAATGAAGCAGGGTCGTTTAATATTTTCAACAAAAAATTCAAGGTTGACAATATTAAAATGGGGTCGGGTCTATCCCGTCTTTTAGTACAATAGATTCGAGTCTATCCCGAACCCATTATTGGTATATCGCGAACCTACTTATGGGTCAATCCCATTTTTTTACACAATGGATTCGGATCTATCCCGAACCGACTTTTATACCGAACATCGAAACTCACTGATGGAACATGACTTTTAATACTACCAACAAAGAATTCAAGGTTGACAATATTAAAATGAAGTCAGGTCTATCATGTCTTTTAATACAATGGATTCGGGTCCATCCCGATCCCACTTATGGGTCTATCCCATCTTTTGATACAATGGATTCGGGTCTATTCCACACCCACTCTCGGGCCGAATATCAAAAATCACTAATGCAACAGGGCTTTAAATATTATCAACCAAGAATTCAAGGTTGACAATATTAAAATTGAATTGAGTCTATCCCTTCTTTTAATAAAATGGAGTCGGGTCTATCCCGGATCCATTCTTGTGCCGAATACAATGACGTGAGGATGCATTAAGGATTTTTAATATTATCAACCAAGAATTCAAGGTTGACAATAATAAAATGGAGTCGGGTCTATCCGCCTTTTAATATAATGGATTCGATTCTATCCCAAATCCACTTATGGGTCTATTCCATCTTTTTACACAATGGATTTTGGTCTATCCCAAACCCACTTCTAAACCGAATATCGGGAGTCGCTGATGCAACAGGATCTTTTAATATTGTTAACCAAGAATTAAAAATTGACATAAAAATTGGAATCGGGTCTATCCCGTTTTTCACTAAAATTGAGTCGGGTCTATCCCGTGCTCATTCTTGTGTCAAATACAATGACGTGACGATGCAATAAGGTCTTTTAATATTGTCAACCAAGAATTCAAAGTTGACAATATTAAAATAAAGTCAGGTCTATCCCGTCTTTTAATAAAATGGATTCGGGTCTATCCCGAACCCACTGATGGGCCTATCCCATCTTTTTATACAATGAATTCGGGTGTCTTCCGAACCATTCTAAACCAAATATAGGAACTCAGTAATGAAGCAGGGTCGTTTAATATTTTCAACAAAAAATTCAAGGTTGACAATATTAAAATGGAGTCGGGTCTATCCCGTCTTTTAGTACAATAGATTCGAGTCTATCCCGAACCCATTATTGGTATATCGCGAACCTACTTATGGGTCTATCCCATTTTTTTACACAATGGATTCGGATATGTCCCGAACCGACTTTTATACCGAACATCGAAACTCACTGATGGAACATGACATTTAATACTACCAACAAAGAATTCAAGGTTGACAATATTAAAATGAAGTAAGATCTATCATGTCTATTAATACAATGGATTCGGGTCCATCCGGATCCCACTTATGGGTCTATCCCATCTTTTGATACAATGGATTCGGGTCTATTCCAAACCCACTCTCGAGCCGAATATCAAAACTCACTAATGCAACAGGGCTTTCAATATTATCAACCAAGAATTCAAGGTTGACAATATTAAAATTGAATTGGGTCTATCCCTTCTTTTAATAAAATGGAGTCGGGTCTATCCCGAATCCATTCTTGTGCCGAATACAATGACGTGAGGATGCAGTAAGGACTTTTAATATTGTCAACCATAAATTCAAAGTTGACAATATTAAAATGGAGTCGGGTCTATCCCGTCTTTTAATACAATGGATTCGGGTCTATCCAAAATCCACTTATGGGTCTATCCCTTATTTTTATACAATGGATTGGGGTCTATCCCAAACCCATTTCTAAACCGAATATCAAGAGTCACTGATGCAACAGGATCTTTTAATATTGTTAACCAAGAATTCAAAATTGACATATAAAAATTGGAATCGGGTATATCCCGTCTTTCAATAAAATTGAGTCGGGTCTATCCCGAACTCATTCTTGTGTCGAATACAATGACGTGAGGATGCAGTAAGGTCTTTTAATATTGTCAACCATGAATTCAAAGTTGACAATATTAAAATGGAGTCGGGTCTATCCCATCTTTTAATACAATGGATTCGGGTCTATCCCAAATCCACTTATGGGTATGTCCCATCTTTTTTCACAATGAATTCGGGTCTCTTCTTAACCATTCTAAACCAAATATAGGAACTCAGTAATGAAGCAGGGTCGTTTAATATTGTCAACAAAAAATTCAAGGTTGACAATATAAAAATGGAGTCGGGTCTATCCCGTCTTTTAATACAATAGATTCGAGTCTATCCCGAACCCATTATTGGTATATCGCGAACCTACTTATGGGTCTATCCCATTTTTTTACACAATGGATACGGATATGTCCCGAATCGACTTTTATACCGAACATCGAAACTCACTGATGGAACATGACTTTTAATACTACCAACAAAGAATTCAAGGTTGACAATATTAAAATGAAGTAAGATCTATCATGTCTATTAATACAATGGATTCGGGTCCATCCCGATCCCACTTATGGGTCTATCCCATCTTTTGATACAATGGATTCGGGTCTATTCCAAACCCACTCTCGAACCGAATATCAAAAATCACTAATGCAACAGGGCTTTCAATATTTTCAACCAAGAATTTAAGGTTGACAATATTAAAATTGAATTGGGTCTATCCCTTCTTTTAATAAAATGGGGTCGGGTCTATCCCGAATCCATTCTTGTGCCGAATACAATGACGTGAGGATGCAGTAAGGTCTTTTAATATTGTCAACCATGAATTCAAAGTTGTCAATATTAAAATGGAGTCGGGTTTATCCCGTATTTTAATACAATGGATTTGGGTCTATCCCGAATCCACTTATGGGTCTATCCTTATTTTTACACAATGGATTTCGGTCTATCCCTAACCCATTTCCAAACCGAATATCGAGAGTCACTGATGCAACAGGATCTTTTAATATTGTTAACCAATAATTCAAAATTGACATATAAAAATTGGAATCGGGTCTATCCCGTCTTTCAATAAAATTGAGCCGGGTCTATCCCGAGCTCATTCTTGTGTCGAATACAATGACGTGAGGATGCAGTAAGGTCTTTTAATATTGCCAACCTTGAATTCAAAGTTGACAATATTAAAATGGAGTCGGGTCTATCCCATCTTTTAATACAATGGATTCGGGTCTATCCCAAATCCACTTATGGGTATGTCCCATCTTTTTTCACAATGAATTCGGGTCTCTTCTGAACCATTCTAAACCAAATATAGGAACTCAGTAATGAAGCATGGTCGTTTAATATTGTCGACAAAAAATTCAAGGTTGACAATATTAAAATGGAGTCGGGTCTATCCCGTCTTTTAGTACAATAGATTCGAGTCTATCCCGAACCCATTATTGGTATATCGCGAACCTACTTATGGGTCTATCCCATTTTTTTACACAATGGATTCGGATATGTCCCGAACCGACTTTTATACCGAACATCGAAACTCACTGATGGAACATGACATTTAATACTACCAACAAAGAATTCAAGGTTGACAATATTAAAATGAAGTAAGATCTATCATGTCTATTAATACAATGGATTCGGGTCCATCCGGATCCCACTTATGGGTCTATCCCATCTTTTGATACAATGGATTCGGGTCTATTCCAAACCCACTCTCGAGCCGAATATCAAAACTCACTAATGCAACAGGGCTTTCAATATTATCAACCAAGAATTCAAGGTTGACAATATTAAAATTGAATTGGGTCTATCCCTTCTTTTAATAAAATGGAGTCGGGTCTATCCCGAATCCATTCTTGTGCCGAATACAATGACGTGAGGATGCAGTAAGGACTTTTAATATTGTCAACCATAAATTCAAAGTTGACAATATTAAAATGGAGTCGGGTCTATCCCGTCTTTTAATACAATGGATTCGGGTCTATCCAAAATCCACTTATGGGTCTATCCCTTATTTTTATACAATGGATTGGGGTCTATCCCAAACCCATTTCTAAACCGAATATCAAGAGTCACTGATGCAACAGGATCTTTTAATATTGTTAACCAAGAATTCAAAATTGACATATAAAAATTGGAATCGGGTATATCCCGTCTTTCAATAAAATTGAGTCGGGTCTATCCCGAGCTCATTCTTGGGTCGAATACAATGACGTGAGGATGCAGTAAGGTCTTTTAATATTGTCAACCATGAATTCAAAGTTGACAATATTAAAATGGAGTCGGGTCTATCCCATCTTTTAATACAATGGATTCGGGTCTATCCCAAATCCACTTATGGGTATGTCCCATCTTTTTTCACAATGAATTCGGGTCTCTTCTTAACCATTCTAAACCAAATATAGGAACTCAGTAATGAAGCAGGGTCGTTTAATATTGTCAACAAAAAATTCAAGGTTGACAATATAAAAATGGAGTCGGGTCTATCCCGTCTTTTAATACAATAGATTCGAGTCTATCCCGAACCCATTATTGGTATATCGCGAACCTACTTATGGGTCTATCCCATTTTTTTACACAATGGATACGGATATGTCCCGAATCGACTTTTATACCGAACATCGAAACTCACTGATGGAACATGACTTTTAATACTACCAACAAAGAATTCAAGGTTGACAATATTAAAATGAAGTAAGATCTATCATGTCTATTAATACAATGGATTCGGGTCCATCCCGATCCCACTTATGGGTCTATCCCATCTTTTGATACAATGGATTCGGGTCTATTCCAAACCCACTCTCGAACCGAATATCAAAAATCACTAATGCAACAGGGCTTTCAATATTATCAACCAAGAATTTAAGGTTGACAATATTAAAATTGAATTGGGTCTATCCCTTCTTTTAATAAAATGGGGTCGGGTCTATCCCGAATCCATTCTTGTGCCGAATACAATGACGTGAGGATGCAGTAAGGTCTTTTAATATTGTCAACCATGAATTCAAAGTTGTCAATATTAAAATGGAGTCGGGTTTATCCCGTATTTTAATACAATGGATTTGGGTCTATCCCGAATCCACTTATGGATCTATCCTTATTTTTACACAATGGATTTCGGTCTATCCCAAACCCATTTCTAAACCGAATATCGAGAGTCACTGATGCAACAGGATCTTTTAATATTGTTAACCAATAATTCAAAATTGACATATAAAAATTGGAATCGGGTCTATCCCGTCTTTCAATAAAATTGAGTCGGATCTATCCCGAGCTCATTCTTGTGTCGAATACAATGACGTGAGGATGCAGTAAGGTCTTTTAATATTGTCAACCTTGAATTCAAAGTTGACAATATTAAAATGGAGTCGGGTCTATCCCATCTTTTAATACAATGGATTCGGGTCTATCCCAAATCCACTTATGGGTATGTCCCATCTTTTTTCACAATGAATTCGGGTCTCTTCTGAACCATTCTAAACCAAATATAGGAACTCAGTAATGAAGCATGGTCGTTTAATATTGTCGACAAAAAATTCAAGGTTGACAATATTAAAATGGAGTCGGGTCTATCCCGTCTTTTAGTACAATAGATTCGAGTCTATCCCGAACCCATTATTGGTATATCGCGAACCTACTTATGGGTCTATCCCATTTTTTTACAAAATGGATTCGGATCTATCCCGAACCGACTTTTATACCGAACATCGGAACTCACTGATGGAACATGACTTTTAATACTACCAACAAAGAATTCAAGGTTGACAATATTAAAATGAAGTCAGGTCTATCATGTCTATTAATACAATGAATTCGGGTCCATCCCGATCCCACTTATGGGTCTATCCCATCTTTTGATACAATGGATTCGGGTCTATTCCAAACCCACTCTCGAACCGAATATCAAAAATCACTAATGCAACAGGGCTTTCAATATTATCAACCAAGAATTTAAGGTTGACAATATTAAAATTGAATTGGGTCTATCCCTTCTTTTAATAAAATGGGGTCGGGTCTATCCCGAATCCATTCTTGTGCCGAATACAATGACGTGAGGATGCAGTAAGGTCTTTTAATATTGTCAACCATGAATTCAAAGTTGTCAATATTAAAATGGAGTCAGGTTTATCCCGTATTTTAATACAATGGATTTGGGTCTATCCCGAATCCACTTATGGGTCTATCCTTATTTTTACACAATGGATTTCGGTCTATCCCAAACCCATTTCTAAACCGAATATCGAGAGTCACTGATGCAACAGGATCTTTTAATATTGTTAACCAATAATTCAAAATTGACATATAAAAATTGGAATCGGGTCTATCCCGTCTTTCAATAAAATTGAGCCGGGTCTATCCCGAGCTCATTCTTGTGTCGAATACAATGACGTTAGGATGCAGTAAGGTCTTTTAATATTGTCAACCTTGAATTCAAAGTTGACAATATTAAAATGGAGTCGGGTCTATCCCATCTTTTAATACAATGGATTCGGGTCTATCCCAAATCCACTTATGGGTATGTCCCATCTTTTTTCACAATGAATTCGGGTCTCTTCTGAACCATTCTAAACCAAATATAAGAACTCAGTAATGAAGTAGGGTCGTTTAATATTGTCAACAAAAAATTCAAGGTTGACAATATTAAAATGGAGTCGGGTCTATCCCGTCTTTTAGTACAATAGATTCGAGTCTATCCCGAACCCATTATTGGTATATCGCGAACCTACTTATGGGTCTATCCCATTTTTTTACACAATGGATTCGGATCTATCCCGAACCGACTTTTATACCGAACATCGGAACTCACTGATGGAACATGACTTTTAATACTACCAACAAAGAATTCAAGGTTGACAATATTAAAATGAAGTCAGGTCTATCATGTCTATTAATACAATGGATTCGGGTCCATCCCGATCCCACTTATGGGTCTATCCCATCTTTTGATACAATGGATTCGGGTCTATTCCAAACCCACTCTCGAACCGAATATCAAAAATCACTAATGCAACAGGGCTTTCAATATTATCAACCAAGAATTTAAGGTTGACAATATGAAAATTGAATTGGGTCTATCCCTTCTTTTAATAAAATGGGGTCGGGTCTATCCCGAATCCATTCTTGTGCCGAATACAATGACGTGAGGATGCAGTAAGGTCTTTTAATATTGTCAACCATGAATTCAAAGTTGTCAATATTAAAATGGAGTCGGGTTTATCCCGTATTTTAATACAATGGATTTGGGTCTATCCCGAATCCACTTATGGGTCTATCCTTATTTTTACACAATGGATTTCGGTCTATCCCAAACCCATTTCTAAACCAAATATCGAGAGTCACTGATGTAACAGGATCTTTTAATATTGTTAACCAATAATTCAAAATTGACATATAAAAATTGGAATCGGGTCTATCCCGTCTTTCAATAAAATTGAGTCGGGTCTATCCCGAGCTCATTCTTGTTTCGAATACAATGACGTGAGGATGCAGTAAGGTCTTTTAATATTGTCAACCTTGAATTCAAAGTTGACAATATTAAAATGGAGTCGGGTCTATCCCATCTTTTAATACAATGGATTCGGGTCTATCCCAAATCCACTTATGGGTATGTCCCATCTTTTTTCACAATGAATTCGGGTCACTTCTGAACCATTCTAAACCAAATATAGGAACTCAGTAATGAAGCAGGGTCGTTTAATATTGTCGACAAAAAATTCAAGGTTGACAATATTAAAATGGAGCCGGGTCTATCCCGTCTTTTAGTACAATAGATTCGAGTCTATCCCGAACCCATTATTGGTATATCGCGAACCTACTTATGGGTCTATCCCATTTTTTTACAAAATGGATTCGGATCTATCCCGAACCGACTTTTATACCGAACATCGGAACTCACTGATGGAACATGACTTTTAATACTACCAACAAAGAATTCAAGGTTGACAATATTAAAATCAGGTCTATCATGTCTATTAATACAATGGATTCGGGTCCATCCCGATCCCACTTATGGGTCTATCCCATCTTTTGATACAATGGATTCGGGTCTATTCCAAACCCACTCTCGAACCGAATATCAAAAATCACTAATGCAACAGGGCTTTCAATATTATCAACCAAGAATTTAAGGTTGACAATATTAAAATTGAATTGGGTCTATCCCTTCTTTTAATAAAATGGGGTCGGGTCTATCCCGAATCCATTCTTGTGCCGAATACAATGACGTGAGGATGCAGTAAGGTCTTTTAATATTGTCAACCATGAATTCAAAGTTGTCAATATTAAAATGGAGTCGGGTTTATCCCGTATTTTAATACAATGGATTTGGGTCTATCCCGAATCCACTTATGGGTCTATCCTTATTTTTACACAATGGATTTCGGTCTATCCCAAACCCATTTCTAAACCAAATATCGAGAGTCACTGATGCAACAGGATCTTTTAATATTGTTAACCAATAATTCAAAATTGACATATAAAAATTGGAATCGGGTCTATCCCGTCTTTCAATAAAATTGAGTCGGGTCTATCCCGAGCTCATTCTTGTGTCGAATACAATGACGTGAGGATGCAGTAAGGTCTTTTAATATTGTCAACCTTGAATTCAAAGTTGACAATATTAAAATGGAGTCGGGTCTATCCCATCTTTTAATACAATGGATTCGGGTCTAACCCAAATCCACTTATGGGTATGTCCCATCTTTTTTCACAATGAATTCGGGTCTCTTCTGAACCATTCTAAACCAAATATAGGAACTCAGTAATGAAGTTGGGTCGTTTAATATTGTCGACAAAAAATTCAAGGTTGACAATATTAAAATGGAGTCGGGTCTATCCCGTCTTTTAGTACAATAGATTCGAGTCTATCCCGAACCCATTATTGGTATATCGCGAACCTACTTATGGGTCTATCCCATTTTTTTACAAAATGGATTCGGATCTATCCCGAACCGACTTTTATACCGAACATCGGAACTCACTGATGGAACATGACTTTTAATACTACCAACAAAGAATTCAAGGTTGACAATATTAAAATGACGTCAGGTCTATCATGTTTATTAATACAATGGATTCAGGTCCATCCCGATCCCACTTATGGGTCTATCCCATCTTTTGATACAATGGATTCGGGTCTATTCCAAACCCACTCTCGAACCGAATATCAAAAATCACTAATGCAACAGGGCTTTCAATATTATCAACCAAGAATTTAAGGTTGATATTATTATAATTGAATTGGGTCTATCCCTTCTTTTAATAAAATGGGGTCGGGTCTATCCCGAATCCATTCTTGTGCCGAATACAATGACGTGAGGATGCAGTAAGGTCTTTTAATATTGTCAACCATGAATTCAAAGTTGTCAATATTAAAATGGAGTCGGGTTTATCCCGTATTTTAATACAATGGATTTGGGTCTATCCCGAATCCACTTATGGGTCTATCCTTATTTTTACACAATGGATTTCGGTCTATCCCAAACCCATTTCTAAACCGAATATCGAGAGTCACTGATGCAACAGGATCTTTTAATATTGTTAACCAATAATTCAAAATTGACATATAAAAATTGGAATCGGGTCTATCCCGTCTTTCAATAAAATTGAGCCGGGTCTATCCCGAGCTCATTCTTGTGTCGAATACAATGACGTGAGGATGCAGTAAGGTCTTTTAATATTGTCAACCTTGAATTCAAAGTTGACAATATTAAAATGGAGTCGGGTCTGTCCCATCTTTTAATACAATGGATTCGGGTCTATCCCAAATCCACTTATGGGTATGTCCCATCTTTTTTCACAATGAATTCGGGTCTCTTCTGAACCATTCTAAACCAAATATAAGAACTCAGTAATGAAGTAGGGTCGTTTAATATTGTCAACAAAAAATTTAAGGTTGACAATATTAAAATGGAGTCGGGTCTATCCCGCCTTTTAGTACAATAGATTCGAGTCTATCCCGAACCCATTATTGGTATATCGCGAACCTACTTATGGGTCTATCCCATTTTTTTACACAATGGATTCGGATCTATCCCGAACCGACTTTTATACCGAACATCGAAACTCACTGATGGAACATGACTTTTAATACTACCGACAAAGAATTCAAGGCTGACAATATTAAAATGAAGTCATGTCTATCATGTCTATTAATACAATGGATTCGGGTCCATCCCGATCCCACTTATGGGTCTATCCCATCTTTTGATACAATGGATTTGGGTCTATGCCAAACCCACTCTCGAGCCGAATATCAAAAATCACTAATGCAACAGGGCTTTCAATATTATCAACCAAGAATTCAAGGTTGACAATATTAAAATTGAATTGGGTCTATCCCTTCTTTTAATAAAATGGAGTCGGGTCTATCCCGAATCCATTCTTGTGCCGAATACAATGACGTGAGGATGCAGTAAGGTCTTTTAATATTGTCAACCATTAATTCAAAGTTGACAATATTAAAATGGAGTCGGGTCTATCCCGTCTTTTAATACAATGGATTCGGGTCTATCCCAAATCCACTTATGTGTCTATCCCATCTTTTTACACAATGGATTTGGGTCTATCCCAAACCTATTTCTAAACCGAATATCGGGAGTCACTGATGCAACAGGATCTTTTAAAATTGTTAACCAAGAATTCAAAATTGACATATAAAAATTGGAATCGGGTTTATCCCGTCTTTATATAAAATTGAGTCGAGTCTATCCCGAGCTCATTCTTGTGTCGAATACGATGACGTGTGGATGCAATAAGGTCTTTTAATATTGTCAACCATGAATTCAAAGTTGACAATATTAAAATGAAGTCGAGTATATCCCGTTTTTTAATATAATGGATTCGGGTCTATCCCAAATCCACTTATGTGTCTATCCCATCTTTTTACACAATGGATTTGGGTCTATCCCAAACCCATTTCTAAACCGAATATCGAGAGTCACTGATGCAACAGGATCTTTTAATATTGTTAACCAAGAATTCAAATTTGACATATAAAAATTGAAATCGGGACTCTCCCGTCTTTCAATAAAATTGAGTCGGGTCTATCCCGAGCTCATTCTTGTGTCGAATACAATGACGTGAGGATGCAGTAAGGTCTTTTAATATTGTCAACCATGAATTCAAAGTTGACAATATTAAAATGGAGTCGGGTCTATCCCATCTTTTAATACAATGGATTCGGGTCTATCCCAAATCCACTTATGGGTATGTCCCATCTTTTTTCACAATGAATTCGGGTCTCTTCTGAACCATTCTAAACCAAATATAGGAACTCAGTAATGAAGCTGGGTCGTTTAATATTGTCAACAAAAAATTCAAGGTTGACAATATTAAAATGGAGTCGGGTCTATCCCATCTTTTAGTACAATAGATTCGAGTCTATCCCGAACCCATTATTGGTATATCGCGAACCTACTTATGGGTTTAACCCATTTTTTTACACAATGGATTCGGATCTATCCCGAACCGACTTTTATAACGAACATCGAAACTCACTGATGGAACATGACTTTTAATACTACCAACAAAGAATTAAAGGTTGACAATATTAAACTAAAGTCAGATCTATCATGTCTATTAATACAAGGGATTCGGGTCCATCTCGATCCCACTTATGGGTCTATCCCATCTTTTGATACAATGGATTCGGGTCTATTCCAAACCCACTCTCGAGCCGAATATCAAAAATAACTAATGCAACAAGGCTTTCAATATTATCAACCAAGAATTCAAGGTTGACAATATTAAAATTGAATTGGGTCTATCCCTTCTTTTAATAAAATGGAGTCGGGTCTATCCCGAATCCATTCTTGTGTCGAATACAATGACGTGAGGATGCAACAGGATCTTTTAATATTGTTAACCAAGAATTCAAAATTGACATATAAAAATTGGAATCGGGTCTATCCCGTCTTTCAATAAACTTGAGTCGGGTCTATCCCGAGCTCATTCTTGTGTCGAATACAATGACGTGAGGATGCAGTAAGGTCTTTTAATATTGTCAACCATGAATTCAAATTTGACAATATTAAAATGGAGTCGGGTCTATCCCATCTTTTAATACAATGGATTCGGGTCTATCCCAAATCCACTTATGGGTATGTCCCATCTTTTTTCACAATGAATTCGGGTCTCTTCTGAACCATTCTAAACCAAATATAGGAACTTAGTAATGAAGCAGGGTTGTTTAATATTGTCAACAAAAAATTCAAGGTTGACAATATTAAAATGGAGTCGGGTCTATCCCGTCTTTTAGTACAATAGATTCGAGTCTATCCCGAACCCATTATTGGTATATCGCGAACCTACTTATGGGTCTATCCCATTTTTTTACACAATGGATTCGGATCTATCCCGAACCCACTTTTATACCGAACATCGAAACTCACTGATGGAAGATGACTTTTAATACTACCAACAAAGAATTCAAGGTTGACAATATTAAAATAAAGTCAGGTCTATCATGTCTATTATTACAATGGATTCGGGTCCATCCCGTTCCCACTTATGGGTCTTCCTATCTTTTGATACAATGGATTCGGGTCTATTCCAAATCCACTCTCGAGCCGAATATCAAAAATCACTAATGCAACAGGGCATTCAATATTATCAACCAAGAATTCAAGGTTGACAATATTAAAATTGAATTGGGTCTATCCCGAATCCATTCTTGTGCCGAATATAATGACGTGAGGATGCAGTAAGGTCTTTTAATATTTTCAACCATGAATTCAAAGTTGACAATATTAAAATGGAGTCAGGTCTATCCCGTCTTTTAATACAATGGATTTGGGTCTATCCCAAATCCACTTATGGGTCTATCCCATATTTTTACACAATGGATTTGGGTCTATCCCAAACCCATTTCTAAACATCGAGAGTCACTGATGCAACAAGATCTTTTAATATTGTTAACCAAGAATTCAAAATTGACATATAAAAATTGGAATCGGGTCAATCCAGTCTTTCAATAAAATTGAGTCGGGTCTATCCCGAGCTCATTCTTGTGTCGAATACAATGACGTGAGGATGCAGTAAGGTCTTTTAATATTGTCAACCATGAATTCAAAGTTGACAATATTAAAATGGAGTCGGGTGTATCCCATCTTTTAATACAATGGATTCGGGTCTATACCAAATCCACTTATGGGTATGTCCCATCTTTTTTCACAATGAATTCGAGTCTCTTCTTAACCATTCTAAACCAAATATAGGAACTCAGTAATAAAGCAAGGTCATTTAATATTGTCAACAAAAAATTCAAGGTTGACAATATTAAAATGGAGTCGGGTCTATCCCTTCTTTTGATACAATGAATTCGGGTCTATCCCGATCCAACTTATTGGTCTATCCCATCTTTTGATACAATGAATTCGGGTCTATTCCAAAGTCACTCTCTAACCGAATATCAAAAATCACTAATGCAACAGGGCTTTCAATATTATAACCCAAGAATTCAAGGTTGACAATATTAAAATTGAATTGGGTCTATCCCTTCTTTTAATAAAATGGAGTCGGGTCTATCCCAAATCCAATCTTGTGCCGAATACAATGACGTGAGGATGCAGTAAGGTCTTTTAATATTGTCAACCATAAATTCAAAGTCGACAATAATAAAATGGAGTCGAGTGTATCCCATCTTTTAATACAATGGATTCGGCTCTATCCCAAATCCACTTATGGGTCTATCCCATCTTTTTACACAATGGATTTGGGTCTATCCCAAACCTATTTCTAAACCGAATATCGGGAGTCACTGATGCAACAGGATCTTTTAAAATTGTTAACCAAGAATTCAAAATTGACATATATAAATTGGAATCGGGTCTATCCCGTCTTTTAATAAAATTGAGTCGGGTCTATCCCGAGCTCATTCTTGTGTCGAATACAATGACGTGAGGATGCAGTAAGGTCTTTTAATATTGTCAACCATGAATTCAAAGTTGACAATATTAAAATGAAGTCAGGTCTATCCCATCTTTTAATACAATGGATTCGGGTCTATCCCAAATCCACTTATGGGTATGTCCCATCTTTTTTCACAATGAATTCGGGTCTCTTCTGAACCATTCTAAACAAAAAATAGGAACTCAGTAATGAAGCAGGGTCGTTTAATATTGTCAACAAAAAATTCAAGGTTGACAATATTAAAATGGAGTCGGGTCTATCCCTTCTTTTAGTACAATAGATTTGAGTTTATCCCGAACCCATTATTGGTATTTCGCGAACCTACTTATGGGTCTATCCCATTTTTTTACACAATGGATTCAGATCTATCTCGAACCTACTTTTATACCGAACATCGAAACTCACTGATGGAACATGACTTTTAATACTATCGACCAAGAATTCAAGGTTAACAATATTAAAATGAAGTCAGGTCTATCCTGTCTATTAATACAATGGATTCGGGTCCATCCCAATCCCACTTATTGGTCTATCCCATCTTTTGATACAATGGATTCGGGTCTATTCCAAACTCACTCTCGAGCCGAATATGAAAAATCACTAATGCAATAGGGCATTCAATATTATCAACCAAGAATTCAAGGTTGACAATAATAAAATGGAGTCGGGTCTATCCCGCCTTTTAATACAATGGATTCGGGTCTATCCCGCCTTTTAATACAATGGATTCGGGTCTATCCCAAATCCACTTATGGGTCTATCCCATCTTTTTACACAATGGATTTTGGTCCATCCCAAACCCACTTCTAAACCGAATATCGGGAGTCACTGATGCAACAGGATCTTTTAATATTGTTAACCAAGAATTAAAAATTGACATAAAAATTAGAATCGGGTCTATCCCGTCTTTCAATAAAATTGAGTCGGGTCTATCCCGTTTTCATTCTTGTGTCGAATACAATGACGTGAAGATGCAATAAGGTCTTTTAATATTGTCAACCAAGAATTCAAAGTTGACAATATTAAAATAAAGTCAGGTCTATCCCGTCTTTTAATACAATGGATTCGGGTCTATCCTGAACCCAATGATGGGCCTATCCCATCTTTTTAAACAATGAATTCGGGTCTCTTCCGAACCATTCTAAACAAAATATAGGAACTCAGTAATGAAGCAGGGTCGTTTAATATTGTCAACAAAAAATTCAAGGTTGACAATATTAAAATGGAGTCGGGTCTATCCCTTCTTTTAGTAAAATAGATTCGAGTCTATCCCGAACCCATTATTGGTATATCGCAAACCTACTTATGGGTCTATCCTATTTTTTTACCCAATGGATTCGAATCTATCCCGAACCGACTTTTATACCGAACATCGAAACTCACTGATGGAACATGACTTTTAATACTACCGACCATGAATTCAAGGTTAACAATATTAAATAGAAGTCGGGTCTATCCTGTCTATTAATACAATGGATTCGAGTCCATCCCAATCCCACTTATTGGTCTATCTCATCTTTTGATACAATGGATTCGGGTCTATTCCAAACTCACTCTCGAGCCGAATATCAAAAATCACTAATGCAACAGAGCTTTCAATATTATCAACCAAGAATTCAAGGTTGACAATATTAAAATTGAATTGGGGCTATCCCTTCTTTTAAAAAAATGGAGTCGAGTCTATCCCGAATCCATTCTTGTGCCGAATACAATGACTTGAGGATGCAGTAAGGTCTTTTAATATTGTCTACCATGAATTCAAAGTTAACAATATTAAAATGGAGTCGGGTCTATCCCGTCTTTTAATACAATGGATTCGGGTCTATCCTAAATCCACTTATGTGTCTATCCCATCTTTTTACAAAATGGATTTGGGTCTATCCCAAACCCATTTCTAAACCGAGTATCGGGAGTCACTAATGCAACAGGATCTTTTAATATTGTTAACCAAGAATTCAAAATTGACATATAAAAATTGGAATCGGGTCTATCCCGTCTTTCAATAAAATTGAGTCGGGTCTATCCCGAGCTCATTCTTGTGTCGAATACAATGACGTGATGATGCAATAAGGTCTTTTAATATTGTGAACCAAGAATTCAAAGTTGACAATATTAAAATAAAGTCAGGACTATCCCGTCTTTTAATACAATGGATTCGGGTCTATCCCGAACCCACCGATGGGTCTATCCCATCTTTTTATACAATGAATTCGGGTCTATTCCGAACTATTCTAAAAAAAATATAGGAACTCAGTAATAAATCAGGGTCGTTTAATATTGTCAACAAAAAATTCAAGGTTGACAATATTAAAATGAAGTCGGATCTATCCCGTCTTTTAGTACAATAGATTCGAGTCTATCCCGAACCCATTATTAGTATATCGCGAACCTATTTATGGGTCTATCCCATTTTTTTACACAATGGATTTGGGTCTATCCCGAACCCACTTTTATACCGAATATCGGATCTCACTGATGGAACATGACTTTTAATATTACCGACCAAGAATTGAAGGTTGACAATATTACAATGAAGTCGGGACTATCCCATCTATTAATACAATGGATTCGGGTTTATCCCGATCTCACTTATGAGTCTATCTCATCTTTTGATACAATGGATTCGGGTCTATTCCAAACCCACTCCCAATCCAAATATCAAAAATCAATAATGCAACAGAGCTTTCAATATTATCAACCAAGAATTCAAGGTTGACAATATTAAAATGGAATCGGGTCTATCCCAACTTTTAATAAAATGGAGTAGAGACTATCCCGAATCCATTCTTGTGCCGAATACAATGACGTGAAGATGCAATAAGCTCTTTAATATTACCAACCAAGAATTCAAAGTTGACAATATTAAAATAAAGTCGAGTCTATTCCGTCTTTTAATACAATGGATTCGGGACTATCGCGAACTCAGTTATGAGTCTATCCCATATTTTTATACAATAAATTCGGGTCTATTCCGAACCCATTCTGAACCGAATATAGGAACTTAGTGATGAAGCAAGGTCGTTTATAGTCAACAAAAAAATTGAAGGTTTACAATATTATAATGTTGTCGGGTTTATCCCGTCTTTCAATACAATAGATTCGAGTCTATCCCTAACCCATTATTGGTATATCGCAATACTACTTATGGGTCTATCCCATTTTTTACACAATGGATTCGGATCTATCACGAACCCACTTCTATACTAAACATCGAAACTCACTGATGGAACAGGACTTTTAATACTACCGACCAAGAATTCAAGGTTAACAATATTAAAATGAAGTCAGGTCTATCTCGTCTATTAATACAATGGATTCGAGTCCATCCCGATCCCACTTATGGGTCTATCCCATCTTTTGATACAATGGATTCGGGTCTATTCCAAACCCTCTCGAGCCGCATATCAAAAATCACTAATGCAACAGGGCTTTCAATATTATCAATCAAGAATTCAAGGTTGACAATATTAAAATGGAATTGCGTCTATCCCGTCTTTTAATAAAATGTAGTCGGGTCTATCCCAAATTCATTCTTGTGCCGAATACAATGACGTGAGGATGCAGTAAGGTCTTTTAATATTGTCAACCATGAATTCAAAGTTGACAATATTAAAATGGAGTCAGGTCTATCCCATCTTTTAATACAATGGATTCGGGTCTATCCCAAATCCACTTATGGGTCTATCCCATCTTTTTACACAATGGATTTGGGTCTATCCCAAACCCATTTCTAAACCGAATATCGGGAGTCACTGATGCAACAGGATCTTTTAATATTGTTAACCAAGAATTCAAAATTGACATATAAAAATTGAAATCGGATCTATCCCGATTTTCAATAAAATTGAGTCGGGTCTATCCCAAGCTCATTCTTGTGTTGAATACAATGACGTGATGATGCGATAAGGTCTTTTAATATTGCCAACCAAGAATTCAAAGTTGACAATATTAAAATAAAGTCAGGTCTATCATGTCTTTTAATACAATAGATTCGGATCTATCCCGAACCCACTGATGGGTCTATCCCATCTTTTTATACAATGAATTCGGGTCTATCCCGAACCCATTCTAAACCGAATATAGGAACTCAGTAATGAAGCAAGGTCGTTTAATATTGTTAACAAAGAGTTCAAGGTGTACAATATTAAAATGGAATCGAGTCTATCGCATCTTTTAGTAAAATAGATTCGGGTCTATCCCGAACCCATTATTGGTCTAACGCGAACCTACTTATGGGTCTATCCCATTTTTTTACACAATAAATTTGGGTCTATCCCGAACCCACTTCTGTACCGAACATCGAAACTCACTGATGGAACAGGACTTTTAATATTACCAACCAAGAATTCAAGGTTGACAATATTAAAATGAAGTCGGGTCAATCCCGTCTTTTAAAACAATGGATTCGGGTCTATCGCGATCCCACTTATGGGTCTATCCCATCTTTTGATACAATAGATTCAGGTCTATCCCAAACCTACTCCCGAGCCGAATATCAAAAATCACTAATGTAACAGGGCTTTCAATATTATCACACAGATAGAAAACCACGTCAATTAGAAAGGAAGGATAACATAGAAGCAAACAGATAGAACGGATGGGGTGATGATACCTTAAAACATGGACAGTCCTTTTTCCAGCAACCTGAAGTTGCACATTTACAGCCTTCCCTTGCCCCAGCATATTCCAATCTGGGCCTGCATATCAAAAATAATTAGGAACACGAATAAATTAGGAAGAACTTTAAAATATAATTTTGATACATTTCTATAGAGGATACATGCTGAAGATTAGGATTTAATTAAACAGTAGACTACTAAATGTGTTTTTAATGAAAGTTGTGAAACTATGCCTAGACATTATGAACATAGAGACTAATATAGCCAAGGGTTCCAGTTCTGTCACATTCAAAATACACTAATCAAATGAAACATTCAGTTCTTATCAGTTCCAGGTGCCATGGTAATGAACCTAGAGTGCATGAAGGTCGTTTAGAAAACGAAAATGAAAAAAAAATTCAGAACCAATACAGCGGCTGGATGTGCAACTGAAACAAAACTTGAGTATCGGTTTAAATCTACTGCTGGTGGGTACAATGGTCTCAGGGACACGAAGTGAACCAGTATTTTGCAGGTTTTGGGTTTGGGAAAAATTTCAGTTGATCAAAGGGGTGTTCTTTTTATATAAGGTTGAAATGTCATCGGTCGCCGGTAAGCTTGGCTCGTCCATAGGGAGCTGGAGATAAAACCAACTGACCAAAACAAGCCACCCAACAGATGAAACATTTATGAAATAAAATGAAAACCCCAACCTAACAAAACCCGAGAGCTAAAATCCTAGTCCATTAATTTCTTTATCCTCACCATCCTATCCATTCTTGTCAGGAAATCAATCATAATGGCGCCCATTATCCTTTCAATGCCAAGTCCTTCTTTGAAGAACTTTGAAGCAATCAACACCAAATGGTTGTTGGGATAGACTTAAAAGAGAATCTGAATGAAGGGAGTCCAGCCTCGTGTTTGCTTAATCCTGTGGTTTACCATGCTTGGGAATTTGGATGAAAAGTGTGAAGCCCTACTTTTGGTAACTTGGAAGGAGCGCAATAGTCGTTTTCCAATCAATTAGAAAAACCTAACTAATCACATCCTCCTACAGGTTACGTCAATCATGTGGCACTGGGCATCTATTGCCAATGTTGTAGGAAACATGACGGTCAACAATTTCATGTTTACTTGGGGGTCTTTCATAAAATAGAGACTAGCCTATTGTATGTATGTTTGTTTTTTCTCCTCTTCTTTTCTTTTTTAGGTTGGTCAGTTCTTTACGACGGGAACATTCCAACTATTCAATCTAATTGTTGTTTTGGTCAATTTATAAAATAAATAAATATATAAATTTTTATTATAAAAAATAATAAAAAACTATTCTCAATGAAATTCTAACATCTACCTAGATAAAGAGGCAAAAGTGAATAACCCCATTCTCAATTGGTTATGACCATATAATGTTTCAGAACTAAACTGCTAAATCCAGTCCACATGATTTTCATCTCTTTAGTAGCATTATCAATGTCAAACTTGCACAAATACGACAACACTATCACAGTTGCTGGAAAACCCCCAACTTCAGCAACTGTTGAAGTGGATTTTACCAAAATATCATTCGTATAATGCAGAACAAAGGAAGTAATTGCAGGGAAAGTGATGGAAAAGGGATGGGAAGCACAAAATTTTCTAAGGCTGAAAACCGAACCGACCTAGGTCGGTTTTAAAATTTTCAAACCGAAACCGAACCGACCATTAACAATACCGATCCGAAATCGAACCGATTCTAATTTATGCAAAACATAACCGAACCGACTAAAATCGAACCAAAACCGAAATAAAACCGAACCGACCGACTATTTTAAGCATATTATATTATTTATATATAAAATATATATTATTTATTATATATATTCGGTCGGTTCGGTTTGGTCGGTTAAAATCACATAGAAACCGAAAACCGAACCGACCACTTCGGTTTTGAATTTTTTAAAACCGATCCGGACCGAATTTAAACCAAACCAATCGGTTTAGTCGGTTTGATCGATTTTTTGTTCAGCCCTAAAATTTTCTATGAAACTGGAAACAAATGCATTAGATAGAAATAACAAAAGAAACAGTGTACAACAACAACATCAACAAAATATTTCGAATAATTTACTAAATAGTAATGCACAGAACCATTTGAATGTACAATACTTCTTCAGAATTGTGATTTAACAAAGTTTTCAGGTGACTAATTTCAATAAACACAAATTGATGCAAAAACTTTTAAAATTCAAGTCAATTTCTCTATATGCATCACCTACAAGTACCAAGAAAAAAAAATGAAGAAGCAAACAAACATGCAGTTACCTCTTAACTACTAAACTAAGCATTAATCAGCTTGAACCCAATTGTTTCTTAACTTGAAAGGGAGGAGGTTAATTTGCTTTACCAAGCATGCACAAGAGTTGTGAATGTTTTTCTGAAAATTATCCCCCACCCCTCCAATGTGAAAGCATCATTTGTAGAATCAGTAAGTAAATGATGTAGTGCATGCTACTGGCCTGTTATTGTCCATTCAGAAGAATATCCAAAACTAAGTGCGGAAAAGCTACAATTACAAGTCTTTACACCCCCAACATCTCATTTACTATATGACCTTTGTCCTCTTTACACTGTCCCCACACCAAGTAGTGAGATACTCCTAATGGATATGATTGGTTTGTCAGTTCCAATTACATTCAGTTATCTACTTGATAAAGGAACTTTTTAGGAGATTTTGACTAGTTCAAGAAAACCCGACAAAGAGAAATCCTGCTAAAACTGGAAGGTAGAGTTGTATAACAATGAGATAGCATATAACAAGAGAAAGTAATAGAAGTTACACTCTCCTAATTGGATATAAAGTATTATAAGGAGCAGAGGTGGAATCTACAGCAACAATCTATTATTTGGATACATTGATGATAAGTTTTCAAAGATATAACCAAGTAGATTTCAGAAGGCAATTTTCTTTCTCAGAAATTTCTTCAAACAGTTCATGAGCAGTTTCACAAAATGATATTTCAAACATACAATTCAAACCTATACAAACATTCACCAAAACACTTTTTTCCCAACAGTTTAAAGTCCAAATAACCAAATCAGAACACAAGATATCCATTCAAAGACATTGCAACTACAGTTTCCAATTCAAGAATTATCATCAATCCAATCACTGATGAAACCCCAAAACATAATTGGAAAGCCTAAAATCGATATTGAAATTCCGAAAACTCTGGAACATAAAACCACACTTGAGATTACTGAAACTCGAAAAAGAAAACCCTGGAATTCATGCCAATAAAATCTCACATTCTGTAAGACCCGATTAAAGAATGAATGAACGAACATATATACCTTGACTAAAACAATGCGATTTGAGAACGGTTGATGCTGATCGATCCCTTCTTTTGCGTTTCTTCTTCGTTGAGATTACTTTGGCAGAGTGCGAGATGGCCCGACTAGTGCTCACATGATGACTAATTCTCTCTGCAACGTGGCGTGAAAACATGATTAAACCCTAAAGAACCATTCAAACTACCCTAAAGAAGCATTGAAACTCGACAGGAAGAAAACATGATTAAACCCTCAACAACCATTGAAATGGAACCAACAAACCAACCTGAGCTGAGAAAGAATGAATGTGAGAGAGTTCCATGGAAAGAAAACCGACCTCCTCTCTCTCTCATCTCTCCCACTCTGTAATGCAATGGGAAAATTCTAAATGGCGGACGTAAAAAGGAAGCAAGTTTCTTTCTGGGTTGGGCCTCGATTTATTGATTTTGAATTTCAAAACTTTGAAATTGAGTAACACCACTTTCACGATTTCACTCAACATAAACCTTTGCCTTCCATGGGTACATTGTTTGATTAGTTTAATTTAAGTAGGGGAATTCTTGGAGTGGGTAAAGAGTAATTTGGGGGTATTCTCTAATTAGTATGCTCTAATTTACACTTTTTTTTAAAAAAATATTATCAAGACAAACATGGATATACTAGGTAAATTTTGTAAATAGTTTTGTCAAACTCGGTAAAATTTGAACATTTTGTATTGATCATTGATTTTATTCGAAAGATTATCAAAAATGCATTTCACGAAGGGTAAATTTGTTTAAAAGAATTGAATGTGCCTGTTGACGAAGTTATACGACTGAGTGCAAAGCCAATTATTGATAATTTCACGGGGCAAACTGCGAAAATCCCTTAAAATTTTCAAGTGTTTTAAGAGGGCAGAGCAAGTATTCATTATATAACTTTTCTCAGAGTTTGATATGAAACATCTTGCTTGCATTTTTTTTTCTCAGAGTTTGAGATACAATAAGCCTAAACACAGCCGATATTCACCCATGTAAGATGTTTCTTATTTGGGCAAAATAAAATGACCGTCTGAGCTCTGAAAGATTGTTCTAATGGACTAAAAATGGTTTTACTGGTATATATTTCCATTTAACTTAATTGGTCAAGTAGTCAGCCATGGGACCTCTTTCTCTCTGCTTGGATCCCACTCAACAAAATGAAATCAATCAACCCAATTTGGTATATCCTGTCAAGGAACGGAACTTTAGAAGTTTCCACCATCTACGACTAAATCCACGGAACCAATTTATTTTAATGGGGGAGCGGATTCCCTTTATCTTCTTAACTAGAACATAGGGATGGCAGTGGGGCGGATTTTCACGGATATCCGCCCCACTCGCCCTGTTTGGGGCGGATTTGGTAAAGGGTCTATGGAGGTTGGGGCGGATACGGATTTTAAATCTGTATCCGTTTATTAATCGGGGTGGATACGGATTTGACCATATCCGCCCCACGGATACCCGTTTAATAGGTAAAATTATAGAAATGCCCTTCAGCTATATAACCAAAATACGAACCTCACATTTTAATTTCTCAGTTCTCACTCTCTCATTTCTCACTCAAAGAAGCCGAACTCTCCCCTCCCCTCCCCCGCCTTACTCTCCTGCCGGGCCGCAGCCAGCCACCACCTAGATCACATGGAAGTTTCGCACCCAGGGTCACGTTAGCCAGTTTGGTTTCTCTTTCTCCTTCCTTTGTCTATCTATATAAACCTCTCACCGACTGATACTTCTCTTGGAATCTCTTTCCTTGTCTCCCTTTTTCTTCAAGAAACAAAAGAAACCCAAACAAATGGCGGAAACAAATAGCAAAATATAAGGCTGTCTCCTCCCCGCCTTACTCTCCCTGCCCTTCTCCGCCTTACTCTCCCCCTCCCTTCCCCGGCTTCCCCACTCGAAGGAGCCGAAGAGGTTTCACTCACAGTCGTGATAGTCGTCTCAGGTCTCCTTCTTCTTCTTCTTCTTCTCTTTTACAGTTCGCAGTGAATAACTCAACTCAAAATCAAGAACAGAGCATCAGAGATTTGGATCTGAGATTCGATATCTGATCTCTGAGATCCTAGATCTGATCCATCAGATATCCGAGATCTGAGCCCAGATCTGAGATATGATCCATCAAAGATCTCAAATCTCATAGATTCTTTAGATCGATATATATATATATATATATATATTTTTGTAATTTGTTGTATGGTTTTTTGTAATTTTTTTTTATAATTTTTGTAATCTCTGTAATTTTTGTAATCCCTGTAATCTCTGTAATTTTTTTTTATAATTTTTGTAATCTCTGTAATTTTGTTGTATGATTTCTTTAATTTGTTGTATAATTTTTTTTTTTTTGTAATTTTTGTAATCCCTGTAATCTCTGTAATTTGTTGTATAATTTTTGTAATCTCTGTAATTTGTTGTATGATTTTTTTTTTTAATTTTTTGTAATCTACGTGGAAGTATCTTTTAATGTATGTATTTATGAATGTTGAATTTTTTTTAATGGATATGTGGGCGGGGCGGATATCCGCCAATCCGTGCAGAGCGGAGGTGGTTTTTAAATAATTTTGTAAACGGATTGGTGGGGCGAATTTGGGGATCCGTTATTCCTGACGGGGTAGGGATGGATTTGCTCAAATCCGCCCCAATCCGCCCTGTTGTCATCCCTACTAGAACACTGCATTTTCTTATAAGCATTTTAGATTTTGAAAATCTTTTGAGTTTCCTTCCACCTTTACAACTTGTATCATAAAAACATATAAAACATAATCAATTAACAAAGTTAAATAGGATAACATGGATATACTAGGTAAATTTTGTAAACAGTTTTGTCAAACTCGGTAAAATTTGAACATTTTGTATTGATCATTGGTTTTATTTGAATGATCATCAAAAATGCATTTCACGATTAGTAAATTTGTCATTTTACAAGAATTGAATGTATCTGTTAACAGAGTTAGACGACTGGGTTCAAAGCCAATTATTGATAATTTCGTGGGGCAAAGTGCAAAAATTCCTTAAATTTTTCACGTGTTTCTAGCGGGTAGCAAGTGATTCATTTCATTCATTATAAAACTTTTTGTGGGGCGGTGAAGGTGAACTAGGATGGGGAAGAACAATATAAGGCTACAAAGATCAAATTTCCAGTATTTGATGATAATGATAATTACCCATAATTGTATGTGGTTCTTGTGATGGAGTAGTTTGTTTTTAGAATAATGGTCTTAAGTTGATTATCATATGTAATCCCGCTACATGAAAACATGTTCGACTCCAACTCCAGGAATTCAAGTTAAATAATCTTGCATTTAGATTTGGATTTGATCCTTCTACCATTGAATTCAAGGTGGTTATGATTACTGGGAAGAAGGAAGCTCAAGTATGTACCATGGGTTCAGATTCGTTTAGAGTGGTGAAGGGGTGTGTTCGTGAATTGAAACGCTATTCAAATGCTCACCCTACTTTACAATGGATCGGCTCATTGGGTTACTAGATATCCTAAAATTTGCATTGTTTCATTTGATTTTGTGTGAAATATCTACTACTTATTCCAAAGCCTAAATCATTGATTCGGTATGGTAATCATCACGACTCTATTCAACTTGGAGTATTAGAAAATTGTCTTTGTTTATTGAATTCTTCTTTGACCAATTGTTGTGATTTATGGATTATGAAAGATTACAATGTGGAGTCTTGGACCAAGCAATATGTCATAAGAAAAGATTTGATCAAAGAGTTATTACTCATCATATACTTTCAGATGAATGGTGAGCTCCTGCTACTTGCTAAAATGGATGCTTAAACAGTTTCTTTTAACTTTGAAAAAGAAAAGGCTACATTACTTGATTATGGAATATCTTCACTGATCAATGGGCATTTTATCCATGCAGTGTATCCTCATATTCTTTCCCTCATGTCACCCAAATTAGTCCACTCTTTATGACTTAAGTGTTCTAAAAATCGGCCTAGGTAGCTGCTTAGGTGGGGACTAGGCACTTGCAGTTGGGAGCTAACCAGGCAGGCTAGGCGGCCGCCTGGGCGGGTTTTTGAACTTTTTTCTTTATTTATTTCCAATTCTAAAAAATTAAAAATTATTTAAGGCTCTAATTTTTTCTTTATACATTTTGCATATGTATCTTGGCATTGAATTGGAAGTTATTTATATACTTTCATGCTTAACTTTTATAAAATTATAAATTATAATACAAAAAAAAAATTCGCTTAGGTCTCTGGGCGCTAGTCCTCTGCTTGTTGTCCGCTTAACGATTTTTAGAACACTGCTTTTTTTTTTCAGGTACTACAGAGGGTTTTTTTTTCACCATCTCTATCCAAAAGAGATTTATCTTGTTCTTAAGTTAATTGGCATTTGTAGTTCAACATCTTGGGCCTTTTAATTTTTTTGAGATTGCACATATTGGCTATAACAATGCTTTGTTACACCCAGGAAAGCTAGCAAGTTAAAAAAGCACATGATAGAAGCTTTTGTTATTATTCATAACTGATTCATGAAGCAGATCCCATAGAATTTTGTCTAGCTTAGTAGGCTCAAGATGATTGTTATTACTCACTCAGGAATATGAACACCCTCCTGTCACGCTGATGTTCGCTCTGAGTTTTATATAAAACATCTTGCTTGCATATTTTTTTTTTCAGAGTTTGAGATGTAATAAGCCTAAACACAGCTGATATTCACCCATGCAAGTCGTTTCTTATTTGAGCAAAATAAAATGACCGACTGAGCTCTGAAAGAAAATTATGTTCTAACGGACTAAAGATGGTTACTGGTATATATTTCCATTTAACTTAATCGGTCAAGCAGTCAGTCATGGGACCTCTTTCTCTCTGCTTGGATCCCACTCAACAGAATGAAATCAATCAATCCAATTTGGTATATCCTGTCAAGGAACGAAACTTTAGAAGTTTCCACCATCTACGACGAAATCCACGGAACCTATTGATTTTAATGGGGGAGTGGATTCCCTTTATCTTCTTGGCTAGAACACTGCATTTTCTTCTAAGCATTTTAGACTTTGAAAATCTTTTGAGTTTCTTCACACCTTTACAACCTGTATCATATTAATATATAAAACGGAATCAATTAACAAAGTTAAATACGATAACATGCATTTGCATAATTAATATGAAAAATGAAACCAACGAAAAAGTAATTTCTATGCTATGCTCTGTAGATATCCTATCACCTTGAGCCTTCTGTTTTATATTCTCATCTCCGTTCATTGTTGCATTCTGGAGAACCTGAAATTCAGTAGAGATTATGTTAGTGCCTCTATCTGTTATATCGGCAGATCTGCTATATATCATGAAACATTGCAGCAAAGAAAGAAAAGAATACATAGCTTCCTCAATTTCAACTTCAATACCTCGGTCAAGCTTTCCAGTTTCTTTCTCATCCTTCTTTGTATAAAGCCTTTTGTGCACTGAATATATAAATCTAACTAGTCAGCCCAAATTGTAATAATTCAATTTTAGCAGAAAACACCAGAACAGCAAATTCACCTTTACATGGTACTTCACAAACGCGTGGAAGTTCAACAGATTCCATACAGTCTTGTCTAGCTTTGAACCTTGAATGTGTCGTGAAAATATGTCTGTGAACATGTCATTTGTGATTGATTAAATGAAGGTGAAAGCAGATAGTTGAACTAGTATTTTTCTGCCCTAGGATGTGCTGTAGCTCATACCAAAAGAAACAAATCCACCATTGGTGCTCAAATCGTCAAAAGACTCTCCTCTCAACTCTAGAGGAGGAATTGGTGACCAGTTGCAAGGAGGTGCTTTGGCACAAGCTCCTGAACTCCTTACTTCCATGAGTTCCTGGAGAGGAAAAAATTATCCATTTTTACAAAGTCAGGTGTATATAAATTATATGTTTCTACTTCCAATCATGGCATGAAAGATTTCATTATGTAGAATTTATGAACCTGAAATAAGGAGGTGGCAATGATCACGTCTGAATCATCTTTGAAGCGCATTGGAAATATTGTAGTGATTTTTTCTGGCTGTTCAGAACATATGAAGCATTGATCATTACTGAACTGAGAAGTACTGCAAATCAACTCATAACAAATCGGTGATCATGTACCCATCCAAAAAGCTTATGAAAATTGTTCTATAGGTTGCAATCAAGTTGTATTATAGGTTGCGATCTTCTAACGAATCATTCTCTATTTCTAATTTTTGTTACATTTTTCAGATATCTTAGTGTGTATTTTATCTCCATATAATATATAAAATACCAACGTACCGTTTTGATGACAAAGAATGGCTCTCCTGGCTGATATACGAGTTTGATGGGCTTGTACATTCTGTCTAAGTTGCCTTTAGAACCAAGATATTGGAAGATCTCTTTCAGTTGTGAGCAGAGTATCACGGCTTGCAATGATGAAATGTCTTTGATTATCCTCGCACAACGTTCTGAAATAACAGAATGGTTAAGCTAGCTTTTATGTTGTATACATGTTTCATGAGGAACGACTGTGTATGATCAATGGATACATGAGAAAGAACTGTTGTTCTACAAACCATACCTTCACGTTGTGGAAGTTTGGAGAAATTGATCCTTAGAGTAAGTTGATATCCTCCTCTAGGGGGTTCTATGATCTCAACCACATCAGAATAGACTCTTCTCAAGTCTTTCAAGGTGCAGTTTGGAAGGCCAGATTCTTCAGTGGGGACTCCTGGTGATATTAATGAAGTGGATATTGACAAATAAGCATGATGAGGTTCTGATGCTGATGCCTGCTACGACATTACAATGCTTCAATCACATTGAAGGACATAAGTTTATAGGAAAACCAATATAACAACAATAGTGCTGCTGGATATATAATTGAACTTCATGTTTTTCATCTGTGGTTCCATTACTCTTGTCTTTTGGACAATGGATTATCATACCTCAATATAGTATTCAACAGACCCAAACTCGTATATGCGTTGATCGATCTCCATTGCTTTTTCAGCACTGTCACACAAGCAGATTACAATCTTCTCAAACTTAGAATTCATAAATCAAATATAGCTAAATATAATCTAGACTAAATTAGGCCTTGAGTAGCAGAGTGTTACCGATATAGTTTGAGCAAGATCTCCTTCAATGCTGGTGAGACCTTGTCTAAAGCCATCGATCCTTCACCCTGGTCGAGAAACCAAACATTTCCCTTTCTGACACTACATCTCTATTTAAGTTCAAACAATCTGTAGGCGAATGATGTATTTTAACTTCCAACAATCATGAAAGCTAAGATTAGTTAAGACTTAAGTGTGGAGTGAAAACCAAGTCATATATATGTGATGATAAAAAAGTGCATCCATTTGAAGCAAATATACCATTTGTGGATTCTGTGTACACACAATGTTGGCTCGAATGCACTCCAAAATGAAAAAAAAAAAAAAAGGCACACTTTTGTGACATACAAAATATATTATCAAGCTACACCCATCATGGTACTATGATATCACTGCAAGTGTGAAGAGAATGCAGAGTTTGCTTAGAGAGTGGCATTGTTCAAGTTTCCTTTTCAATGAAGGAAGAACTTTTTTTATCTGAATTAAAACATTTGAAGCAAACATATGAACTTTTTGTGTAAGGAGATCCACAGTAGTTATTTTCCTTACTGTGTTGTGTATGTTTAGACAAACAAAAGGAGTCGTTCTGATTTTCCACACAAAAGTGGTGTCACACGCCAAATAACGGTTGGAGCTTGGCGGATGGTACCACTTGGTCATGGGTTTGAACCCAGCTTGCGGCATCTTTATCAGTTTATGGTGTGTTGACCAGTTCTGCTCTTTAATGAGTTCTGGGATCCTATAAAAACCCTGCTCGCCTTCCAAAAAAAAAAAAATAGGCGCAGCCAACCTACTCTCCCACTTATAGGCTTACTGAAGGGAAATTTTGGTGATTTTTTCCTGAGATATTACTATTAGCAGGGGGAAATGTTGTCAAAACAAAAAGATGATTGATCTGATCTCAATACTCCAAATGTTCACCCATTAAACAGCTACTGTGAATGGTCTTACTGCACTGACATATCTATCGTTTTCCATTGTGCCAAGGGACAAGTTAGAAGGAGTATAGGAGATAGATTTAGGAGCATCTCCAAGTGATCATTAGGAAAATAGAAAGTTAAAAAAAGATTTTTTTTCACTCAAACTCGTATCCATTTTTGTTGAACTTGGGTCAATTTGGTCTTGGGACCTAGACTAATGTTGGAGAATCTAAGCATCCAAACGCAACACTAATACTGATAGTGGCATACGTACGGCTTCATGGTTAACTGGCTAACTGCCCACAACCCCATGAACTGACCTGTATAGAAGACTTGCTTAGTGTACCATCACATTTATTAGTGTGCTAGTACATTTTTGAAAACTCATTCAAGCTGGACAACCTCATTATTCATCTCATCAAACAACTATATGGCTGATGGATATAAGATAGAAGATCAAGCTTTATTCATCCAACATGATGAATGCCAATAAATTAACTTTTCCAAGACATGAATCCAGTACACTTAGGTGAGTTCCTTGTGGCGGTTAATGAGTCTGTTCAAGTACAATACTTCCGCCAAGATAGACAAATGAAAGTGGCTCAATCATGCAAGGGGGTGATCCATCATCCTTCATGGATATAGGTGTTAGGCTTTCACTTTCATGAATAAGTGTTATCGACAGTGGTGTTATTAATGGTGGATTGATTGAAGGATCCTATTTTGAGCTTGTATGCACATGTTATTCTTGCCCAGTGTATGATGCATATGTTGGAGTTTATATGTGTCTGAATTAAGAAAGGATGTGTCTTTTGGACTTCATTTTGCACTTCAAGCCTTTGTTTTGAATTAAGAAAGGATGTGTCACACATGCATTTCAATTCAACTGACATAAACCGTTTTGTTCTCTATATATTAAAAAAAAAAAACTAGTTCTTCAACAATTAATTTTTTTCTAGAGTTATTCATTCTTCCTCACTTCTGAGAGAAATCACATTCGGTAAATTCGTCAGAACCAACAACTTTGTGTTAAGGTGTTGGTATTAGATAGTTGAATCTTGGTTGTCAGACGCCTAAAGAACTACAACACCGAGTATGGGCGAATTATGTCTATAGGACATAGCGTATCCGCTAGCCTCTATCTACAAATCAAGACGTACCAACTCCACCAATTCAAGATAGTGATTTCGCTAGCCTCTATCTGCAATACAAGTTAATCAATTTATAATACAAATAATATTTGTACTGTTGCATTATTTATTTTAAATAAATTTATATATTGTTCTGATTCTTCTCCAACAATCTATAGATAGAAATATGGAACAATCAGTGAATGACGTAAAACCCCATGTTGAGAAACCAGACAAGTTCAAGGGTATGGATTTCAAACGCTGGCAACAGAAGATGTTGTTATATTATCTAACAATCCTGAACCTTGCTCATATTGTCAAGGAAGATGTTCTTGCTACTGAAAGAGATGATATTTTCGTCGATCAGTTTAATGCAATTGATGCATGGAAACATAGTGAGTTTTTATGCATGAACTATATCCTAAACAGTATCGATGATACATTGTATGATGTGTATAGATCGTACAAAACAGCAAAAGAACTCTGGAAATCCCTGGAGAATAAATATAAAATTGAAGATGATGGTTCAAAGAAGTTTATCATTGGAAAATTCTTAAAGTACCAAATGATAGACTCGAAGACTGTTGTGAACCAAGTGGGGGAACTTCAGATTATGATCCTAGAACTAACTACAGAGGAAATAGAATTGCCACACCAATTTGCAGCGGGGCTGTCATTGAGAAGTTGCCTCCATCTTGGAATGATTTCAAGATTCATCTCAAACATAAGAAGAATGATATGACAATGGAGGATTTGGTTCTCAAATTAAGGGTTCAAGAAGATCACCATAAGAGTGAGGGAATGAATACTTCTGAGTTCAACGCCAAAGCCAATAATGTTGAGGATGAAAACAAGTCCAAGCCTAAGTACAACAATCGGAAAAAGAAAAACAACAAGTATGATGGAATACGTCCACACTCACATGCACTTGCTCCAAAAGGGAAAATTTTCAAACAAATTAAATGTGAATGTTGGGTATGTGGAAAGTCTGGACACAAGGCACAAGATTGTCGCCACAAGAAGGAGAATCCTACTACAAATAATAAAACCCAAGCCAATTTTGCTGAAGATTTTGTTGGTGTTGCTTCTGAAGTCAATATGATGATAGATAGTAAGGATTAGTGGGTTGACACTGGTGCAATAAGGCACATATGTGAAAATCGAAATATGTTTGTCACCTACACTCCTATCAATGGTGAAGAAAAGTTGTTCATGGGCAACGCATCTACTGCAAGTGTTGCTGAAAAAGGGAAAGTGGTCCTGAAATTTACATCTGGAAAGGACCTTACCTTGATGGATGTGTTGCATGTTCCTCAAATTACTAAAATTCTTGTGTCGGATCCTGTTCTAAGTAAAAAAGGCTTTAAACTTGTATTTGAATCTGACAAGTTCATTCTCACTAAAAGGGGAACATTTGTCGGGAAATACTACTTGACTGAAGGGTTTTTTAAACTCAATGTATTATTTTTGGATGTCAGTAATAATAGAAATAATAATTCTACTTATTTGTTTGAGTTTTCTACATTATGGCATGATAGATTAGGACATGTTAATTTCAGATCTTTACGTAGAATGGTTAATCTTGGTTTACTACCTAAATGTACAATTGACAATTTACATAAGTGTGAAACCTGTGCAAAATCGAAATTTGTTAGTAAATCTTATAAATCTGGAATTGAAAAATCAAATGAATTGTTAGGATTAATTCATACAGATATGGGTGATTTCAAATCAAACCCAACTCGTGGAGGAAAGAAGTATTACATTACTTTCATAGATGATTACAGTAAGTATTGTTATGTTTATTTACTACATACCAAAGATGAGGCTTTGAATATATTCAAGACATATAAAGCTGAAGTCGAAAATCAATTAAACAAAAAAATCAAAATTTTAAGATTAGATAGAGGAGAAGAATATGACTTCAACGCCTTTATAGAATTTTATGCTTCACATGGAATTATTCATCAAACGACTATACTTTACACTCCCCAACAAAATGGGGTTGCAGAGCGTAAAAACAAAACTTTGAAAAAACATGATTATTTTCATATTGAATAGTTCTAGGTTGTCATTAAAATTGTGCGGTGAAGCCTTGCTTACTGCAAACACCATCTTGAATAGAATTCCACCAAAGAAAAGTGATCAAACTCCATATGAAAAATGGAACAAAAGACAATCAACCTATAAAATACTGAAAGTGTGGAGTTATCTAGCAAAGGTTCAAGTACCACTTCCAAAAAGGGTTAAACTTGGGCCTAAAACGGTTGAATGTGTGTTTATTGGATATGCCAATAATAGTGTATCATACCGATTTCTAGTCATTAAATTGGGAATTTCAGATATTCATACAAATACTATCATTGAGTCCAATGATGCTGAATTTTTTTAGAATATCTTTCCTTACAATGATAGGCTTACTGGAAATAAAAGAAAAGCACAAGATTTTAATCATGTTAATGGCACTTCATCATCCGGTGTTCAAGACAATGACTTGGAACCGAATGAATCTACATCGGTTGTTTAAGAGCAAGAAGTAGAACCAATTAAGGAGATGGAAAAAAGTCAAGATTGTTAAAGATTTTGGATCTAACTTTTTAACGTTTCTCACTGAGGGTGAACCACAAACCTACAAAGCAGCTATCACTTCTCCTGACTCTATTTATTGGAAAGAAACAATAAATAGTGAAATTGATTTCATCTTACAAAATCATACGTGGGAATTAGTAGATTTACCTCCAAGTTGTAAGCTAATAGGTTACCAATGGATTGTTAAAAGAAAGTTAAAGCCTGATGATACAATAGAAAAATATAAAACTCGTCTTGTAGCCAAATGATACCGTAAAAAACAAGGGCTAGATTTTTTTGACACTTACTCACCAATGACTAGAATTACATCCATTATGATGTTAATTGCAACTGCTTCTGTTTACAGTTTGGAGATACACCAAATGGATGTAAAAACAACATTTTTAAATGGTGAATTAGATGAAAAAATCTATATGGAACGACCCGAAGGTTTTGTGGCAAAAGGTCAAGAGAAAAAAGTTTGTAAGCTTGTAAAGTCTATTTATGGAGGACTTAAACAAGCACCTAAACAATGACATGAAAAGTTTGATCATACAATGATATCACATGGATTTCGGATCAATGAATGTGATAACTGTGCTTACATCAAACAATTTGACAATGGCTTTGTTGTCATTGTATGCTTGTATGTTGACGACATGCTCATCATAGGACAAAACTTGGATATCATAAACTCAACTAAGAAAATATTGAACTCTAGTTTTGATATGAAATATATGGGTAAAGCTGATGTAATTTTGAGAATAAGAATTCTAAGAAATAATGATGGCTACATACTCAATCACATTATGTGGAAACAATTTTGCGAAAATTTGGTCATTTTGATAGCAATCCGGCTAAAATATCTTATAATCCAAGTTGTCATCTCAAGAAGAATAAGGGAGAAAATGTCTCATAATTGGAATACTCACGTATCATTGGGACACTACAATACATTACAAATTGTACTAGACCGAATATTGTTTACTCAGTAAATAGATTGGCTAGATATACTATCAAATCATCCAATGACCATTGAGTAGCTTTGGTAAGAGTATTGCGATACTTGAAGTTCACAATCAACTATGGATTACATTATATAAAATATCATCAAATTTTGGAAGGATATACTGATGCTAATTTGATATCCGGTAAAAATGCGAAATCCACAAGTGGATATGTATTTACACTTGGTGGGGCAGCAGTGTTGTGGAAATCACAAAAACAAACGTGTATAGCACGTTCCACAATGCAATATGAATTTATAGCCTTATATCAGACTGTTGAAGAAGCATATTGACTTAGAAATTTTCTAGAAAATATTTCGTTATGGCCGCAACATGTGACTGCTATATGTATTCACTGTGACTGCATGACAGCCATTGCACGATCGAAAAATAACATTTACAATGGCAAGTCTAAGCATATAAGATGGCGAGATAACACTATAAAACAATTGCTCAAAACTGGGATCATTTCCATTGACTATGTGAAGTCAAAAAAGAATATTGCGGATCAACATACAAAGGGTATACCAAAATAGCAAGTGTTAAAATTATCGAGGGGAATGGACTTAAAGCCAATCCAATGAGGAGTATACCTGGCGAAAACCTAACCTAGCCAAATGGAATTTCAAGGCTTAGGTTCAAAAAGGCAAATTAGTTAGGTGAAACTCAAATAATAGAGTGTACACACTTACTCATTCTTATGATAAGAAATGTATACTACCTATGATAGTCAGGGTGAATATTTATTTATTCTTAATGACACTAACTTCTTGAGAGATAAGATGATACAACAGGGTATTAATAATCTAAGTGTCACTTATATATGAGTAAATGTGGGGTCGCATTTATGAGAATGATATGACTGAGTTCTCTAAAGCTCTCATGAATCCGGGATTTGTTCAAAACCAAAATGAACACAACCGTATGAATTGAAAAATGTAAAGATATAATATGTGAGATGTTCATTGTCTTGATTTACTAAACACGGTGAACAAATCAATGTCTCCTATACACACTGCGTCACCGGTAAATCCGATAAGTATTCACTAAGGAAGGTTCAAGTCCAAAAGACACATCTCCCAATGCATATCATGTCTAAGTTTCTCTCTAGAAGACAACTCTGCATATTTACTATACAAATGTGGGGTATTGTTGGAGTTTATATAGCAAATAACAAATATTGAAGAGAAATGATGTGTATGAATAAGAAAGGATGTGTCTTTTAGACTTCATTTTGCACTTCAAGACTTTGTTTTGAATTAAGAAATAATGTGTCTGATCAACACACCCTTTCAATTCAACAGACATAAACCGTTTTGTTATCTATATATTGAAGAAAAAAATGGGTTCTTCAACAATTAACTTTTATATAGAGTTATTCATTTTTCCTCACTTCTGAGAGATATCACATTCGGTAAATTCGCCAGAACCAACACCCTTGTGTTAGGGTGTTGGTATTAGATAATTGAATCCTGATAGTCAGACGCCTAAAGAACTACAACACTGAGTACAGTCGAATTCTATCTATAGGACATAACATATCCGCTAGCCTCTATCTACAAATCAAAATGTACCAACTCCGCCAATTCAAGATAGTAATTTTGCAAGCCTCTATCTGCAATACAAGTTAGTAGATTTATTTATTTTATTTGATTTTGTTGTAATCAATTTATAATACAAATAGTATCTGTACTGTTGCATTATTTATTTCAAATAAATTTATATATTATACTGATTGTTCTCCAACAGCATACACATGTCACAAATATGCAATCAAAGTGAGTAGTTGAATGGATATACGGCTCGTCCAGTTGTGAAAGTACTCACGAAAATGAAGTGTTTGGTGTTTTGGTCTGGTTGAGGTTTCTTAACAAGATGTAAAAGCAACCTCTATAGACATTGCATAGATTTTATAGAGAATTTTTCGATGCAATAACAGTTTTAGGCAATGAGTGTTGTTTTATTCAACTTTCTAATTGCATATATGATGCCACAACAAGAGTGAGTTTTGCCAATGGCATGATAGCTCAACAGTTAGAGCTTGGCGGATGGTACCACTAGGTCATGGGTTCAAACCCAGCTTGCGGCACCTTTATGGGTTCTGGGATCCTATAAAAACCCTGCTTGCCTTTCAAAAAAAAAGTGAGTTTTCTAATTCATCTACAAGTATTTTCTCGACAAATTAATGATGCGTATCAAACTCTTTATCTAACAGACATGGCAACAAACAAATACTCCATTGGGAATGGGACTGAAACATTATACAAGAATCATATGTGAAAAATTGACACCTCAACTAATTAGGCCTAACTATTAGAAAATGACATATATTTCGAATGGGAGAGCACATTTGCTTTTTGTTGGTTTGAAATTTGGTTGTCCTCCCATGGTTTTTAGAGTTGTTGGATGCAAGTTGTCACATCACTTTTAATCTTGCTTGAATTGTAACTATCCAAATTGAGAATGTTGTTCAAGCAATTAAGACTAAACTCCACTAAGGGAGTGTTTGTTTGCATCACTCATAATTGGTTTGTTGAGACTTTCAAGCCCAGTAAATAAACGTGAGGTGTTCCACCACTTATAAGCATTTATAAGTGGTGCAGACAAACACCCTAAATCAAGGTTGAATTTTTCAGTCCATGTAAAATTAAGTCTATAGCTTCCATGTGAAATTTATTTGCATGAAGTTGAAGTATTATAGATGTTCAAATAGAAGATTGTATGCTCCAATTTGTACAAAAAAAAAATCACACTTGGTTAAAGAGATGATCCAGGTAGTAATTCAAACAATTCAATTTTTACTAACTAAATTCATAAATAAGCATGAGATGAAATTACTAACACAGCTCATTAAAGATACAAGGGGAAAAAATGCAGAACAATATGAGGGCTCCATGACATAAATTTGAAGTGGGTGTCATGTCGTTGCCTACCATTAGGGAGACGTTTTTAGCCATTGAAGTTGCATCAACATTATTTAATAGTAGATTACACTTCACGGGCATCAAGTGTGATTACCAAAGGCGGATTCCACTACGCTAAAGGAAACTCCAAAAAAAAAAAAAGCAAAACAAGTATAGAGGATCTCTATACGTGTAGGACTTTTCATATTTTAATTTGTATTTATAATTTTATACCTAGTTTAAGGATTCTCTATAGACAAAACGTTTTTAGTATAATTGAGTTTAGAGTACATGACATGTAGATGCAGACCCCTATTTCGAAACAAATTAAAATAAAATGCTCTCATTGTGGGATCATCTTTTATGAAAAAATGGAGAGGTAGGAGCATCTCTGAGAGTAGAGGTTAAAAATGGGGATCAACCATTCCCCATTTTAACACAAAGCTAAATTTAGGGATTTTTTATATTTTCACCATTCCAATCACATTCCCTATTTTAACTTTTTCATCATTATTTAAATATATCTTCAACTTTTCTATATCAATTTAATTTCAATTATATTATTATACTCATATTAATTTAAACTTAATAGAAATATACTATTATTAATTTCAATTATACTATTATTAAATATATACTACTATTAATTTCACTTTAATTTTAATTTAACAAATTAAAAGAGTTGGGAGTTTTTAAATATTTTTAGTATCAATAATTAGTTTTTAAATACTATTATTAATTTGTTTTGGTTTTTGTTTTTAATTTGAAAAATTAAAAGAGTTGAAATATTTTAATATTCTTCAGAATTTGGGGATGGTATGGATGTCTCAAATATGGGAAAAATGTAAAAGTCAGATTAAAATAAAGAAAATTTTAGGAGTTCCCTTGAAACATGAATTTTCTTACATGAACCTCTAAAATAACTTTTTGACTTATTTTTTTTAGTGATCCCTTGGAGATGCTCTAAGTAATGACCATACAATGAAAACTATTCAATAATTGGTGCACCAAAATTTTATCATATTTTTTATATGTGCCACATGCATATCTCTCATTCCTGAATAAACAAGTGCTCTGTTGGTTGGATTCTAGTGTGGTGGGGTATGGTGGGGAAGATCAATTGTAGTTGTGGGTTTATCTGGGCTTTTGTCTTGCATAAATAAACTATTCCTTTATGGTTTCTTTCGTCACATTATTGGAGGAGTGGTCAACATCTAACTAGAAGCCTAATTAAAAATTTAGGCAATTAAAAAAATCAGCTCAACTTTGATTTGACATACAGCACCTTTGATTTGATATACAGCACCTTGTCTACCAATTAATATACTCACTCACTCTTCCAGTTTACTGTGGCCCCTAAAAGGGCAAGCTAGGCGAGTTGAAAGGTTTGCTCGTGACCATCATAAACTTTATAGACATTTTATGTGCTCACATCGACCACCTTATTTTAAGTTTGTATTTAGTTACTACATACAAGCTCTACAAAAGGTCGCATATTATATTATTGTTAAACAAAAAATATTTAAGTTAAAGTTTTTCATTGTGAGAGTTTGTATTTTTTAAATTTAGTTATTATATAAAAGTTTTGTTCTATCACGCACTAAAAAAAATTAGTAGTATTTCTACCACTTTTTAAATTAAAACAAAATGTTTCCACTTTATATTATTGTTAAACAAAAAAATTTAAGTTCAAGTTTTTCATTGTGAAAGTTTGTAATTTTTTTATTTAGTTATTATATAAAAGTTTTGTTCTATCACGCACTAAAAAAAATTAGTAGTATTTCTACCACTTTTTAAATTAAAATAAAATGTCGGATTTAGAAACACGAGGACTTTTTAAATTAAAACAACATGTCATATTTAGAAACATGAGGTGGGTTTCGAACGACTGTCAAATCAAAACAAAATCAACAATTAAACCACCAAGCCAATAACAACATGGTAATTAAAAAACATAAACTTATTAATGATATATACAAAAAAATGGAGTTCTAAATTCCCCAAAAAGAGGGACCTAAAATTCAAAAAATAAAAATAAATAAACTCGGAGGCCCTAGTTGGTCGTGTATTTGGCATGCCTCTAAGGCTAGGCCTGCCCGCTCTGTAGACTATGTAAATGATTCGGATCTCAATGCAACTGTCAAGACTATTCAATCTAAATCTCTAAATCATGGCACAAATTGCGGAAAGTGAGATAAGGTTGTTTAGATATAAATACATACCTATTCTTTATGGATATATGTATGCAACTCTCAGAAAATATGGTCCCTCTTTGATTTTATCCCTTGACACTCTCATAAAGTTACGATTTTCTTTTTGTACTTGACTTGATCGTTGGAGTCTCTGTCTGAGTTTCACACTCGAATGTTGGAGTCTCTCTTTGAGTTTCACACTGAAATTGGAGTTTGGCGTAGTCCTCTACTTTGCATTAGCCACATTCTTTCTTATCATAGTGCATAATTTTGTAATTTTATTCCTTAGTGACCTAAATTTCGAATCACGCAATGGCATTGCAGGTAGCCATAGGGTGGGGCCAAATTGGCATGCCTTATTTTTTTTCTTTTCAAATTGGCATGCCTAAACCCCCAAAAAAAGCAGGAATTCTAAATGTCGAGGAAACGGGCGAGGAAACGAGCGAGGAGAGGGACTTGGCGGGGTGGGAGCCGTTCACCCCGCTCGGGATGCGCGCACAAAAATTGCGGCACGCATCCCGAGCGGGGTGGACGGCTCCCACCCCGCCACGTCCCTCTCCTCGCTCGTTTCCTCGCCCGTTTCCTCGCTCTCTAGCCTCCAAAAAAAGTCAAAAGCTATAATAAAGATACATGGGCAACTTTCGATTCTGTTTTCTCTCTGTCACTATTTATTCTTCTTCCAATCCCTTTCTCCTCTTCTTTCACCCAAATCCGTTTATTTGATGTTCTTCATAAACATATTTCGTTCCTAAATCCCCTCTATTTCCACCCAAATTTAATCACTAAATCTACTTTAATTTCGTTTCTCTCCCATTTTAGATCTCAAAATCTGAAATTTCTCTCTGTTTCCCTCTCGAATTTCTCATAAAAACCCCAAATACAAATGTATCAGAGACTTCCAACTCTGGGTTTTCTTGAATGAGATGGGTTTGTTTACTAATTACCCAAAATTTCGAAGCTTAACAATGGTTAGTGATGGAAAAGTGAGATTTTTATTGACTTGATGGATTGTTTGTGCTGTAATTTGGGGAATTATTGGGTGATCGATGGAGGCGAACGGTACACAGCCTGAGAAGAGTAGTAAGAATAGCAATAGTAATGGATTGGTGAAGACGGGATCAGAGAAAGTTGAAGAAGTTGGTGTGGATGTAGATGGAGACGTGGATGAGGAGTCAAATTTGTTGTCGCCTCGGCGAAAAGGCGGGATATCGAACAAGACACAGAAAAAGACTAAGAGGAAAGTGCAGTGGAATGATAGGAATGGGAATAAGCTTGCGGAAATTTTGGAGTTTCAGCCAAGGTGATGATCAATGCTCATTTCTTTATTTGCTTTTATGGTTAATTAGTTGAATTTATTAGCATGGTCACTACTTATAACTGTTTTTTATATTTTCTGTGCTAGTTTTGATGTGAATTTTTAGTTGTTGTATGGGTTAGTAAATGCCTTTAGTGGACATCGTCCGATAACTTTGAATTGAGTATCGGTTGAGGAGAACCCATCATACTCTAGGTGACAAACCCATTGTCTATACTATCAATATGATCAATTATAACGTGTCACTTATATTTTAGAATGCTAAAGTTAAGAGAGTTAGGTAACCGAAACAATATTGGAAAGTATTTGTCCAAAGCCATGAGATGGTGTTTGAATTTATTCGTATATTAAAACAAATTCAACTGATCCAAAGGTAGTAATTTGATTGTTTTATATGTATGTTTCTGTAAGATGGCAGAAGAGTTTGATGGATAATTATATAGGTCAATATTGATTTTTTGTAATTGTTGATTGTTACTAGATTTACACATTCCATTTGCTTGTGTTTGTGTTTGTGTTTGTGTTTGTGTTTGTTGGTGTTGGTGTGTGCTATTTTTAGTTATTGTTTGTGTTGGTTTCATTTGATGGAAGTGTGTCATTTTCATTTAAGGATTTTGTTGCTTTTTTGTATGTCTAAACTATTATATAGTTAATTCATGAATTCTTGATGGTGATTAGAATTCATGAATTCTTGACGATGATTATTTTTACTTAATGCCAAAACACCATGTGTATCACTAAAATAAGAAAAAAGAAAACAATGTTGAAGGCATTTTATAGTTTAGATATTAAAACGTAATAAGAGCCAGTCTCCAATTCCCAAGGTCATTATTTCTCATTTGGAACCTATAGCTTCAATTAAAAATCCCTATCGTATCTAAGTTGTAAAGATTCACCATATGTTCAAATACCTATGCTTACATGATAGATATTGCAATAGAACTTATATTGTTTGCCTTGTGAGATGGATTTTTCTAGATTTGATTCGTTTTATGAGCATCGACATACTCAACATAAACAAGTTTTGAATATGCTAGTACTATTAGGTCAAATCTATTTTTGATTCAATAATATCTTATCAAGGGAAACAATTGGTAGGGTCCCGAGCATAAGGAATGATGAATATGCAATGAAGAATAGTGGGAAAATTCTAGGAGGCCTTCTCTTTAGCTTGTTTCGTTCTATGTCAAGAATTGGTCTCCAAAACATTAATGATCTTCCAATGTTTTTGGTTTCATTTCTTTACATGACCAGTAAAATGGTTGTCAGTGTCATACTGGCCCCAATTTGGTGCACTGGAAGAAAAAAATTCTTGAGCATTCCAGTCATTTTCTCCTCCAGTTGATAATTGATTTTCTCTAACTTTTGTAGTGATTACATATTGATGAGAATGATTCTTGGACTTTGCCCTCGTTTATAATCCAACTTTTGGCGTTTGTCTCCCATTCAAATCGAAATTAATGATCCCGCAATGATAATCAGCCGTTAGTTGACCACAACCAAAGGCACGCTTTTGTTCACGTGCCATGTTCTTTATCAAAGATACCTTACACAATTGTTTGCATGCTTTTATTTGTAAGGTTTTTTTTTGTTAAAAATATCTTACAAATATAGCACGTGGTTGAAAACGTGCCTTTGACTGAGTTCAACTAATAGTTGACTAACAAGATACCTTACATAAATGCTTTTAAGCTTTAATTTCTAAGGGTATTTTCCTTTAAAAAAAGTATGGCATGTGATCGTAAACATGACTTCGACTGAGGTCAACTAATGGTTGACTACAAGAAAGGTGTGGGGTAGGCACAAAAGCTGGATTAAGGATTATAAATGGAGTTCAATGTGAAAAAAAAAATACCATTTTAAGAATTACCATCACAAGGGAAGAGTTGCAGAAGGTAACATTCCAGCCAAACAACATTATTTGATCACAATCAACTTATACATTGGATTTTTTGGGTGTCCTATTCTCCTAAGGGTTGCTTAGTCTACTTGGTGAGGTCTGATCATCACATAGAGAATAAAAGTGCCTTTAGCTATCAATGAAAATCCCCCCTTTCGAAAGATTGGAGGATGAAATTATTGTTATCAATTGTAGGATGATGCCTTCTTTTTTTGTGTTAACAGTTAGCTGTAATTATTTATGACCCCAATGCACAGCGTGAGAGTTTGTGAAGTACACTTCCTGTTTATGCTAAAGAGAAGAGGTTACATGTAAATGGAACTGTCATGAGTCATGACAATGCCATTTATCTGCACTTTCATCTGTTGAGGTGGGTTACAACAAAGACGAGGTTGTGATGATAAACAATATGTTTTTAAGAGTTGTTAGGTGTATTATTTTGTTTTTGGTTTTTTTAATAAGATTTGTTTTTGTTTTGCTTTGTAGGATTCCTTGATCCCTGTATTTTCGCTTTTTTTTTTTCTATTTTATTTGTAAGCATTCCTTGGCCCCTGTTATTGATGGGGATGTCAATATACTCACTTTCTCAAATTGGCAATGGATTGTGAAGGTTGTAGATCTCAAGAGTTGCATATTCCCCTATTATGAATTGCCAATGCATTCCAGTATTTGAGTATGTTAAAAAGATCAAAGGAAGCACAACACTCATTAGAGAACTCTGTTGTAGCTTGTAGGGCACCAAGGTAGAGGGAAAGAGTTGTTAGGTGGGGTTCTGGGGTGTCTTGAGCACCAGTAGTGGCCCAGGTTGATGGTATTCGCAATTTCTTATGGGTTGAACAATTTTCTTGAAAGATCACAAAGAGATTGTGGGAGCAATATGGTGGATGCGATTCAGGTAGATTTGCATTTTGGCACTACTGGTAGAACAAATTTGAGTTTGTTTGAGAGGTTGTTGTTTGAGAGCTATGTTATTAATGTGGCGATTAATCGTAATTCGGGGTTTGACCGAACCGAATTGGATGAAATCGGTTGGGGTTTAGCGGACTCAGAAAAATCGGCAAGTCACCGATCAATCGGCCCAGCCGACTCGCCGATTTATCGCTATAACTTATTTTTACCGATATAACTTATATTATAACTTATATCGGTTTATTTATGAATGATTGAATGCAAATTATTTTTACTGATATAACTTCATTTATGAATGATTGAATGTTAATTTTAGAGTTTATATTTTGCTATTTACTGGTAGAGTGATGTTGCTAAGTGCTAACTTGCTGTTACTTGTGTTGTGTTGGTTGTTCCTAATCAAGTCTAGGTACCTACAAAGTTAAATTTAGTGTAAATTAGTAAAAATTAAACTATATAATTAATATTTAAAGTATACCGATTAAATTCGATTAATCCCGCTTAATCGTAATTCGGTCCTAGACTGCGTTGTGACCGCTTTTCGATTTAACTGCATAGTTTGAGAGTGCTAAGCTGAGTAAAGTAATGAGTCGGCAGGAAGTTGTGGCGGAACATGACATTGGTGAAAACAAAGTTTGAGAATGATGACTGGGTACTGGGTTTATGATGGCTGAGATGTAAACGAGCTTGAAAATGCTGTTCAGGACCTTAGTGGGGAACACAAAGTATCACCTGCTGACAAGACAAGGAAATGAAAGGATTTTCAGATAAAATGATAATACTTTATTGAGAATTGGCTATTCCATTTGGTTATGGAAGTAGTTTTTTCATTATGGGGGTGGCAAGAGTTATTCATAGTAGGAAGGGAAGGGGGAAGAAGAGGATATGGTCATGTCTGTTATAGGAATTTGGAAGAGGAGGTTGTCTACAGCCACTGTAAGGACAATATATGTGAACTGGCACTTCATTAATGACCAAGAATGAAAACAGGGTCCAAGCAACTAAACATGCAGAATTAGTTTTATTCCCCATGGATTAAAGATGCTTGTAATAGTAAATTATCCGAACAACCAAAAGAAGTTGCACCGCTCCTGATTGGTATAGGTAATGCAGTAATGGTGGTGCCAGTAGACTCTTCAGTGGTAACATCATTAGCATGTTCAAGATTATGCCGCTTTGCTGTCTTTGTAATGTGCTCTCCTTACCAAGATGCCTATTACTCCTATGCTGAAGTGAAGAGTCCTTAGGGTCTTCAGAACCTCGGAATATAAGCCATGTGAAAGCAAACCACCTGATATTGTTCTGATTGTTCCAAAAAAATTGTATGTGGCTATATATTCGAAAGGATTTTCATCGGACTATAATACTAAATACTACTATTCTTTCCCCTGATTCAAGGTTAACATAGCTGGAAATACATATAAATCTTTAAGGCAATATTTTTCATATATTACATCTCTTTTAAAGTAACCCTAGTTTTCTCTGTGATATTCTGAAATTGAATGTTAGTAATAACACGTGACTCCATCCTAATCAAGAACTAATTCATAACCGTAGAATCTTCATCTGACCACTCTTTCATTGATAGTGGAAAAAGATATATGATTGCAGTGCCATTAGTGGTATACATTTCAGTTTCCTCCTTCCTTGAAGCGGTAAACAGCACACTTCTAACATATTTACTTCAGGTCATTGAACTTCAATGATGTGATTTCTCACACTTAATAATGTAACAAAGGACCGACATAATCTGTGATTTCTCGTGAATATTTGACATGACTGATGAATGTGATTAAAGGAATAATGGAGGAACATGAATGCTAATATGTTGACTTGTGATTGTAAATTATGATTTGAATGACTTCAGCAATTTGATGTATTGTTAATTTATAATTATTTAATGATGACATTGATATAAGCAAATTAGTATAGAAATTTGTAACCTTTATATTCCTGTTAGATTAAATAAGGAAACATTTGTTTGCGTATGATTATTATCCTGTCTGTGTTAGCGCCTATTTATTGAGATTTTTTGTGTCGCCCTTTCTCTCTCATTTTATTTTCCCTAATTAGAATGAAAGGACTAGAAAGCAAGCTCTACGGCTAACAAAAGCAAGAAAAAATAGTGTCCGCTCAAGGAGATGTAATAAAAAATCAAACTATTAAAGCTGAAGATAAACCAAGGCTGCATGTACACGGCATCTGCATTGCCAGCCTAGGGCCACATAGATGTAACGCTATTTTCTCTGATTTTTAGATTTGGTTTCACTATAGTAGGTTGAATCTCGTGGTCATGGCCACATTTCCCATGGTTTCAGAAACGTACTTTTTGTGTCACTGGGCTAAGGTTTTGATGGTAAAAGAGTCGTGATCATCTACAAACCTAGAAAGTAAATACCATGCCAGCATTTTGAACCTAAATTAGGCAAAGCCTGAAATACATGGAACTATGGAAGAGTGAATATGTAGAAGAGATTTGGTAATCAAGTTCCTTAGGGTGTAGGATCGTGACTTGAGTGTGGCATGCAGGTGGCCTCAAAGCAGCCTGTACAAAGTGAAGTATTTGGAAAGGGAAACTTTTACTGTGAAACTCCAGAACTCCAAAATTAACAAATATTTTTCTTAGGTTAGTCTGTTATCTTCAAAATGCTCCAAGTCAAGCATTTTTCACCTGGTCAAGTTTTGAGGATTTTGTTTTGAACTGGCTTTACCTTGTTCTCCAAGAGCTGTTGCTGTATAAGTTCGGGCTTTACGCACTTTATCAGTTCATGTGCTCTATAGACCAATGGGATTTAGGCTGTTGCCCAGGCCAGATGTTGGGACTTGAGAGTGCATTTTGCATGAAGAATACATATAAAGGAGCTTATGAAGTTGGCTAGATTCTTTAGTGTGTTTTGATTATGCATTACACAACTTGAAAATGCAATAGAATCCCTGCCAGGACGTTCTCTTATTGGACTGGTGTTCTGCGTCGCGATTTCTTCCAGATGCAATAATTAGGGATGAAAGTTCTGGAGATGATAAATCTGAAGCTAGGAAGGACAAGAGAGACGTACAGAAGTTAACAGTCGTTTTTATGTGGATTTGCCTTGGGTTCTTGAAAGTTGAAAGGACCAGGTTACTGCATAGATGAATAACATTTCTGCAGAATAAAATACTTCCTTAAAAAAATGACATTAATTGTGCCTGTGGATGCTTTGTTTTTCATTTCTCGAGGAAATGAGAGGTTACTTTCACCCTAAGAATACAGCCTGGTTCCCTTATAGCTTTTAAAAGGGGCGCCCTGTAGTAATTCATTTAAGCCTGGAGTACTTCTAAGTTCTATTTAAATGTGGTCCTCAAATTCATTTTACTCTGTCTCCAAAAATAATTTCAAATAATCCGTAAGTTGTCATATCAAACAATCAGAATTTATGTTCAAATAATTGGTATATATTTTCATGACTAGTTACGAAGTAGCATAGACTTGTTAAACAAATGCATGGATCTTTTATACATCAATATTAATTACAATGCTTTCCTTTTGTGATTGTAGTGATGCTAGTGACACCGACGATGATGATTTTGATTCTTGCATCTGTACTGTAATGTAGCTGTCATCAATATATTGACAGTGTCGGCAATTAGTGACTAGATGGTTTTGGTGCTTGATCATGTTCTTGAAAAAGTAGTACAATTGAAGATCCCTCTAAATGTGATGAAGTACACTGGCTCGGTTTGTTTCCATAATCAGAAGGATGAGTTGGAACCACTTTCAAGTTTTGTTAGAGATGTATATACAAACTGGAAAGAACTCAACAATTTAGATGGTCTCCTTGGAGCAGAATCACGTAAAAATGGTCAGCCCTTCTTCCTAAACCAGCTTCCAATTCGATTATGCTTCTGAAAGCTTCATATATGTAGATCTACTATATCACAATGCTCCTTCCATCATGTTGCATGAGTCGGGAACTACTCTAATATGCTGTGATCTTCTCTCTGGTTAGGTTGTATCAATGATCTTTACTTTTGCAAAGATATACATAATACATTGAAACATGAACTGTTTTCCCCCTTCCTGTTTGTGTTGTATTTTCGCTGATGTAATTCATTCCTTTGCTACTGAAAAAGGAAGACAAGAATCCATTCATCAAGGTCCAAATTGGTGCCTATACAATGAATGAATAGGACAACATAATGTTTGAGATTAGTGATCCAATAGCTTTTGTGTGCATCGAAGTGTAATTGACTCAGAATTTCTGATGCCAGTAGCTCGTTATCATAGAGGTAATGAATGCATTTTGAACAGATTTTGTTGATTAAATTAAACCACATCATGAGAATTGAAAAGGCTTTGATGTAGGTCATCGAAACCAAGCTGTTGTTAATGATTCTGTACAGCCATTACTGCTGGCTGTTTGCCGCTGACCTTGATGTAAAGCAAATTAAGAATGTATTCAATAAATTAAAAAGGCAAGTGTTCTTATTCCAACTCAGAAAATGTTAGAATGAATGGCAGACTGCATATGAGCACTTGGCTTTAGTTCATTACTGGTGAAAGGAAACAGTTCCTCGTTGTCTTTAATTTGATTTCTGAGTACAATGGCTACTGTTTAGTTCCAAAATGAAAAGAGCAGAAGAATGATTCGATCATTGCCTTTTTGGGGAGGTTTATCAATGTCAAAAACATGTGGCTGAACACTGGAAACCTGAAACTCAACTAGATGCACGGTGATGCTGTGGTTGAAATTAGTTTAGTAACCTCAAGACTTGAATGATTAATATTCCTAGAATATACACACACACCCGGAAGGGTTTGAATCTTGAACCTATGATACCATCCGTCACAAGCCTATTAATTGAGCTAGCGTATTGGCTAACATATAAATGAGAAGAATTGAACTAACAAACCAACTCATCATTACCCCATTCCCCAATACAGAACCAAACCAAGTACTCTTATCCTTAATCATGCCTCCCTCCACTACTTCCTCTCAGTAAGACCCTCCATGCAGTTTCAATACATGCTTCCCATTCTCAAAAGCAATTTTGCTGCTTACCACATTGAGTTTATAGTGTCTACTGTATTCAAAGGGTTTCTACTGTATCTTCTCAACCATGGCTCATGGCCATCGCCTCTCCATCTTATTCATCGCTTCGATGTTTTGATGCATGGTGATGTAGTAGTTCATGTATCTCGCCATCTTTTAGAGACAATTTTGCCAGAGGTTCCAAAGCTTCCAAAGCCTGAGGTTCCAGAGATCCCCAAGCCAACGCTGCCTGAGATTCCAGAGATTCCCAAGCCCACATTACCTTCTATTCTCACTCTCCCAACTTTGCCGAAGCCTGAATTCCCCAAAACCGAATTGCCGCCTCTAGCAGAGATCCCTACATTGCCAAAGCTCAAGTTGCCAACATTACCCAAGACTGAATCACCACCATTGCCAAAGCTCGCCATACCAACTTTTCCCAAGCTGGAAACTCCAAAATTTCCTGAATTGCCAACTTTGCCAAAGCCTAAATTTGAAATTCCAATGCTGCCTGCATTGCCACCTCTACCACAACTCCCCACTCTACCAAAGTCTAAACTACCTTCTCTCACTAAATTTGAAATCCCCACGCTGCCTGCATTGCCACCTCTACCACAACTCCCACTCTGCCAAAGCCTGAACTACCTTCTCTCCCTAAACTTGAAATCCTGAAGCTGCGTGCATTGCCACCTCTACCACAACTCTCCACTCTGCAAAGCCTGGAGTACCTTCTCTCTGTAAACTTGAAATCCCAAAACTGCTTGCATTGCCACCTGATGCAGGAGGGTTTCTAGGGTTCATAATTTGAGTAAGTAGGGTTTCTAATTTGAGTTTCCAGTGTTCCTAATTTAGGTTTCTAGGGTTCCTAATTTACTATTTCAATTTAATTAGGAGTCTTTTTAGTTTTCTTTTAGGATTAGGCTTTACCTTTTCTTTTAGGAATAGACTGCTTGTTATTTTAGTATTTGATTCTAAATTTTCTTTTAGGAATAGACAGTTTCCTTTTAGGATTAGACTTTACTTTTTCTTTTAGGAATAGACTGCTTGTTATTTTAGTATTTGATTCTAATTTTTTCTTTTAGGAATAGACTGCTTATTATTCAAGTTATTTGAGCACTATAAATAGAGTTCTTCCTCAATATTGTAATAGACATTTGATTTGAGTAATTTGATTAAACATTAGAGCTAATTCTCTGTGTTTTGGGCTATCATCTTGTGTTCTTCCTTGTCAATTATCTGTTGCTATTAGCCTGCAGAATAATCGCTATTCTGCCCGGCGTCACCACCTTACCACAACTCCCCACTCTGCCCAAGCCCACCATTCCTAAAGATCTACCATTTTCTTCTCTATTCCTAGCCTGCACTGCTGCTACTAGCCCTTAAGCCTTTCATACCAAGAGTTTTCAGTAACATTTTTCCTAGTTTTTGTTTGCATGCTAGTAATCCTTGTGAGGTTGGTGTGACATAGGGCTGAAAATCGAACCGACGGTTCGATTTTTCACCTAAACTGTGAAACAAACCGACTTAGGTCGGTTTTAAAATTTTCAAACCGAAACCGAACCGAACCGACCATTAACAAAACCGATCTGAAACCGAACCGATTCTAATTTATGCAAACCATAACCGAACCGAACCGACTAAAATCGAACCAAAACCGAAATAAAACCGAACCGACCGATTATTTTAAACATATTGTATTAGTTATATATAAAATATATATTATTTATTATATATATTCAGTCGGTTCGGTTTGGTCGGTTAAAATCACATAGAAACTGAAAACCGAACCGACCACTTCGGTTTTGAATTTTTTAAAACCGAAACTGATCCGAACAGAATTTAAACCGAATCGATTGGTCGGTTTAGATCGGTTCGGTCGGTTTAATCGGTTTGATCGGTTTTTTGTTCAGCCCTAGTGTGACATGTAATTGGTTGTTTGTATCTTATTTTTATTTCATATAACATGGGTTTGTATAATCTCCTACTTTTAATTTCCATTCTTTAGTATTTTTTTTCCAGTTGTGCACTGTCATATCTAAGTACAACACGCTACTCATGTTTTGTTTCTGAATTGATCATAAATAATCAATTGGCATTATTCAGTAAAAAATTTAGAAGGAAGCTTTTCAGCTGTGTAATTTGCGGAAACACATAAATATGGTTGATTCCTAAGAAGGTATCCACTTCGATTATGCTTTGGAAAACATCATCTATGTATTTCACAACTCATTTACAATACTCCCTACAATTGTGTTGCTGGAGGCAGCAAGTACTCCAATATTGTCTTACTCTGTGCTTGATCCGGTTTAGGTTGTATCAATGATCTTTACATTTTGTAAAGATATACTAATTAATACATTTGAAACACGATAAACAACTTTCTATTTCAATCTTCACCCCACCACTTTCTTTGTGTGTGCTCTGTGGTGAACAATTTCTTTCCATTACAGTATGGAAGAAAAAAATGGTTCATAACGTTCTGTGAGCAGCACCAGATGCTTTTCCTTTTGTTAATCTTAAACTGTTTCAGACATTCATCACGGTCTCATGACCAACCATCATTTTCATGTTATTAAGATCAGTTTGGATCTCGACTGTATGTTCAGTTTGATTTTCAGGCTTTAACTCGAGCAAAATAGACAACTTTGAACATGAAAGGAGTCACTATCTTCTCTGGACAATTTTTCAATATGCAATCAAGAAAAGTAGATTTACTCAATTTGAGCAAGATATCAAAAGATTGAAAAAAAAAAGAGGTCTGAATTATATCTTATATGAATAGAGGTATACTTTAGGGTGTTTTAAATCTCCTTTTTAGGTAATATGATTAAATCATAACACTTTTGTTTTATTATTTAGTGTTTGGAAGTCTCTAAGGGGGGTAATGGCGAAAGTTAAGGTTATTGCAAAGCTTATTTTGTGATTGAAAACTGGGAAGGAATCAGTCCTACTATAAGCATTATATGAAGAATGGAACATTGTGATAATGAAAACTTGAAATATTAGAATTGCTGATATTTAGGGGGGTGTATTGTATATGGATTCTTATGGAATTGATAAATAATTTGAAAAGTCCACGGACTCTTTAAATTGTCCACAGACTCTTTAAATTGTCCACGGACTTCTGCTGATTTCTTAAATCTATAGACTTTTGCTACAGACTTTTTAGAGATTTATGAAAATCCACGGACTTTGTATGAACGACTTTTACGGATTTCTAATTATTTGCAAGATAAAAAAGAAGTTGGTAAATAGTGATGAAACAAAAAAACGTCCGCATATAATTAACAAAAGTGAGAGATACATGAGCTAAAAAAACTAGAAAAAGAAAAGGTCGTTAATTAGCATCTTTAAAATAAGAAGTAAACGTCCATAAAATTGTATTATGATCATTCTTCTCCTTCATGATCATGGTCACTTTCTTCATTATCATTGTTAGCAAATGGAGATTCGTGTGTGAGTGAGTGATTCAATACAACAAACAAGAAGCAAATGGAAGCAGCCAACCTTGTTTCTTTCTTTCAAGTTGGGTGCTGGAAGAATTTGAGATGGATGACATGCATTGCTGGATAAACACTAGTGTACATTCCAAACAACATTTCTCTAATTGAGCTATCCCTGCTATTGGTATTGATTCGTGTGTTGTGTATAGTCATTCTTTTCCTTTGTGGTGAGTCCATACTAGTCCAATACATTGATGGATTCACTCATTTCTGTGCATCTTCTTTTCATCATCAAAAGGAAATTAAACACCACTTACTTATTCATGTTAATTATCATCTCTGATCTTTGTGATTTCACAGCCTTGGTTTGGTTGTCTACTAAAAATGAACTTGACATCCCACTATTCATCCAAATAAAACTAGGCTAGGTAGTCCATTGGAAAATTAGAAAACAGTGTATGGAGCTGGTGGTTTTTGCAGACCAGAAGTCGCATTGTCTAGCAAATTATAATCAGAAAGAGATTGCCTGCTGCTCTATTTCCCGTGCTTCTTGTTATTAGAATGGTCATCAGATCTACTAACATTTAGGCAGCAATTAATACAGCCTTGTTAGTCCTCCACCTCTTTCAAAGCACTGTCCCAATTAGGTTAAGATGCAAGTCTGAACCAGACTCTTGACTATGTTATGTGGTTTATAGAATTAGAAACCTGCTGTGCACAAACTGTAATCCTACAACTCATTAGATTCAAAAAGGTTTTTGACCGGCTTAGTTTGAAAGGATTTTCTCAATGTTCTCTTGAAACCAACAGTGAAAAAACACAAATGTTACAAAAGGCTGCTAGTATTACAGGAAAACAAAATACAAGAGAAGTTCATAGATTTATATTTCAAAGTTTGTTGAGTGAGGACAATGCCGGGAAAGAGATTCTCCAAAACCATGCAAATGCAGTTCCAAGTAGATGTTTTTTATGAGAAGGTGAAGTTTATGTGCGGCAGGCACATCCTTAACATTAAGCTCCAAAAGTAACAAAATCCATATGAGAGTATCCATCATTTTCCCCAACTCCAGCCACCTCACCCTGGTCCCTAAACTGGTTGCCAAAAGCCTGGTAGTGTAAGCATTAAGGGAGGAATGAGAAGATATATCCAGTGATCATGCCAGAAGCTGTTTACGATCTCATCAAACACAAGCAGCAAGAACGAGAGAGGCAGAGAGTAAAACGTCAGTTCACAAATAATATCTATTCATCCTTTCTCGCATTCTCTACTGCACAGCTAATTAACATTTCCTGTTTCCCCTTTTAATTACAAAGATTAATAGGAGTCTAACACAGTCAATAACAACTCAGCTTCTACATCATTTTTACAGTATTATAACTTCGAAAAGGAGAGGCCGTTGACATGCCCATAGACCCTAATTTAATCCAAACCCTAATCCAAAATCATCAACGATGCAACTATGAATACTTATGCAAAGATAGAAAAAGAATCGAGAAAACAAGAAGATGGGAACCAACCTCTTCGCGGCTGGCACAAGGAAGAACTTTGGGAGACTTTTTTTCACGTTGAAATCTTTGATACGGAGGCTGGCAAACTATTGAACTTTGTTATTTATACCTAACACTACAAAGTCCATGAGAATCCATGATTTTCCAAATCCATAAATATGAATGATATTTTGAATACCCTAAAACTTTTGTGGACTTTCTGAAATCCATATTGAATACCCCTAGACTTTGTGGATTTCAGAAAGACATTTTAAAATCCTGATTAAATACCCCTAGACTTTTGTGGACTTTTTAAAATCCAAATTGAATACACTTGGATTTTCAGAATCCATGGAATTATTAAATTGCCCGCAAAATCCAGATACAATACACCCCCCTTAGTTGGATGAGAAGCTGAACTAACTAAGCCAAGTCATCAACCTCTAGACTATTCCCACCAATACAAGCACCAAACCAACTACTCTGATCTTTCTTCATACTCTAATCCTTCATCAAAATGGCACCTCCTACAACTTCACCCTATAAAAATCATGCAGTCCCATTACATGTAACCAAGGATTGTGATTCGTTTTTTGAGGTAATTTCGATAAGTTGATTTAAGAAATATTTCGTTGTGTATAGAAAAAAAGTAAAAATTTCAATTATAATTTTGAAGTTATCAATATAAGTTGAGCATTTTAAACTCTTATATATTACATAAAGAGTACCATAAGACTCGTAATGTCATACAAACTACATATTGCATAATAATAACTTATATAACAAAATTTTAATATTAAACTAAAATTATAGTGGGTTAATATGTACCAACATTGAGATTGACCTAATGAAAAAAAAATATTTCGGTAACTAAAAAAAGAGAAATATTTGTTAAAATTTCGACATTTTTCGAGAAATCACATTCCTTGCTTGTAACACATTCCCAAAACAATTTGGCACTTTAACTCATTGTGTTTCTGCTATCAAAATCATATCGAGTTCTTGTCATCCAACCATGGCTTGTTCGCGCAGCCTCTCCATCTTATTCATCAGTTTGATGTCTTTGATTTATGGTGATGTAGTAGTTCATGCAAGTCGCCATCTTCTGGAGACGTTGCCTGAGGTTCCAAAACTTCCTAAGCCCACACTACCTGAGGTTCCAGAGGTTCCCAAGCCAATGTTGCCCGAGGTTCCAGAGCTTCCCAAGCCCACATTACCTGCTTTCCTACTCTTCCAACTATGCCCAAGCCAGAATTACCCAAGACCGAGCTCCCGCCTCTGCCTACATTGCCAAAACCTGAGTTACCAGCTTTGCCCAAGGCTGAACTGCCACCGTTACCACAAGTGCCAAAGCTTGAGGCTCCAGTTTTGCCAAAGCTCGATATACCACCTTTGCCCAAGCTTGAAACTTCAAAAGTGCCTGAATTGCCAACTCTGCCAAAGCCAGCACTACCTTCTACCCCCAAACCTGAAATGCCAAAACTTCCTGAATTGCCACCTCTACCACAAGTCCCCTCAGTACCTAAGCCCACAATCCCAACCATTCCTACCCTTCCTAAAGACCTACCTCTCCCTTCCCTCTCCCCATCCCACACCACTAGCCCTTAATCTTTCATATCATATTTTTCAGTAACAGTTTCACAGTTCTTGTTCGATTATGTGCTAGTAATGTTTGTGATAAGGAGTGAGGAATGGTGTGACATGTAATGGGTTGTTGTATCTTATTTTGATTTCGTATATGGGATTTATATTGTCTCCTAGTGATTAATATTTATTTGGTTTTTCAGTATCCTGTTAGTTTCCAACTCTCCATTCAATTTTTTCCAACTATACACATGGCAAACTAACATGATACGATAACATTGTTACACCAATTTTTCATGCATACACATCTCAATTGATATTATCTTTCAATATGTAAAACTTCCAAATGAAAGATGGTCACAAATTTTGATAGTCTGCTTGGACTAGAAACTTGTGAAAATGGTTAATCATGGCTTCTTCGTAAAGAGGCATCTAACATGAGCGTACTTCTAATTCCGAAAGTTTCATCCCCATGAGGCCATGACCCACTGAGGTATTCGTAGTACCTATAATCCAAAAGTTTTATGAGCATCAAACTCTGTAACTGACTAACAAGTTCACTGAGTTACTGATACTGCTAACACAAAAGCCTCCTATTTTGTCTTTGCACATGATCAATTCTGTTACTGTGTCTTTCCAACCAGATTAAACCCAACCTCTTGCACTCTGGCTCTAAAATCTTTTACTGTGTGACTTTGTAATTTGCAAAAACTTTGTTCAAAATTCTTTTGGGTTATCTTTGTCAAAATTTTGTGTGATTTGTAAATTGATTGATAATCTAGTTTAAACTGTAATTATAATGTAAAATATCAAGTTCTATATGATAAATTATAAAACAACTAGACCAATTTATAACCACTACACCAAATTGGCATTTTTGTAACAATCCAAAAAATAGTAACACTTTTGAGCTATAACAATTCACAAAACAATTTTACACATTTTCACAAACAAAGTGATTCAATAATTGTATCACCACAAATAGTATGGGCTTTTAAGTGATGCTATTCATGGTGATCTAATTTATTGTATTACTTTTTTTTTGTAACTATTTTTCATTTTGTTGACTAAATTTAGTTTTGACTTGAAATTGTTTGGTGGATTGTAATAGCTCAAAAGTGTTACTATTTTTTAAGTTGTTACAAATATGCCAATTTGGTGTAGTACTCAACATACCCAATGGCTTGTGCTTGGGTTGAAAATACTAAACCTGGTTGGATTAGGCTTGTGTTGAGTATTTCGTGGGCTCGAGATGATATGCCTCAAGCTCACCTAAGTTACAACCTTGAACCATCTTAAGAGAATTATAAAAGTAGAAAGACTTTAGCGTAGCATGTATACTACAATGTGGATTGTCAATGATTCTGTGCAGCCATTACTAGTTGTTTGCAATGAAAATGAACGTCTTATTTGTTAAAACCAACAAGAGTGCGCCTTGCTCCTACTCACAAAATATCGAATCAATAACGAATTGGTTTCGTCAACCATAGGCGCTTAGTTACACTGAAAATTTTGACACATTTTTTAGATGTAACCTCTGGATGTTGTTGCTATTAAGTGTTGAACACGCTCAGCTGCTGAAGATTCAGTTCATTGTACAATGTTATAGTACAAAAATATGAAATAGAGAAACCTTTCCTTCCTCATAGTCTTTTCCCACTCTCCCCGCTTTAACGAGTTAAAGTGCAATGACTGTCTCACCAAGACCATAGATTTGAAAAACAAAACATGGATTTTGTTAAAGAAAGAAAGTCTACCTATCTTACAGAATATGATAGGTTAGAAAAGTCATAATAGAATAGAAGTTTTAGGTTTTATATCTTCACAAGGTTAGGTCAGGTTTAGCTTTATAAGCTTGTATTCAATCAATAAATTAATATAATAATATTTCAGTACAATTCTTTACATAGTATCAGAGCGAGCCTTATCTGGTTAACTAAACTCGAACTGCTGCGCCGATAATCCTTCTCGCTTGTTAAAAGTTAACAAACGCCGCCAAACACTGCCTCACGCAGCCACGCAATCTCACCATCTTTGCTTCCACGCAGCCACAACACACAAACATTGCAACAGTGATCCATCATCATCGTTGAGCATCAAAACATCATCATCATCAACAACACTGCAATCATCATCATCAACACTGCAATCAGAACAATCGTTCAACATCAACCCATCAGAACATAAATCGAACACCATCATCAATCCATCAGAACATAAATCGAAAACCAACAAGAGATCGATTGGGGCTTCCATCATCATCAACCCATAAATCGAACATTGTCAACCCATCATCAATATCATCAATCTCGATCATCATCAACTAAAAGGGTTTCGAAAGAAGAAGGGGCTTCCATCAAGATCTCTCTTCATTACGAATCATCATCATCAGAAGCAAAGGCTTCCATCAGTCTCAACATCAGAAGAGAGCAGCGATCGCACAACGTTGGCCATTTTTACATCAGATTCGCCATCTCTGCTGCCCACAGAACAAGCGATCGATTGGGACTCAGATCGATTGGACCGTCGAGAGGCCGCCATTGATGCACGATCTGATCAAACCAGAGATCGATTGGAGAGATTAAGACTCAGAGATCGATTGGAGAGATTCGCCTCCTTATCTCGTTTTCGACTTCCATATTCACTTTCGTTTTCCTGTTTTGAAAGGAAGAAGAAGATTTTGTTTGTAAAAAAAGTTTTTAAAGGATCGGCTATTAGCACCCCTACGGTTTAGTCAGACCCACCAATACTACATAACCGCCGCCACCATGGGCGACAATACAAACAGTGGTTCAAACACCACCACCTCACCATATAACAATCTTCATCACCCGTACTTTCTTCACCATTCCGATAAACCTGGGATGGCTCTTGTTTCATAGCCGTTCACTCCTACCAATTACAACATATGGAGTCGAGCGATGACCATGGCTCTCAAAGCCAAAAACAAATTGGGTTTGTTGATGGATCTATCAGAAAACCCGGCGACAACGCCAATAATGATGAACTACTACAATGGGATCATTGCAACAGCTTGGTGAATCCATGGCTCATCAACGCCATCTCACCTGACCTCCAGGCAAGTGCCATGTACTGTGAATTGGCCTATAATGTGTGAGCTGATTTGAAAGAAAGGTATGCACAAACTAATTACGTGCAGATCTATCATATTGAATCTGAAATCCATGGATGCACTCTAGAGGCGATGAATGTGAGTGCCTATTTTACCAAATTGAAGACTCTATGGGACAAATTGGATGTTGTGGTTGGTTTTGCTGAAGACACTAGTGACACCATGAACACCGTTCTAGCATATGTCCACACTCAACGCTCGATCAAGTTCTTGATGAGGCTAACCGACGCCTACAATTATGTTAGGGGTCAAATTTTGTTGATGGATCCACTTCTTCCACTCAACAAGGTTTAATCCCTTGTGTTTTGTCACAAACGCCAGCAAGAGATCTCTACAGACAAATCCAACATACCTGATGTTGCAGCTTTTGTCATGAGGAAATTAATCCCAAAGGTGCACGCAACATTGACAAGTCGGGAGTACCCCGAAAACCCTTTAATCCCGACGTCGAGTGTGGAACATGTGACAGGGTAGGTCATACTGTTGCTGACTGTCGTTCTCATCTCACTTGTGATTATTGTGGATTGAAAGCCCACACTATCGACAATTGTTGGAAATTTAAGAAAGCTGATCCTACTAAACAACGACATTTTCAGAAAGATCGTCCTAGGGGCAATAATGTATCCACTTCTTTTGATGTGCAGTTATCCAATCTTTTTCCATTCACTTCCGAGCAGTGCAAGCAAAGCATGGCCTTGCTCCACAACAAGTCCAAGGCTCACAATATTAATAATGGCCTTTCTATTATAGAATTGACAGATAAAATACTCTCTCTCAAATCTCATGACTCTCGTTCATCATGGATCCTTGATAGCGACACGATTGATCATATAGTTCATAACCCTCATTTACTCACATCTTCCAAACCTGTCCACAATCGAACCTTTGAGCTTCCTGATGATACACTCGTTGTTGTTACACACATTGGCACCATGACTTTCTATTTTGTTTTTACCTTGCATGATGTTCTTTGTGTTCCCTCTTTTAATCTTAATTTAATTTCCATTAGCAAACTCACAAAACATTATCTCTTTCTCAGAATTTTTCTCAACAATTCTTGTCTGATACAGGACCTTCTTTCAAGGAAGATGATTGGGACAACAACTGAGCTTGATGGTTTGTACTATCTGGACGACACCACCACCACAACTTCCACCACTTGTCACATCACTCGAGACAACAACCCTGTGTTATGGCACAATCGCCTAGGTCGCATTTCAGACAAAACTCTCCATCTCCTTCCTGCCTCTTTTCGCGATGTTAGTACTTGTGTTTCCAATAAATGTGTTATTTGTCCTTTGGCCAAACAAACTAGAAATAAATTTCATTTATCTCATATTTCGAGTAATGCTCATTTTTTCTTATTACATGTTGACATTTGGGGAGGATATCACGTTGCTCCCCTTTCTGGAGCGCGTTATTTTCTCACCATTGTTGATGATTATACATGATTTACTTGGATTTATCTCATGAAACACAAGTCTGACACACGTACACTCTTAATTTCTTTTATTAATTATGTTGAAAACCAATTTTCTTCCAAAATTCAAACCATTCACAGTGATAATGGACTTGAATTTTTTTCTCACTGATTTTTATACTTCAAAAGGCATTACCCATCAAACTTCTTGTGTCTCTATGCCCCAACAAAATGGGATGGCGGAACGCAAACATAGACATCTTTTGAATGTTGCTCGTGCCTTTTTGTTTCAAGCACATCTCCCTAAACATTTTTGGGGAGAAGCAATTCTCACCGCTGCCTATCTCATTAATCGCACACCGCCCTCTGTGCTTAAAGGCAAAACGCTTTTTGAACTTCTCTTTAATAAACCACCCACCTACTCTCACATTCGAGTCTTTGGTTGTCTATGTTTCACTTCCACATATGTCCAACATCCTAGCAAATTTGATGCTTGTTCTAGTCGATGTGTCTTTCTTGGATACCCTCACGGGCAAAAAGGATACAAAGTCTATGATCTCACCCACAAAAAGGTCATTGTTTCTCGTGATGTCATCTTTCATGAGGAGACTTTTCCTTATTTTTTTGACAAAATGCACAATCACTTCACTGACCAGTCTGACAAACTTTCCCGACTGGTCGCTCATGCCTCACTTTTTGATCCTCCAACAGTGCCTTTCTCTAACCAGTCGGACCACTCTCACCAACCGGTCGCCCAATCCGATGTCTCAATCACCGACCGGGTGAAAACCTCGAAAACCCAACCCCAAGCGGTCGCCCATGCCTCTGTTCCACCCTTAGACCCACTTCTCCCACCTCGCACCTCCACTCGCGCCACCCGTGATCCATCTTATCTTCAACAATATCATCTTGATGCTCGATTGCCTTCCCGATCGTCTCACTCATCTGCTTCGAACGTTGGGTCTTCTACATGTATTATTTACCCCCTTTCTGATTTTCTTTCCTATGACCATTTATCCACCTCTCACAAGGCTTACACCACTTCCCTTTCTTTAGTCAAAGAACTCACCACTTTTATGCAGGCTATGCAGGATCCAAAGTGGCGTCAAGCCATGAGATGTGAGATTGATGTTCTAGAAACCAATAACACTTAGACTTTACAACCTCTTCCTCCTGGCAAGCATCTGGTTGGTTGTAAATGGGTCTATAAGATCAAACTTAATCCAGATAGTAGTGTTGAGCGCTACAAAACTCGTTTTGTGGCTAAAGGATACAGTCAAGTTGAAGGTATTGATTACAAAGAGACATTTGCTCTTGTTGCTAAATTGACTACTGTTCATATTCTCCTTGCTCTTGCAGCCACACAGGGTTGGCATTTATGTCAACTTGATGTCAACAATGCTTTTCTTTATGGTGATCTTTTTGAGGATGTGTACACGAGTCTTCCTCCTGGATTCGGCCGAAAGAGGAAGACTCGAGTATGCAAGTCCTTATATGGTCCCAAGCAAGCCTCGAGACAATGGTTCCTTAAGTTATCCTCTACTCTCATATCAGCAGGCTACAATCAGTTTAAAGCTGATTACTCATTATTCATCCGATCCAAGGGTAACAGCTTTACTGCAATTCTCGTATATGTTGATGATGTAATATTGGCAGGTAATGATCTCTAATACATTGAAGAAACAAAGAAATTTCAGGCTGCAAAGTTCAAACTCAAAGATTTAGGAAAATTAAAATATTTCCTTGGCATTGAAGTCGCGAGGTCATCCAAAGGGATTGCTTTATCTCAACGAAAATATGCACTTGAAATATTGGAGGACACAGGGTATCTTGGAGCAAAGCCTTCACGTTATCCCATGGATCAAAACTTGGTGCTTACACATGATGATGGAGATTTACTACCAAATCCCGCAACATACCGCAGACTTGTTGGAAGTTTGATATACTTAACGATCACGAGACCAGATTTGGTTTATTCAGTACATGTCCTAAGTCAATTTATGGACAAGCCCAGGATACCACATTTGGATGTTGCACACAAGGTCTTGAGGTATATCAAGGTTTCACCAGGACAGGGTATTTTTTTCTCTTCCACCAGCTCATTACAGTTGAAAGCTTATTGTGATGCAGATTGGGCTAGATGTAGAGATACTAGGAGATCCATTACAGGTTATTGTGTCATGCTTAGCGATTCACCAATTTCTTGGAAAGCTAAGAAACAAACTACAGTGGAAAGATCTACAGTTGAAGCAGAATATAGGGCCATGGCTTCTACATGCTGTGAGTTAACCCCTGGTTGATGTACATTCTTAATGATTTGCACATTAATCATCCTCATGCAGCTCTCTTGTTTTGTGACAACAAGGCTACACTCCATATTGCATCTAATCCAGTTTTTCATGAGCGAATGAAGCATATAGAGATTGATTGTCATTTGATTAGAGAAAAGATACAAGAGGGTACTATTCAGACTGAGCATGTTGGAACACTACATCAACAGGCAGATTTGTTCACTAAAGCTTTGAGTTCTTATCAATTTGATAATCTTCTTAGCAAGTTGGGTATTACAAACATACACTCCAACTTGAGGGGGAGTGTTAAAAAAAGGAAGTCTACCTATGTTACAAAATAGGAAAGTGTTACAGAATATGATATGTTAGGAAAGTCAAAATAGAATAGAAATCTTAGGTTTCATTTCTCCACAAGGTTAGGCCAAGTTTAGCTTTATAAGCTTATATTTAATCAATGAATCAACACTATAATATTTCAATACAATTCTTTACAGATTTCTTGTGACAAATTATGTTGACAAATTTGAGAGTGAACTTTCCAACAGAGGGAGAACAAGCAAGAAAAATACTCAGTTTGAGCACGAAGTCAAAAGATTAAATGTTCTTCAATTGATTTTAGAATAACTTTTATGGTAGGCGACTATTTGATTTTATATAATTTGACTTGTTGTAATAGTGGTAGGGTGCCATTTTAGCCTAGTTTTAAGTATTTTTTAGGTAATAAGATGAAACCACGACTCTTTTATTTTATGAAACGTTTGGGAGTCTCTAAAGGACGTATTGTAAAAACGAATGTCAAAGTGATGACGTGTTTGAGATCATCTCAGCGGTATTTGTGGTTGGACACTGGAGAGAATCACTCTTATTATAAACTTAATATGATGTAATGGAACACTATGATGAAGACCTGAAATGTTTGAAATTGCTCATTTTGGATGAGAAGTTGAACTAACAAAACCATCTCATCACCCTCTAGACTATTTTGACCCATACAAGCACAAAACCAACTAACCTTATCCTTCATCGGTGACATCTCTCGCAACTTCACCCTATAAAAGACATGCAACCCCAGTACATGTGGCACATTCTCAAAACAGGAAGCTACTTCAACTCATAGTATTTCTCCTACTCAATAATCATTTATTGATTACTTCTCACTGCTCAAACCAAGGCCTATCCGCATTGCATGTCCATCTTATTCATCGCTTTGATGTTTTTGATTCATGGTAATGTAGTAGTTAATGCATCTCGACATTTTTTGGAAACAAAATTGTCTGAGGCTCCAAAGCTTCCGAAGCCCACATTGCCAAAGGTTCCAGAGCTTCCCAAGCCAACATTGCCTAAGATTCCAGAGCTTCCCAAGCCCACATTACCTCCTCTTCCTACTCTTCCAACTTTACCTAAACCAGAATTACCCAATACCGATGTCCCACCTCTTCCACAAATCCCTACATTGCCAAAGCCAGAGTTACTAGCTTTGCCCAAGACTGAATTGCCACCTTTGCCCCAAGTGCCAACTCTTCCAAAGCTAGAACTACCTTCTCTCCCCAAACCAGAAATGCCAAAATTACCTGAATTGTGTCCTCTACCACAAGTCCACTCTCTGCTTAAACCCACAATCCCAATTCTTCCTACCCTTCCTAAAGACCTACCTCTCCCTTCCCTATCCCCACCCCACACCACCAGCCCTTAATTTTTGGTACTAAGATTTTTCAGTAACAGTATTCACAGTTCTTGTTCGCATGCTAATAATATGTTTGTGATTACTGTTGGAGAACAATCAGAACAATGTATAAATTTGTTTGAAATAAATAATATAACAATACAAATACTATTTGTATTATAAATTGATTACAACGAAATCAAATAAAATAAATAAATCTACTAACTTGTATTGCAGATACAGGCTTGCGAAATCACCATCTTGAATTGGCGGAGTTTGTACGTCTTGATTTGTAGATAGAGGCTAGCGGATACGCTATGTCCTATAGACATAATTCCCCCATACTTGGTGTTGTAGTTCTTTAGGCGTTTGACTACGAGGATTCAACTATCTAATACCAATATCGTAGCACAAGGGTGTTGGCTCTGGCGAATTTACTGAATGCGAACTCTCTTAGAAGTGAAAAATGAATAACTCTAGAAAATATTAATGTGTTTGAAGAACTTGTTTTTCTCTTCAATATATAGAGAACAAAAGGGTGTGTTGATAAGACACATCCTTTCTTAAATCAAAAGACACATTCTTTTTTCTTCAATGTTGGTTATTTGCTATACAAACTCCAACAATACCCCACATTTGTATAGTAAATATACAAAGTTGTCTTCTGGAGAGAAACTTAGACATAATATGCATCGGGAGGTGTCTTTTGGACTTGAACCTTCCTTAGTGAATACTTATCGGATTTACCGGTGACGTAGTGTGTATAGGAGACATTGAACTGTTCACAATTTTTAGTAAATGAAGACAATGAACATCACACATATTATATCTTCACATTTTTCAATTCATACGGTTGTGTTCATTTTGGTCTTGAACAAATCTCGGATTCATGAGAGCTTTAGAGAACTCAGCCATATCATGCTCATAAATGCGACCCCACATTTACTCCCATATAGGTGACACTTAGATTATTAATACCCTGTTGTATTAATCTTATCTCTCAAGAGATTAGTGTCATTAAGAATAAATAAATATTCACCCTGACCATCACAGGTAGTATACATTTCTTATCATAGGAATAAGTAAGTGTGTAAACTCTATTCTTTGAGTTTCACCTAACTAGTTTGCCTTTTTGAACCTAGGCCTTGGAATTCCATTTGGCTAGGTTAGCTTTCCGCCAGGTATACTCCTCATTCGATTGGCTTTAAGCTCATTCCCCTCGATAATTTCAACATTTGCTCTTTTGGTATACCCTTTGTAAGTTGATCCGCAATATTCTCCTTTGACTTCACATAATCAATTGAAATGATCCCAGTTTTGAGCTATTGTTTTATAGTGTTATGCCGCCGTTTTATGTGCTTAGACTTGCCATTGTAAATGTTATTTTTCGCTCGTGCAATGGTTGTCATGCAGTCACAGTGAATACATATAGTAGTCACAAGTTGAGGCCATAACGAAATATCTTCTAAAAAAATTCTCAGCTAATCTGCTTCTTCAGCAGTCTGATCTAAGGCTATAAATTCAAATTGCATTATGGAACGTGCTATACACGTTTGTTTTTGTGATTTCCACGACACTACTGCCCCACCAAGTGTAAATACATATCCATTTGTGGATTTTGCCGTTTTACCTTTTTTGAATGTTGTACTTAGGCTTGGACTTGTTTCCATCCTCAACAACATTGGCTTTGGCGTTGAACTCAGAAGTATTCATTTTCTCATTCTTGCGGTGATCTTCTTGAACCCTATTTGAAAACCAAATCCTCCATTGTCATACCAGTTTTCTTATGTTTGAGATGAATCTTGAAATCATTCCTAGATGGAGGCAATTTCTCAATGATAGCCCTGACTGCAAATTGGTGTGGCAATTCCATTCCCTCTGCAGTAAGTTCTAGGATCATAATTTGGAGTTCCTCCACTTGGTTCACAATAGTCTTCGAGTCTATCATTTGGTACTTTAAAAATTTTCCAATGATAAACTTCTTTGAACCAGCATCTTCAATTTTATATTTATTCTCCAGGGAATCCCAAAGTTTTTTTGCTGTTTTGTATGATCTATACACATCATACAACGTATCATCGAGACTGTTTAGGATATAGTTCCTGCATAAAAACTCACTATGTTTCTATGCATCAATTGTATTAAACTGATATGTGGAAATATCATCTCCTTTAGTAACAGGAACATCTTCCTTAACAATATGAGCAAGGTTCAGGGTTGTTAGATAGAACAACATCTTTTGTTGCCAGCGTTTGAAATCCATACCCTTGAATTGGTCTGGTTTCTCAACATGGAGTTTGACGCCATTAACTGATTGTTCCCTAGTTTTGTTTATAGATTGGTTGAGAACAATCAGAACAATGTATAAATTTGTTTGAAATAAATAATGTAACAATACAAATACTATATGTATTATAAATTGATTACAACGAAATCAAATAAAATAAATAAATCTACTAACTTGTATTGCAGATACAGGCTTGCGAAATCACTATCTTGAATTGGCGAAATTTGTACATATTGATTTGTAGATAGAGGCTAGCGGATACGCTATGTCCTATAGACAAAATTCGCCCCTACTCGGTGCTGTAGTTCTTTAGGCGTCTGACTACCAAGATTCAACTATTAGCTTTGACGAATTTACTGAATGTGATCTCTCTCAGAAGTGAAGAATGAATAACTCTAGAAAATATTAATGTGTTTGAAGAACTTGTTTTTCTCTTCAATATATAGAGAACAAAATGGTGTGTTGATCAGACACATCCTTTCTTAAATCAAAAGACACATATTTTCTCTTCACGTGCAAAAGACATATCTTTTTTCTTCAATGTTGGTTATTTGCTATACAAACTCCAACAATTACAAGTGGGGATTGGTGTGACATGTAATTGGTTGTTTGTATCTTATTTTGATTTCATATATCAGATTTATATTGTCTCTTAGTAAAAATTAATAAATTTTTTTTTTTGTGGTTTTCTCTCCTCTAAGTTTCCAGTTCTTCATTCAATTATTTCCAAGTGCACGAATAGAAAATGAACATGCTACGTTAACATTCTCAAACCAAAATTTCATGTATACACATCTCAAGTGATGTGTATATATATGCCTAAAACTTATGTAGATATTAGTTGCCTAGCCTCTCGCATTGTAAATTTTAAACTTGTTGCTACACACATTCATTGCAATTCAAATGCGCTCCTAGTTTGATTACTTTTTACAGGCAATTGTTGAATTGTGCTTATTTGAAACATTAAATAAAAATAGTTGCCAATGTAGTACATGTTCACGTGCAATCAGTGGCGGACCCAGGATTTTAGTTGAAGGGGAATAACAAATAATTGTTAGTTGATAATAATATTATCAAGGGCGGAGAAAAAAAATTCCTACCCAAGCTAATAATTAATTAAAAAAAATACAACTATAAAAAGTACATTACATATATCAAATTGAATTTAGTGTCATCCAAATTTAAGCCAAAAAAGGTCACAATATTGATAACCTTATCAAGTATGTAAATAGAATATATAACTAAAATTACAAAATAATTAGTATAAGTATCTAGTTGAAGCTTTAAAAAAATCTGAAACTTGCGAACATAGTAATCCTAATACAATTTCATAGAAAAATGGTTTATATGAGTCTGGAATTTTGTATGAGTTGGCTAATTGTATATATTTTCATTGAATTATAAAGTTGTTATTTTAGATATTAATTTCAAATATTTTTTGGAGGTTTTATACCACTTGTAAATAAACAATTCATTTTTTTAATGTTTGCAATTACATATAAAATTGCATTGAAAACCAAAAAGTAGGGGCAAGTCACAATGACAAAAATAATAATTGTCAATAGCCATAAAAAAACCAAGAGAAATAAAAATGTAATTATCAATAGAAAAAAAATTAAGCACTCCAAGAGTATTAAACTCGGGTCGTTTACTAAAGATATTAAACTTCTAACCACTACACCAAGAGAAACATATAGATATAATTGAATGAATAATTATCATATTGTATTATAGAATATATAATTGAATTTTTTGTAAGGCTTAGTATTTATTTAAAATATTTTGAAAGTTGGGGGGCCCCTTAGTAGATCTGCCCCTGCGTGCAATCCGTAGCACTTGCTCCTCACATGCCACCTCGAAACTCTAAAATCTAGGGTTCAGTGGCTAGAGATGGTGGTGGCCGGAGATGACCCCTTGGCGAGGATCTAACTCAAGAAAAAAGAAAGGTTCATAAATGAGAAGGTGAAAAAGTCATATGCTAGGGTTTTTAAAAGAGGTACTAAATAGTAACTAAGTTTTTTTGGAGACTAACCATGAAAAAAAAAAACATTTTGGGTAAAATTCTTTATTTTCTATTGCTCTTTCAACGTAAATGATTGTTTTTGTTACTATTATATTTTTATTTTTTCTACACCAGGCAAAACATAACAATAACTTTATTTCATAAACGATATGGTAGTACAAAAGGGGTGACAGAGCTTTACTAACACGACACAACAATGAAAACAATAGTTAAATTGCATGCTATAGTTATACATAAAGTCTTCAGGTCTCTCGATTGCTTTAGCTTGAATTGGAATAGACTTCGATTTAATGATGAGTTGCTCTATTGAGTGGGTATATCTTTGTGCAAATCATAAATCTCTACTGACAACTAGGCTAGTGGGGTAGATTCACAGTTAAAACTTAGTCGTTGTTGGGATGATAATAATACTTCCCTAGCCCACAATATGGATGCCCGATCAAGATGAGGTTGCTGTATTATATAATACTAGAATATGTCTCGTGCCGTTGGCACTTCACATAATTTTATTTTTCTAAATATTTTGTATTGAACACCATCACTATCCCGTTTTCGCTCTGAGTGAGTATTGAAGTGTAAGTTTATTCTAAGGTAAAAATATATATTATAAAATTTAGGGTTAGACTCAGTCAAAATTGAACCAGTTTGGGGCAAAATTTTAAATGACGAGAATAAGTTCTCCCCCAGTCTTTGAATTCGCCAAAACATGAAGTTTAACGTTTTTGTTTAAATGTGTATTAAGATGTCCGACTCATTTTTTCTGATATGATCTACCTGTCTCATTGCTTTGAAAAATATTAAAGACGTGAAGTACGTTATACGCTTTTTTTAATTATAAAATATATATATATATTTAAAATTTTATCACTTATATTGATTAATGATTTTGTTGGAAAAATATTCAAAAATGCATTTCAACAATACTAAGTTCACCAAAATCCGACAACGATGTAGATAGTCATGATAAATTTTCCTTTTGCTAAAAGGAAATCACTATTTTCTCTCTCCGCCACATGTACATTCCACCAACTTTTTTCAAAAGTTTTTCATTATTTTTGCCCTTCTACATATTTTAAATTTACAAATATGCCATCATAGGAAATGAATCTCAACCCTCAAAATTCAATACATTTCCAACTTTCAATCTTAACCATCTTTTATCTCTAATCCTTTTGATTTGACTTTGTCTCAGTCAGCAATGAATAGTAAAACATCACTCTGAATTGTAATATAGATTTCAAGTCCTTTTTTGAGCAATTAAATTTATGATGATTCTTAAATAAATAATAATTAAATAAAACAAACAATATGGTTCAAATGATTAAAACCAATTTTCTTATTAAGTATAACTGACCAAATTTGTTTTTTGGTGCACTTCAAAGACAACATATCAAGTATTTCTCAATAATCAATTTGAACTGAAAATTTGAGGAATAATTAATATGTTTTTCATTGCTTTTACCATACAAAATTAGCAATTGCCTTTGATGGCCTGAGCCGGAGGAATCCCTAAGATATCCAAGAACTCCCAAATCACGTCTAGTACCGGAAAACACACTCCAGTTTGGAGCATCCCACGATGTAAATAGATGAAATCAGCAGGAGGTGAAACATGCGTTTGGTCGTCCATTAGGAGATACAATGGCAGGTCCTCAGGAACCTCAAACTTTGTACGGATTTCGGCAAGACCAGGCTCGGACAACAACCTGTCTTAAAAAAAACCCAGGGCCTCAACCAAAACAACATCATCAAGAAGGCTTTCTTGAGCCATGAAGAAGGTGAACGATATTTTCAGAACAATATCTTCAAAAGCGAACAAAGTAGAAGAATCAGACTCTACACTGCAGATGACCTAAATATAGGATGGTTTCCTGCCTCTTTTCCGCTGAACCGACACACGTGTCATTAATGCAGCGTGTAGCCCAAGCAATGATTCGGGCTCAATCATTATGAGCGGCGCATCCCTTCAAGATATGACTTAGCGAATTGATGTGACGTCCCACTAACTCGGGGGGAGCAGCTGATGATACATAAAAACGATCACACCTCTGAGTTGTACACGTGTAGTGATAATCTTGAGGAAATATGGACCCTAGCATCAGCCCAACACTAAACAGGCCTAAGCGGTTCTAAGCCCGCTCAATTCAGTCCTCTAGGCGAACCCAGACTCTCACAGGCTCACAGCACGCTAGGCCCACACGTCTCACAATTGTCCTCAATACCCATAAGCCCTCCTTAGGTAAGTATCTCGAGGATCTGCTTCGGACGGGCAAATACAATTGTTCTTTGATCCCAACTAGGAAGCAAACACCAGAGTATCTTCCACACATGGAAACTCCCTTATACGGAATGCTCTTGGATTGAGAACTATCTCTTGCGTATCTAGGAGCGCAGAGCTAACATGGAACTTCCCTCCTACAACACGATTCCTAATTAGAAAGGAATCTCCACAAAGATCTCCTCCCTAATCTAAGCCTACGATGACCTGGTTATACCATGACTCCTTGCACTATAAATAAGACATGAGGTTGGTAAGCTAAGGTACACTTCAAATTCCCTGTTACAACATTACACCTTCCTCAGAGCCCTGTCTGACTTTAGCATTGCAGTGTCATCGACCATCACAACTGTGGTTCGTAACTCACGTGTGCTACTTGTACAGGTCAACAGGTCAGCATGAACCAGATCGGAGCAGGGAGTGAAAAATGACTGCATCAATTACTATCACGATTTTTAAAGTTTTAATAAAAAATGAGGCTTGGCCGTTTTACTAGGCATGAGGCGTAAGCCTCACTCAATCCCTATATGATTTAATAATAATTATTTGAATAAATTGATATTGATTTAATCAATTATTGAAGAGCAATTCTAGATGTCGAGGAAATGGGCGAGGGATGGTGCGTCGCACGCGAGCAGCTGACGTGGTAAAAAAAAAAAAAAAAAAATTTGCGAGGGAAATCAAAATTTTGGGCGAGAAGAAGAGGGAAGGGAAGGTCTGAAAGCTCATTCATTCCCTCTCTCGCTCCATCTATCGCTCCCTTCATTCCCTCTCTCGCTCCATCTCCCTCTCCCTCTCCCCATTTTCTTTCGATTCGACAGATTCTCTCTCCCTGAACCTATAATTTTCGACAGATTCTCCCTCTCCCCCAAACGAAGCTCCTCCTCTCTCCATCATCACTGAAACGAAGGAGAAGAACGAAAATTAGGGAAGAAGAAGGAAAGAAGGAGAAGAGAAGAAGGTCTCCATCGTCCCTTCCCTCTCGCAAAAGGTAAATTTTCCCTCTCATTTTAGGTTTTAGGTTTTAGGTTTTTGGTTTTTAGTTTTTGATTTTCCCTTTATTTGGGTGTTTTAGGTTATTGGTTTCGGACAAGAAGTTGGTTTTCATCGCTCGGACACAGAGGTAAGCCCTTTCTTCTTCTCTTCGTTTCGTCTTCAGATCTAGGGTTCATTTTTTTTTTAATTTCAGTGTTCTTCAGTCGAAGAGCTTCATCTAGGGTTCATTTTTTTTAATTTTTTTTTTATTTCAGTGTTCTTCAACCGAAGAGCTTCATCTAGGGTTCATTTTAATTGTAATAATTTCAGTGTTCATGTGGGTTTTTTTTTTTTTTTTTTTTATGAATTGTGGGGTTTTTTTTTTATAATTTCAGTGTTCATATCTGTAGAAATTTTTTTTTTTGTTTAAGATTTTATATATATAAGCATTTTTTTATCTCTGTGTTTTCATCAAAACTCTTCTTAGATCTATATTCTTAATCGTGTTAAGGCACCACATGCGAGGTAATACTCGGCGAGCCCACGATTATTAAGATTAGATTAAAGAAGAATCTTCAAAATCATGACTATATTCATGATATTTATATCCGATCTAGGGTTCATTTTTTTTTTTAATTTCAGTGTTCTTCAGCCGAAGAGCTTCATCTAGGGTTCATTTTTTTTATTTATTTCAGTGTTCTTCAACCGAAGAGCTTCATCTAGGGTTCATTTTAATTGTAATAATTTCAGTGTTCATGTGGGTTTTTTTTTTTTATGAATTGTGGGGTTTTTTTTTATCATTTCAGTGTTCATATCTGTAGAATTTTTTTTTTTGTTTAAGATTTTATATATATAAGCATCTTTTTATCTCTGTGTTTTCATCAAAACTCTTCTTAGATCTATATTCTTAATCGTGTTAAGGCACCACATGCGAGGTAATACTCGGCGAGCCCACGATTATTAATATTAGATTAAAGAAGAATCTTCAAAATCATGACTATATTCATGATATTTATATCAGATCTAGGGTACATTTGTTTTTTAATTTCAGTGTTCTTCAGCCGAAGAGCTTCATCTAGTGTTCCATGTTGGGGATACTCGTTTCAAGTGCGCTCCGCCAATTCGAGATGCAGACAATAAAGAAAAGATATGGGATGCTTTAGTGGTAAATTTTCAATTCTGTAATGCTACTTGATCATAACGAGATGAATGCAGCACGTTATTGAAGGCATTTCACTGCAGGAAGGGCACATAGACATGTTAAGTTTTGATCATTCACCATCAGCACCAGAGCTTAAACTTTTTGAAGAAGGCGACTTCTTAAAGGCGTGGGGTGGCATATCATCTTTGCAAGTACGGTCTCTCTCTTTCTCTCTCAATTTCCGATACTGTGTTCCATTTTATGTCACTGGATCCTGACCCTTAATGAAAAACTGTTCTGGGATGATATCATCTTATTGCAACTACACCTCCTAGAGGCTGCTTTGATGGACTTTTTATTACAAAATGAATCCAGTTCATCAAAAGCCTCAGGTTTGTGGCTGTTTGTATCAATCAGACTACACAAATTTGTTATCTATCAACATTTTTATGAACATAGTTGCTAACCAGGAAAGCTCATGCCTGTTTGTATATTGGTGTCCATTGGAAATGCTTTTGGATGGCTATGCCTAAATGTCATCACTTTTTTATTTTTGAGTTTTAACTCTTATTTCTCAATCTTAGCTTAGGAATTGCAGTGATCAGTTAGAATTGGAATAACGATCCACTATTTACATTTAAGACAGAAATAATCATTCTTTATGCTTCTTGTGTCTCAACTTGGATCATAACTTAATTTTGCTTTGTTGATGTAGATATTAATGGATTGAATATTTTGCTCCAAAATTTTTACTTGAGGACTAATTCTCAGGGACCTGGTTGAATGCTGCAGTATGTTCTTCCAGTAACATGGTCTTACGGGCAAAAATATGGGGTTACCTTGAATCAGATTGCTTCATGGTGTAGTGAAAGGCCAGCCAAACTTGCAGGGCTAGAATTGAAGGTAATAGTTGACTTACTACTACCGTGACCTATGTCTGACTAAAACTGAATTATTTTAAAAGAAATATAAGCTTCCGAGTTATCTCTATATCTGCCAATGTAATAGTATTTAAACTGAATTTACTGCAGGGAGCCATTGCAAATGGTAATCACGCAGACATTGTTGTATGGGAACCCAATGCTGAGATTGAACTCAATGAGAACCATATTTCATACCATAAGCATCCTGTATGTTCTTTCCTTCATCTCATTTTCCAAAAGTTATTGCTTTGTCTTGGACAAAATTTATTTTATTTTATTTAACTTCAATAAACATGAAGCTTAGTTTTTTCTTATGCAACTCTTCCCTCCAGAACCCACTTCAAAATTGGCCACCTGACCTTGCTAGTTTTATTTGCTCTTACTTAAAACTTGATTACAAGTGCATCTTTCCATTCATGAGTCAAATTCATAATTCTAACATCTATATGTTAAAGTTCATTTCATTTTTTGTTTGGACAGAGTCCACTGCCTTCAAGTTTCATTTTTTGTTTGGACAGAGTCCACTCCCTTGAATTGTTTGGACAGAGTCCACTGCCTTGGAAATGAATTTTTTTCATTTCATTTGAATTTTTTTCATTTGTTAAAGTTCCCTTGTATTCAGTGAATTTTTTGTTGTATGGTAGAAAATGTTGAGCCGCACAAATGAGAGAGTTGATGACAACAACACTTCCATGTCTGCAACACGGTAGGGAGGTTAGCAACCTCGAATTTGCTATTACAATTTCTGTATCTACCATTTCTTTTCATCTATACAATACAATCATTTGCATTCTTCATTTTACTTCATTCTGTCTTCTATATCAGATCAGAGGTTTGATTTTCCATTCACTGTCAGTCTGTCTTCTGTAGCTGAATCATTGCTTGGCTTCCAGATTGCTTGAGTTAAACACACAGTCAGATCATATCAAAACTCGCAAGCAAGTTCCATTCTATAGAAGTGTATTAGTTGTTGCTATACCATTTTCTATAGAAGTGTATTAGTTGTTGCTAACCATTCTATTGTTGCTATGAATTGAATCAGGAAACATATTAAGTGTATTAGTTGTTCATTTCTATGAATTGTTGCTATGAATTGAATCAGGAAACTGATAAGGTCTGACCTATCTTTATCTTCTTATCTGCAGATTGTAAGCAATGGAAGCAATTCACTCAAGCAAGATCAAGAGGACATACTAAAGAACTGCTGAATTGAAGACTGTATTGCATTGACAGATAAGCAAGATTGATGTGAAGCAAAGAAAGATTTTATTTGATAGAAAAGAACTGTAACACAATGTATTGTAACAAGCCAATTCGAGAAGGCTATTCTCCTAATAGAGCACTTCAAGAGGCTCTTGTTCTAAGAAGGAACTTGATATATTGTTTACTTCTCGTTCATTTCTATCAATTCAATCCAGTTTTCTTTGTTTTTGTCTGGCCAATTCGTCACCTCTGTGACAGTTTGGATGCCATTACTAGTGAATACAAAGTTTTAAGAATGGTTTACACAAGAAAAGATAAGTTACAGGGAGAGATTTACATTGTTGGGTTGGGAAGCTAGAGATGTTTAGGAGATATTCCCTGTCATGTTGAAAACAGGTTTAGAGATGAGTTTCCTAAGGCATGCTTGAATGGAAATCTTCATTGAAGAGATATTATTAGCACTTCCATCACCCCTTGGTTTTGGTGACGAGGAAATGTATGGCAGACCGATAACTAAGATATAGCACCTAACAGATATAGCACCTAATAGCACCTAACAGATATAACTAACAGACATCTAACATCTAACTCACAGAGCACCTAACAGATACACATTCAACTGATAAAACAACTGAGATAAAAACGACCTCAATATCTGAACATTTCAACTGAATTTACACATTATCAAACAATGCGACAAATACACATTCAAAGATAAAAACGACTGACATTGCAAACTGAATTTACATCAACTGAATTTACACATTGCAAACTGAATTTACATCAACTGAAGATAAAAACGCTTGAATATCTGAACATCAACTGAAGATAAAAACTGAATTTACATCAACTGCAAAATATGCAAGTGCATAACCTCCCAGCATTGCTCCCATCCTTCTTCCTGCTCTGACCCATGCACTGATAGAAACCAAGAGGGGAGAGTTTCTTGGATCAAGGAATGAACAAGACTGGAGCCACCAGAAAATCACACCAATGAAGCCCCAAGAGAAGCCACGAGCTTGACCTTTGTCATTGCTTTAGATAGTGAAACATGCCCATATCTCATTCCGAAAAATGGTCGATCACCATCTAGCAAGGTAGAAGCATCAGGTAGATAGAAACTGAAACTGACAAAAAACTGAAACTGACAAAAAACTCACATCTTTGCAATAAAACTGAAACTGAAACTCACATCTTTGCAATAAAACTGAAACTGACAAAAAACCTCTTCCTGTTTATTGTATATAGAAATATGAGTTATTCTACATGGCGAGGAAATGAGCGAGGGGAGGGAGGTGGCGGGATGGGGACCGTTCACCTCCCTCGGGATGCGCGCGCCGAAAAAGACGGCACACATCCCAAGGGAGGTGAATGGTCCCCATCCCGCCACCTCCCTCCCCTCGCTCATTTCCTCGCCCACTTCCTCGACATTTAGAATTTCTGTAGAAATATAACATACATATCAGATAACAACACTAAAAACTTTTCTGACTAAACTCACCAGTACAGGAAATAAAAAGTGATACCATAGATGCTCAACAACATAAAGAGTTTCTCTAATATGTTACTTAAGGGGTAACCCTGTCCCATACACAGACAACGATGACTAACCTTATCATAACCTATAATTTGTATAGTCCATTCCGTGGCTTGAACCGGGTGGCTGCAAAGGCGGCTGCAAAAATAAATAATACTGATAAAAAAATAAATAATAGGAGTCATACAAAACACATAACTAACAAACTGTACAAAGAGATACATACAAAATACATAATATGTACCTGTGAGAGGAGCGAGTTGAATTGATCACTGAAATGATAAAAAAAACCCCACAATTCATAAAAAAAAAACCCACATGAACACTGAAATTGTTACAATTAAAATGAACCCTAGATGAAGCTCTTCAGTTGAAGAACACTGAAATAAAAAAAAAATGAACCCTAGATGAAGCTCTTCGGCTGAAGAACACTGAAATTAAAAAAAAAAATGAACCCTAGATGAACCCTAGATCGGATATAAATATCATGAATATAGTCATGATTTTGAAGATTCTTCTTTAATCTAATCTTAATAATCGTGGGCTCGCCGAGTATTACCTCGCATGTGGTGCCTTAACACGATTAAGAATATAGATCTAAGAAGAGTTTTGATGAAAACACAGAGATAAAAAGATGCTTATATATATAAAATCTTAAACAAAAAAAAAATTTCTACAGATATGAACACTGAAATTATAAAAAAAAAAACCCCACAATTCATAAAAAAAAAAAAAAAAACCCACATGAACACTGAAATTATTACAATTAAAATGAACCCTAGATGAAGCTCTTCGGTTGAAGAACACTGAAATAAAAAAAAAAAAAATGAACCCTAGATGAAGCTCTTCGGCTGAAGAACACTGAAATTAAAAAAAAAATGAACCCTAGATCTGAAGACGAAACGAAGAGAAGAAGAAAGGGCTTACCTCTGCGTCCGAGCGATGAAAACCAACTTCTTGTCCGAAACCAATAACCTAAAACACCCAAGTAAAGGGAAAATCAAAAACTAAAAACCAAAAACCAAAAACCTAAAACCTAAAATGAGAGGGAAAATTTACCTTTTGCGAGAGGGAAGGGACGATGGAGACCTTCTTCACTTCTCCTTGTTTCCTTCTTCTTCCCTAATTTTCGTTCTTCTCCTTCGTTTCAGTGATGATGGAGAGAGGAGGAGCTTCGTTTGGGGGAGAGGGAGAATCTGTCGAAAATTATAGGTTCAGGGAGGGAGAATCTGTCGAATCGAAAGAAAATGGGGAGAGGGAGAGGGAGATGGAGCGAGAGAGGGATTGAAGGGAGCGAGAGACAGAGGGAGCGAGAGAGGGAATGAATGAGCTTTCAGACCTTCCCTTCCCTCTTCTTCTCGCCCAAAATTTTGATTTCCCTCGCAAATTTTTTTTTTTTTTTTTTTTACCACGTCAGCTGCTCGCGTGCGACGCACCATCCCTCGCCCATTTCCTCGACATCTAGAATTGCTCATTATTGAAACACCTATATAAGCTCGCACTCAAACGAGCCTCATATCGTGGTGGTTGTCAGTCGTCGATAGCCGATGTGATAAAAGGACTAGTTGTAACATCGGCCCTCGAATTCTCAGAAACCCGATTCGTTGCCAGCCCTACCCAGATTAGGTCGGGCAAAGGGTCCGACCCGATCCATGAGGGTGAAGAAGGGTAAGATGGAGTGGATATTTATTTGTAGGAAACCGAAGAGACAAACCCTGTTTCTCTCAGTCTCCTCTCCCCATCTCTTTTTTTTTCGCTCTTCGCGGCTCTTCTCTGTTTCTTCTTCTTCCTTCAGAGTCAGAGAAGAAAACCCAAAACCCATCATGGATTCAGATCAGGGAAAGCTCTTCATCGGAGGGATTTCATGGGAGACAACAGAGGAGAAGCTCATGGAGCATTTCGGCAACTACGGTCAGGTCTTGCAGACTGTCGTCATGCGTGACAAGCTCACTGGCAGACCCAGAGGCTTTGGCTTTGTCGCCTTTGCAGATCCCTCTGTTCTCGACAGGGTTCTTCAGGATAAACACACTATCGATGGAAGAACTGTGAGTATTGCAACCCCATTGCTTTGTTTTGTTGAATCTCGTATTGTTTGTTGCTAGAGGCGGCTCCTTTGCCCTAGTTCTTTTTTATTTATTTTTTTTGGTTTTTAAATTACTGGAGAGATATTGATGCAAGTTTGGGTTTTAATGGTGTGTCTTATGTTTGAAACTGAGGGTTTGGGGAAAGATTTTATTTTTAGGGTTTTGATTATTTGATTGATGTTGAACCATTAGAACAGGAATTAGAACGGATGGGGAAGATTGGGTAACATGGGCATTAGGTAGTCTTGTGTGCAGATGAAAGTTTGACATTTTTTCTTACTCCTATTTGCTTTTGTAGCTAACTTATTGTTATATTAGGAACAGTTGGTTTACCGATCATTATGATAGTCTCCAAAACTTTGAACCGAGTTGGAATTTGGCTGTGAGTTTGACTTAGAGGTTTTGGCTTTTTGGGAGGGGTTTGTTTCAAATTAAGGTGGCTTTGGGTAAAATGATATCTGAAGAATATGTATAATTGTCACTGGGGGTAGGTGTGTCAAGCATAGAAAAAACCAAAATGGCCTTAGTTGAATGATGGAGGAAACCATAGAAAAACATTGAAGGATATACCATTATGGGATGAATAAGGGGTACTTATGTGTATGCCACAATCCAATCCTCTGAAGCTTGTGGAAGCACTTTAAGAATGTACATGGAAGTTTCAGGCAGAAATGATGCATAAACACGGGCATGCGTGTCATGTCAGACACGGACATGACATACCGACTCGACAATTTTCCAAAAACTAGGAATCGGGGATATGACGACACGTCATATATATATATATTTTTTTTTTAATGTCATGAACATAAATAATAATCTAATAAAGAAAAAATTTAAGTAGAAAAGAACAAGTATGAAGATGAAAATGTAATACAAATTGTATTGAAAAAGGAAAAAAAAACATGAAGAAAAACATAGAGAAGATGACACTCTGTTGCAAGAAAAATCAGAGTAGAGGAGATAAAAAGCAAAGGAAAGAAGAAGAAACATAGACTACCTCTATGCTTCATCGTCTTCTTTATCTTGCATCACAGTTGAAAGTTTTTCACTTTAGATGGATTGACAACCTTCAACTTAGGTGCTTATATGCGCTCACCTAAAAGTAAAAAAGTAAAATAAAGTGGGTTGTCGAGTCTTTATTGTGTTTTAACCAAGTTTTGGGTGTGTCGGAGGCATGTTCGACACGTTGACTACACTGACAATATGTCTGACACCTGCCAACACGTTGATCATGTGTCCGACGCGTGTCGGTGTTGGATACGTGTCGGATACGGATATAACAAGTTTTTCGAAGAGCCCGTACTTCTTTGGTTGGCAGTTGTTACAATTTAGGCATGTAGGTGATATGAGTAGGACTGCACTTCAACAAATTATGGACTTAGGGTGTGTTTGGTTGCATGGAATCATATTCCATCAGAATCCACGAGGGACCACCTACATCTAAGATAATTTGTAGATTTTGTGATCAATGGTGTCAATGAAAGTTCTTTGAACATGACAATCACATACTTTGGGGGCAAAGCTGTGTGATTCTCATGTTCATAAGACTTCTATTCCACTAATTAATTACAAAATCTAATGGTGGACTATGAGTGCTACCTCAATTTAGCCTTAAATATAGGGTCCCCTCGTGGATTCCAATCGAATATAATTTCATCCAATCAAACACACCCTTAATTGGTTATGATACCCATCCACAATGCTTAATTTTCCTGTAGGGGTTATAGAATTTGGACAAGTTAAGCCAAGGTGGCATTATTAGTTTAGTTAGTTACTTGAAAGTCTATCAATATGAAAGGTGATAATAAAATGATAGGGTGGCAGATGAAACTTATTGTGGCAATGCCTGGTGGTTATGGTCCATAGGAAACAATCATGCATGAGCTCAAGCTCGACCATTTTGGATTGAAGGAGTGGCACGTGTGATACAAAGCCTCAATGAGAGCTCCACTTCCAGATACGATATATATAATAAAATACCATCTAACATTATAATCGGATTGGACAGAGGTGACATTGTAGTCAAAGTGGAAGGTGGGATATACACATGATTGAGACAATTGAAACTTCTAGGAAGCTAGAGTTTTTATTATATTTCAAGGCAAGAAACTGAATCCACTGATTTTTTTTCTTTGAGTAGCTGTGTAAGAAGAGCTTTATCTGGTTGCTCTGTTTTAAGCCCCACCATCCATGTGAGTTGGATACAACAATTGGTCCAATTCACGAAGTGCTTTTTATTTTTCTTCTGTTAATAACCTCATAAAAATTATGATAAAATATATCAATTTCTTCAGCTGTGCCTTAAGTTAGTGGATTGGTTCTCATCCTGTAAATGGGAAAGGTGGAAAAAGTGGTTCATGTAGGTTGCTCTCCACTTTTGATAAAACTTCAGTATTAAAGTGTTTTTTGAATGGTATCTATGTCTCCTAGAAGGTATATTTATCAATCATTTTATTCTAAGATACAAACTTTAAGAAATTGGATCTGGGTGACTAAATTTAAAATCTTTACAATAATTTTTCTTTAAGAGTTGTATGTGGAGATCAGAGAATAAACTTGGTGGATCATAATCAATCTTTTGACAAAAGTAATCAATTGACTTTAGATATCAGCAATCTTTACATCGGAGAAGAGAATAGAGACACTTTTGAAAAGGAAGATGGGCCCTCCTCTTCTGAGTCTTGATGTTAACTTGTTTAGACAAATATATATGTGCTAATTATACTTTCTTGCTCAATAGTTCTGCATTGCAATTTAGTTTTCTTTAGAACTAGTACTGTAGGGAAGTGTTACGCTTGCTGACTGTTAGCGTGGTCGAATGCGTAAACAACTGAACTGATATCCTAACATGTATTGCCTTCTAATGATTTTCTTTGTTTTGCAATGTCCAATTTTACTCACTTTATTTGGTAAAAAATAAATTTCTATTTTCTTGTTCCTTTGTCTCTATTGCGTGACAGATTAACCCTGTTTTGGTCGTTCAGGTGGAGGCTAAAAGGGCTTTATCAAGAGAAGAACAGCAGAACACCTCTAGATCCGGAAACCCCGGTGCAGGTAGGAGCTTTGGAGGTGGAGCTAATGTTAAGACTAAGAAGATATTTGTGGGAGGGTTGCCCCCTACTTTGACCGAAGAAGAATTCCGCCAATATTTTGAAGCCTATGGCATTGTGACAGATGTAGTAGTTATGTATGACCAAAGTACCCAACGACCCCGTGGGTTTGGATTCATCTCTTTTGATACTGAAGATGCTGTGGATAGAGTCTTACACAAATCTTTCCATGAATTAAGTGGGAAACTTGTGGAGGTCAAGCGTGCCCTTCCCAAGGATTCCAACCCTGGTAGTGGTGGCCAGTCAGGGGGTGTGGGTTATCAAGGCTATGGTGCTTCAGGTGCCGGTTATGGTTCATATGATGGTAGGACACAAGCAGCTGGAGGTGGTTTTCAGGGATATGGTTCTGGCTATGGTGCACAAGGTTATGGGAATGGTGCTGCTACTGGTGGTTATGGAGCTGGTGGTTATGGAAGTGCTGGTGGTTATGGAAACCAAAATGTCCCAAATACTGGTTATGGAAGTGGCCAACTTGGTGGTCCAAAAGGTCAATGGAACACTCAAGATCCTTCTGGATATGGTTCTGCACCCTCTGCTACAAATATGGGCTATAGGACTGAAACTCAATATGGTGCACCTGTTGGTGGCGGTGGTACTGCTGCACCAACTGGTCAATATCCAACTGGAGCATCTGGCTATGGAAATAATGAGTATGGTTATGGTTACGGCAACCAGGGTAGTTATGGTGCTGCTAGAGGGAATAGTAACCCTGGTAGCAATGCTTATGGTACTGGCAGCACAGGAGACCAACATGGTGCAGGTGCTGGCTACATGGGAGGTGGCTATGGTGATGGTAATGGGAATTATGCATCCCAAGGTGGACAGGTTGGTTATGGTGGTGGGTATGGTGGTGCTCAAACCAGACAGAGTCAACAGCAATAATCCAGTGAGGCAATGACTTCAATGTCTTCTGGGTATTTCAGATCTGAATGAAACATTATTATTTTGCATGCGTGCAATGGTTTACTTTTTTCATGGATGAAACACCCTGCATATGATGGTGGCAGATTTTGGGACTAGTTGGATTGCCGGATTCCTGGTAGTCTGCAGTAATTATTGTTTTGCTATCATACAATATGCTGTAGTTCAAGTAGTAGTAGGTAGCTTATCTTTTAGTATAATGATTTTGAGCTATAGTGTTAAGTCAACTTGCTTAAATCTTTTGTGGTAGACAGTCTTGAGCTTTTCCTTTTCCCCTGTAGTGCTGAAGTAGCCTAAATAAACTGTGACCTTTGTGCCATGTTTTTGTTCACCTAAGTGGAACTTGTTACATGGGTTGGATGTGTTTTGGGCTGGATGTGTTTTTGTCAACTCAAATGAAGTCTGTTACCTTTTTGTGCTAGATATGTTTTTGCTAACAGTTTGGCACATCACTTCTCTTGCAGCTGTGAATATATTTGATGCCCATGTTTTAGGAAGCTTCTTGTTTACAGACGAAAAAATGTAGATAGAGGCTTCTTGGTGGTAAATTGAGTTGTTATAAGGAGTCATCCATGATTGCTCGTACATAGTGTAGCTGAGGTACCTGGTAATGAGATGATATATTTCGCCTGGGTGGATGGCATATCTAAATTTTGAATTATTCTAATGTGTTGATCCTGAAAGAGTTTGGGTGATAAAGCAGAACATGGTTGTAGCACTAATATGGCCACTGGCCAACGCGTGGTGTGGTAGGGAAAATACCCAGAAACTTCAGGAGCTGTAGTGGATTAATGAAGTATTTCATGGCATTATTTGCACATGGGCCTTTTTCATTTGAGCTTTCAATGTCAATATGCGTGGAAAATCTATTAGAAATTGCTCCTGAAACTGAAAAGCTCTTAAAGATGCATTCTCAGTCGCGCAATAAGCTCTGAAGTTTAACAGCTCACTGCTGCCTACAGATTAACCTTGAATGTGGATGTATTCACTGTGGGGCTGCAGATATGCTAATCAGTTCACCATGCTAATGGTGGACTTGCTACATGTCCATTTTTATTTTTATTTTTATTTTTATTTTTTTTCTAGGGATAAGATTCACTGATTGAACTTAACATATGTTGCATGTATTTTCCAAATTAAAAATTTCATCTTTGTCTGAGGTTTTTCTTGGGGTATGTGAGAGGATTGAGGTGGAATTGCTGTAGGCTTGATGATAAAACTTAAAAGAGTTGTGGATGGTTATTTATAAATTAGGTTTAGTTATCATCTAGCTGAAACCAATGTTATGCCTTGGTTATTTATGACTCAATCTAACCAGCATGTCATGAGTGCAAACTAAAGAGAAGTTGATGGCAGTCTTTTTGGTGATTTTTATTGGTAAATGGAAGAACTTATTCAGTCAGAAACTGTTCATTGAGTTCTCTCACCAATGGTAGTAAATTTTGAAACTGAAGATCATTGAAAATGTTTGCACTGGTTGTAGCTGATGTTTATTAAGACATAAAAGCTAGCTTTATGACTGATTTATTCTGGAAACAGAAAGTTTCACCACAAGGCTCCTGAAAAAACCAGTGACATGCTTGACATTTCCAATATATAGATCAATTTTTACCTTCCCTAGGCTTTACAAATGCAATCAAATTCAATCCTAGAACATAGAAGGCACCCCTGAAAATTCTCAAGGGGTAAACTGCAACATCTGAAAGAAGTGGAAGAATAAATAACAATGAAGATACTGTCACAAAACTCCTTGTTTGGAGGAAGCATCAATAAACTGAAAGCACGCCTTGGTATGTATCTTTGAATGCAGCGAGGTTACCGGCACGTGAGAATACAATCTGCACCAAGGCAAATATTAGTGGGAGTTTTAGCAAGTAGTCGTGCAAACACGGGTTTCATAGAAAATTTGTTTGAAGCCATCATTGATAGATAATCTGCTCAAACTTCTACAAAATTTACTAGTTTTCAAATGTTTTACACTGTTTGTGAGTTCATAGTTTGTCTGGGGAAAATTAGAAGTTTAGCCACAACATGCAGATACTCGTGTTCTTTGAATAACAGAAGAAATTACTAGCTCATAGTTAACTTATAAGGTTCCAAAGTTCAAGTTACTGGAAGCTGCAAGCTAGCTCAATGAATTCTTAAATTTTTCAAGTCAGTTCAGATCAGATTTCTAAAAGAAAAAAATGCATAAAATACTAGTGTTTAAGGAAGAAATAGGCAAAGAGGCTTTGCCCATCCAGATAAGTACCTGATAATTGCCAAGCCTAGCTCGGCCTCGTAAAACCAGCTGCACAGTAGACAAAATAGTACTCCTATGTCCTAATAAATTTCTCATTGAATCCCAATACAAGAATTTTACTGGTGGACAAATACAACCAGTGTTCTAAAAACAGCCTAGGCAGCTCCTAGGCGCTAGAAGGTAGAAAAACGTCCAGATTAATGGCTGGGCGGTGTAGGCAGGGTCTGGGTGGCTTAAGCGGGGTCTAGGCGGTTTGGGCAAGTTTTTTTTTTTTTTTTTTTTAATAAGGCTGATTGTGTTTTTATTTTATTTTCCTTTTCTCTTTTTTAGAAATATACAATTTAATTATTTTTTATTCAGTATATGTCTAAATGTAGCAAAAGATGATTACTTAATGGAATTTTCAAAGGATCTGCCGGTACCAATTTTATTATTTTAGTAATGTAGATTTTATCAAACATGACTGAGGTTATTTATGCAATTTTAAGAAAAATAAAAGAGTAGGTTTGGATATTTGTCTACAAATTCAACTTTGTATAAAATACCCATATGACCAACTTCAGTCATTTGAGTTTTAATAAATTTTGTTCATGATTGTTAATTTTTCACGTTTTTAAATTTTGCATATGTATATTGGCATTAAATTGGATGTAATTGATAAGGTATTATGCTTAACTTTTGTAAATTATTAAAGTTATAATACAAAACCTAAGACCGCCTAGGCCTTTGGGCGTTAGGCACCTGCTCACCGCCCGTCCACCGTCTAGCGCTTTTTAGAACACTGAATACAACTATCTGAAAAGAAAACTTCATACATATTCTTAAAACCACTGTTGGTACGACTGAGATTATTGAATCTGTGGAGTAAGAATCAAGAAAGTAATCAAACAAAAATAGTCTGGAATGGAACTTATAACAACTTACTAAACAACAGCCCACTAATAGATAACTTTGTGAACAGCAGTCTGGCTAAGTAATTTGTTGGGTTCTCTTCAGGTAGGATCAAGTAGCTAATCAAATTCCATCATCAATTTATAACTGCTAAGGTGAACATGGGTCTCGTCAGCAACAGAATTGTAATTTTTTGAGGGGAAAAGAAATGATGATGTAGAAGTTGTTGTTTGCACACTTCTATGAACACATCGAAATCCTAAAATATAGAATTTGTTTTGCTCGTACAGGCATAATAGGAGTTGTATGTTCAGAAAGACTAATGTGTACTGTCCAAGGCAGGGCAGTTTCCAACTTGTAACATCAGACGGAAAACTAATAATGTTTTTAGGTTTCTATACCTCTGCTTTGCCATGAAATTGTTTCTCCAGCACCTTCGTGTTTGGTAATAATGTATTCCTATATTTTCGAGGTGCTCCACACTGCATTTATTATAGTTCAACATTGAGTTAAATGCCAAGGCATATAAAATGAAGACATCAGATAAATCTAAGGGAAACAATGTCATATCAGATTTACCATAGTCTAGATCCAGCAGCCATAGCTGAAATTACTTGATGTAGTTGTTTTCCGCTCCCTGCTTTGACCTTGATCTACTGACCTGCGCAAGGAACGCACGTGAGCCACGGACCACCGTTGTGGTGGCTGATGACACTCCGATGCTAAAGTCAGACACGAATTTGAGGAAGGTGTAATGCTGTAAACATGAAATTTGTAGCGTACAAACCTCATGTCGCTGGAGTCCTGGTTCGACCTGACCATCGATGGCGTAGTATAGGAAAGAAGATTTGCGTGGAGATCCTTATCTAATTAGGAGTCGTGCTGTGGAGGGAGGTTTCCTTGTTAGCCTTGTGCTCTTAGATACGCGGGAGATAGTTCTCGTTCCCATAGTAGTCTATAGGTAGAAGTCTCCATATGTGATACGTACTCTGGAATATGCTTCCTAGTTGGAAGCAAAGAGCCGTTGTAATTGCCCGTCCGAAGCTGATCCTCGAGATATTTGCCTTAACAGGCTTACGGGTATTGAGGATAGTTGTGAGACACGTGGGCCTAGCAAGCTGTAAGAATTTGGGTCCGCTTGGCAGACTGCATTAGGCGAGCTTAGAACCGCATGGGCCGGATCAGTGTTGGGCTGACGCTAAGGCCTATCTTTCCTCGAGACCATCATGACATGTGTACAGCGCAGAGTTGGGACCATTTTGGTGTATCATTTGCTACTCCCCCCGAGTTAGTGGGCCATCACATCGGTATGCTAAGTCATTTCTTGAAAAGATACGCCGCTCATGATGATTTTGTTTGAATCGTTGTTTGAGCCGCACGCTTCATTAATTGAATGTGCGTCGGTTCGGTAGGGAAAAGGTGAGAACCTAATCCCTATTTAGGTCATCATTTGCATGGAGATTAACTCTTATATTTTCCTGCTTTTAGAGATCTTGCTCTGTTTATCTTCTGATTGAAAATATTATTTCATCTTCTCCATGGCTCAACAAAACCTTCTTGATGACAAAACTTCGGCCAAGGGCCTTAAGTTTTTTGAAAACAGGTTGCTTTCTGAATCGAGCCTTGCCCGTACGAAGTTCGGGGTCACTGAGGACCTGCCGTTATATACTCTGAAGGATGACCAAACGCCAATGTTGCCACCAACGGGGTTCATCTGCTTGCACCGCGGGATGCTCCAAACTGGAGTCCGTTTTCCTATTCTGGTGTGATTTTGATTTGGGACTTCTCGGACTTCCTTGGAATTTCTCCGGCCCAGTTGGTGCCTAATGGGTACAAGATCGTTCTTCTCATTTTGATTAGGGCGAAGGAAGTTGGCGTCCACGTGACTCCGCGAGTGATCTAGTTGTTGACTTCTCCTCAGTTGAACAATCATGTTGTCTATAAAATGACATCACCAGCTTGCATTGAGAATTTGCCTGATGACTTCAAGTCCTGGTAGAAGTATTACTTCTTGGCTCTTGCGGATTCAAAGTAATATCAGTTCAAGGGTCGTCAGCTCGAACGAGAGTTCAAGCCACTTCTTAAGTGTATCTTTATATTTTGATTTCGTTGCTCCCGATTGCATGCTAATCGTTGCTTACGTTCCCTCGTAGGACGGTTTCCTACTACCCCTCTTACCCCAGATGAGCGAACACTATGGAGACATTCTGCGACTTACAAAAAAATAATGTGGTGGACGTCATATGTGTCACCAACTTTATTCGCAGTAGGCGTGGGAAAACTGACATGTGGCCCCTGCTCTTTATCGATCGTCGCGAGTTAAGTCTAAAAATGGAGCCCCTTTTAAGAAAAAGAAAGCCGTCGGAGCCAAGGCTCCTGTCTTGTCTGACACGGAGGAGTCATCTCATACGCTTGCCTCATTTGTGAGTTCGAAGAAGTCTCGCATTAGAACTGGGTTGTCTTCAAAACGATCTGTTCCAGTAAATGAAGAGCGTCAGTCTGATCGACCCACTAGGGCGGAGGCTAACGTATCCGGCTGGGAGAAGGACCACCTACGGTTAGCAGGGGTTGAAGATATATCAAATCTTAGTGTTGCATAGGCGGAAGCTCTGAACGAGCAGTTGATGCTAGCTGCAATGGCGGCTTTTGCTGGTGTCGATCCGCACGGGACCATTTCGCTAGAGGTTTCTGTGAGGATCAACATTAGGTTATGGAATCCAATCGTCCCATTGGCGGGTTGTCCAATAGTGGTTGTGGTAACACGGGCCAAGTTTCTCATAGTCCGCATTGTTCCCCATCGCCTTCCAGGCCCTATCTCAAGGTGTTAGAGGGTCCGTTGGATAACTTGCTTCATTTACTTCCTCCAAATCCTGTTAACCCGTCTCGCACTAAGGGGTTGGCTGCTGGTGACAAAGGAAAGGCTACGGAGGAAGGCCTGGGAGCAGTGGTGATAAGAAAGGGTGGTGCTGGCATAATCCTTCATCTGGGAGAGCTTCATCCGAATGTGTAGATAAGTCTGTTTGCCCCGGACTTATTAAATATGAGCACTTATGTCTGGCAGGAGGTTGATGTAGACTATTCTTCAAAGAAGAATATAAGCAGGCGTCATAGCTGGCTAATGGATCACGCTCCAAAACTCGAGGAGAATACACTAGAAGGGCGTATGGATACGAGTTTAAAGTACCTTATGCTGGGAATGCCTTACTTGAGCCAGTGGTCGTTGCTTGTACGAAAGTCGATGCAGCTCGTGAGAGGGTGTACACCATGGAGCGTGTCTTCCCGCACATGCAGATGTTGTATTCTGACTCACTTTATGAGATTGAGCTGGTGAGGAAGCAGACTGAGGAGAGGAGGCTGGAATGGTCGGCCGTTACTCAGAGGGTTCGTCTAGACACCTGATGCACTATTTTAGTAGCACACAACTTAATACCATGCTTTGTGATTGAAGTATAGAATAAGTAGGGATCGTTCTGGACTGGGGATTAGATGGCTTGCCAATTAACACTAAGAATATCTAAAAGACAACTAACAACCTAATTAAGTAAATAATGGGGGATTTGATTTTCTAAGTTAAACTATGAAAATAACTACGAAAATTACTATAAAGATAATAAAACTAAAGGGATGACAACGATGAAAAATTAGCTAAGGGTTTATCTCATCACACCCAACATATGCTCATAAATCAATATTCAATAATCACTTGCTAACTCGTGAGAGACAATGCTCAAGATTTACCGTGATCAGCACTGCATTAATCTTATTATTTTCCCAAGTTCGTTGAATTAAATTTAGCGTCGCTTTCAAACTATTCTTATCATGTTATCTAATCAGGAATCACAAGTTAGATAACAATCCAAGATCATTAAGTTTTGTGAAAAATATGAACATTGACTAGGCAATTACAAGTATGATCAACATCTTGTTCTTACCTAGGTTTTTACTTAACCTTACCAACGTTCCTTGGTATTTACTACTTATGAGTACAAGACTGTAACGATTAGGTGAAACTCTCCTATACTCTAGCCCCAGATTCTAGCATGCTTACTAAGTTGGCCACCTTAACAAACATACAAAGAAAAGTTCTCTATAAAGCAGTTAAGCAAAACACAATCACTAATAATAAGGAAGATTAAATTCAATTAATTCATAAAACACATGTTCGGGGTTTCGAATCAACCCCTAACTAAGAGGAGTTTAGCTAGACATATTAATTATGTTCAAACAATAATCCATAATCAAATATCAAACTAAAATAAGTAAAAGAGAGGTTTAGAGATGAAAAATGATGTCGCCGAGCGTGGTGGTAGAGAGAGTCCACTGGGGTGCAAATAGTGTGAGGAAAGAGATATCTTCCTCTTCCTTCCTCACGATCTCGGGTCTGCTCCTCTTTTTCCTTCTCGATTTGCTCCTTCTTCAATTTCTATCTGTTGTTGTTGTGCTCTATTATGAAGGTGATAGGGAGATGAGCAGGGTCGAGGCGAAGAGGAAGGAAGATGAGAACGATGGGATGGGTGGTTGGCTGCGATTATTGTGAAGGGGAGAGAAGGTTGGACGACGGTTGCAGGCGGATGGCTCTGTGGCTGTGATGTCGATGGGGGTATGTGAGGATGGGTGAATTGGGTAAACGGTCTGTGAATGGTGACGAAGAAGAAGGGGTTGATTGTGATGGTCTATGACTAGGTTGGTTGTTGCGAGGAGGATCGTGGTTGCTGTTGTGAAGAGGAGGTGTTGGCAGCTGTGATTGCGAGGATGGGTGACGGCTTGCTGCGGCTGTGATTGAGGAATCGTGGCTATGGATGGATGCCTTGAGGATGTTGGATGGATGATGAGGCTATTGCTAGATGGATGATTTTTCCAAAGCAATGTATCATCCCTTTTATAATTGTTTTCTCATTGGTTTCCTTCTTTGCATGGTTTGCTTTTGAAACTAGTATTTCTAAATTGCCAATTTGTTTCACTTAGCTTCTATTTTGGAATATTGTAATTGGAAACCTGCACAAACACGAAAATAGCAATTAGTACCATAATTAACAAGTAATAGCAAAAATAAATAAATAAATATGGTACTAAAAATAGCCTAATTATGCTCCTATCAACACCCTTGAGTCCGATTTAGTAGAGGCGAGGTCCGCGAGAGATAGATTCCAGTAGGAGTTGGACCTGACCCACCGTGATCTGGAGGTTGAGCAGGAAGCTGCGGCTGAGGCGTGTTCTGCACAGCGATCTCTTGCTAAGGAGAATGCCTTGAAGGAGGCTTATTGGGCTGTTCAAAAACAAAAATTGGAGTCCGATATGGAGTTCAATGCTTGGGAGGCAAGGAAGGCCGATGACCAACTCGAATTGGAGAAACATGAGCTTAGTGCTGTAAAGAGCAGTTTGACCACGGAGCAATCTCAGGTTAACGCGCTGACAGGCAAGTTGGAGCGTTAACTTGCTGACTCGAAAGCTCGTGAGGAAGAGCTTCTCCGAGAGTAGGGCACATGTGAATTCTGTTGGGTCGTACATGGTAGATTAGACCTGCTGGCGCTGATGTAGGATGAGGATCCAGAATAGGACCTTGATCGCTATAAGAAGATTTCGTTTGTAGACTTATCAATGGCCTTTGCGTCATCAGAAAAAGAGGGCGGTTCAGATCCTGATGCTCAAGCTGCGGCGCGTACGGACGCAACTCCTGCTCCCTCATCCGTTAAGCTTAGCTCTTCTATTTCTATACCTTCTCCTGATAAGGTTAAGCTTAGCTCTTCTATTTCTATACCTTCTCCTGATAAGGAGTGAACTTTTTACACTTGTACATTTTTGTTTCAACTGTTTAATGAAAACAAGTTTATCTTGAGTACGTTATGTATCCGTTTTGTGTTCGTTATCCCTTGTGCGTTTTCCGTTTTGCCTTGTCATTTTACTTTAGCATAGGCTGGTTGGATCAATAGGGAGCTGAGTAGTCTATTTGCTGCTGAGAGTTTGACCGTTTGCATTGCGAGTAACTCAAAGTCAATGTTGCATATTCACGTCCAATAGTAGGCGTTCCGCGAATGGTTGAGGGTGGGTTGCGCTGCCCAGCTGTGGCTCATTATCAAGGTAAGCCGTTAGGGCTCGTTTTGTCTATCTGACTATCGATCGCGGTTACTGACATGAGTGAACTGTGGTAGTCGAGCACATGCGTTGTAATTAGAGTGCTTGTTACAAGTCAAGTTTCATAAGCTCGGGTTGGCATTCCATGTAGCACTCATTCCATGTCGGCATGAACATCATTTGTTGGTAATAAAATGTCAGCCCGTGTGAGCATGAAGACGCTGCTTGAACTGTGATTTATCTTTGGGCGTTGTTTCAAAAGAGTGCGGCGGTCGCGTGGTGAGCAGTTTAGGGTTCCCACCTTTTATACCATCTATGTCCGAGTATGGCGGACGATAGGTTTGGGGAGTGAGGATTCGGCGATCATGATCTGTTGAAGAGCAATGATCCAGTGGCGAGGCATCGACATCAGTTCGGGACTGACTAGTCTCCCACCTTTCAAACCATATACACCCATACGTTGCGAGCTACAAGTTTGAGACAAGGGGGGTTCGACAATCAGGCTGAAGAGCAGTGGTCCCGTGGCAAGCCGTCAAAATCAATTTAGGACTGACTAGGCTTCCACCTTCCAAATCATCTACACCCGTGCTCATCAAGATACAAATTTGGGAGTTTTCAGCAACCATGGTCTGTAGAAGAACAGTGGTCCCATGGCAAGTCGCTAGAATCAGTTCGGGAGTGACTAGGCTCTCACTTTCTAAACCATCTACGCCCGTGCAATGGGTTACAAGTTCAAGGTTGGTAATTTGGCGACCATGGTATGTAGAAGAGCAATGGTCATGTGACGAGCCATCGGAATCAGTTTAGGACTAACTAGGCTTCCACCTTCTAAACCATCTACGCCCATGCAGTGGGGGCTACAAGTTCAGGGTTGGTAATTTGGCGACCATGGTCTGTAAAATAGCAATTGTCCCGTGGCGAGCCATCGAAATCAGTTCGGGACTGACTAGGCTCCCACTTTCCAGACCATCTACACCCGCGCAGTGGGAGCTACAAGTCTGGGCTTTGATCAAAAGTTGTTGTTGCTAGTCGTCACCAACTAGGCTTACCTGATCGGGTTTGGCGATCGTTGTTCGCGAGGGGGGCAACAGTCCTTGGCGAGTCGTTGTCATCAGGTGTGATAGCGCTGATTGGACTCCCACTTCCTAAACCATCAACATCCGCACTGAGAGGACTAGGTGTCGGGGTGAACCAGAGGTCGTCGTCGTCAGCCAAGACTGACTAAGCTTATTTGGCCAGGTAGGGGCTCCGCCAACTATGGGCATGAGAGCCTATATCCGCGAGCGAAATGCATTGTGCGGATAATTTATGAAGAGATAGGAGTACCTTGGATCATCTGGTTGTATGCATGTGTGATCCGTGTGTCAGGAATGACAAGGGTTTCTCATGCTCATGTTAGGCACATGGTAGAATATTGTTCGATTAATGGGCTGAGCCCATGGGCCTGTAAAGTGAAGGCTAGGGTTATTTGTACACAATATACTACGTATACGGCGTAGATCGCATGGTAGCACGTGTACGACGTGGATTGCGAGACGGTTGAATATGGTTACTCCCCCTTAATTAATGGGGTTGGATTCAACCCCGTTGATTTGACGAACGCGAACCTGCGCAATATCCTTGGGAACCACCATTTCCTCGTTTTCCATATGGTATTCAATACTGACAGTTAATGCTGAAACACCCGTTTGGTGAACCATTATGTCTATATAATAGTACTTTTCCATAAATGTAGGTACTATTTTCCGCCGAGTGTATCTCTTGTAATGTTTTTACTTGAAAAAATGCTTTGGATTTTCCAAAGGCTGAAGGGAGATCTCCATGGTCGGAGTCTTCGAATGTTCTGACATTTGCGCTGATATGTCACAATGAGAATCGTTGTTATGTGTGGTCACCTGCTTTGGATGAGCATCTAGTTGTTTCGTTGAGATCTCGTAATTTCTTCTCATATTATGGAGAATAAGTACAAACTCCCTCCCAAGGGATGAGTCTATCGTTTATGCGCCGGTGCCTTGCCACTGCTCTAGAGCTCTTTATCTCAAAAATAACACCAGCGCCCAACTTCGGAGTGGTTGCCTTCACCATTTCTCAATTAACCTCGTTGTCTCGCCTTGCACTGGAATTTGGTATCTCAGGATAGAAAGGAGTTGGACATGGTCCACTGGATTGGGCCATTGACTTCTAGACGCCCTTCTCATCCCTGTAGTGGGAAGGTGCACTCGATCTGTATCAACTTGATACTTGTCCCAACTTCACTCGGTCGATCGAATCGAGCGTGTGAGTTGACCATATCTGGTTGTGGCTTGTTGCGGGGGCCCCAGTTGCCGATTTTGTACCACCTCATACCATATTTAAGGGTTGTGTCCGCAGAAGCTGTGTTGTTGTTCGCAGATAGCGTGTATCGGAGAGTCCGCATTGCCTACTTTGGGTACTTTTGCTTTCTCTGACGTTGGACTGTTTAAGCGAGTCTTTATGTCGTATCAGATTCAGATGCTTGTAGTATGTAGTCTTTTGTATCCGCCTTAGGGCGCCCGTTGTTACATCTTTCCAGTAATCAATAGAGTGTGTTTGTGTAATTCTTTATTTATTTCATAAATGATTGCAAATCATATAAGTTTCTGAGAACTAAATTCTACACTATGGAAAGGAAAACAAACAACCGAAATAGACTAACTGTCGATGGAGAGAAGTCGACCCGGCCCTGAAGTGAATTCACGTGGCCCTTGTTGGATTGTTGATACTTTCAGTGGACCGTTGAGCTTCGTTGATGCCACAAAGGCTACTAAAGAGTAAACCTTTTGGGGGAGTTAATCTTCGCGCTGACGGGATGTCGGGGGATTGTACTCTTGTCTGCATTGACATCTCGGTTCTGCTAGGTTGACGAAAGGATTGCTTTTGTTCCGTTTGATTGTTCCCTGTTTATGAAATTAGCCACCGCTATTGCGATCTCATGCGAGTGGAGTTATGCGTCCACAGTCGCAGGATCTGATTCCGTTTCAGGTTGCACTGTAGGATCCAGTTGGATCTGGAAATATTCTATTTGCTTTAATGCGGCATAATGGCAGCCTCGCGCCATAGGCTGTTATCAACGTATCATTCATTCAGAGTGGTTAGCAGTGTACTTAACGCACTAGTGAAGGGTGGAGACTACTGCCTCCATCTGGTGGACCCATGGTCTTCCCAAAATAAGGTTGTAGGTGGACTACTCGTCTACTACCATGAAGTCCAGAAACAATACCTTTCTGAGTTGTGGCTCTCCTGCCACTACTGCTAACCTTATCTTCCCGATCGGGAAACATTTTTCTCCACTGAATCCGATTAGCGGGTAGTATGAGGACATCAGGTTCTCCCCCTTGAGGTCCATACTGCGGAAAGCGTTGTAGAACATGACGTTGAGCGAGCTCCCCATATCTACCAGAGCTCTTTTTATCTCCACATTGCAATGGAGATCAAGATGACTAGAGCGTCATTGTGTGGCGCTCAGACTCCTTCAAGGTCTTTGTCTGTAAAGGTTAAGGTGGGAATGGGGCTTTGCACCCTCGAGTAGCAAACGCGTATGTCCTCATCAGCAGGTTGTGTCCGCATCTCCAGTAGAGTCCGCTTGCGGGACCTGTTCGGCTGGTCTTCATCCGGTCCAACCCCATGAAGGACATAAATTATGCCCGGAGTCTCCTTTTCTATTTCCTTGACTGACTCCCCCCGGTCCCTGGATCATTCTGGTCGCTTCTCAGAGCTCAAGAATTCCTTTAGGCTTGCCCCTGCGAATCCAGTGCTCAATCTCATACCTTAGTCTCTTGCAGTCGTTGATATCATGGCCATCCTCCTTGTGGTACGAGCAGTACTTGTTGTTTTCACGCTTGGAGGGGTCTCCGCGCTGCTTTGGGGGCCACTTCAGATCTTCCTAGTTTTTCATGGAATTCAGGACGTTCGATAGGCTGGAATTGAGGGGCGTCACGGCTCTGGATCCAACGTAGTTGGATGCTTTCTCTGGCCTGGCCCGACCAAGGTTTGACCTGTTGTCATTGCACTTTCGCTTGTTCATTTCTTCATCCTCACGCTTCTTTCCCTCTTTCCTGTCTTTAAGAGCGAGGGCTTTTTCTCACCTTCTGTTTCCTTTTTCACAGTTCTCAACTCCTATAAGGTGATGTACCTTTGGGTGCTTTTAAGGAGCTCCGTCATATCCAGAGGGGGTTCCAAGGGAAGACATTCATAAAGTTTTCTCTGCTTTAGGCCCACGGTGAAAGCCATCACGGATGTGTCATCACTGCAACCGTCAATGAGTATCATCACGTCATTGAAGCACGTGACATACTCTCAGAGTGTCTCATTGGATCTTTGCTTCAGAGAGAGTATGTAGTGTGGGCCTTTCCGGAGGCCCTGGCTACCGACAAATAGCATCAAGAACTTCTTCGCCAACATCTTGAATGAGTCGATTGACTTTGCGAGAGGCTGTGGAACCACGTCAGTGCTAACTTCTTTAAGCTGGTAGTGAAAGTTCTGCACATGAACGACTCGAATCCTTCTTTGAATGCCATTACATTCTGGTAATGGCGTAGGTGGTCGAATGGGTTAGTGGTCCCGTCATAGAAATCAAGCTTTGGAGAACAAAGAGACGGTACAACACATATAGTCGTGCGCCCCTATGCGGAGGGGGTTATGAGGGTCGAGCAATTCTGTCCGAAGAGCCATTTTTGCGTTAGCTGCGCTGCCTTTTCTGGTCCAATGGGAACTAGCTGAGGCTTGACTCTCATATGCTTGCTTTTTGTTGTCTTCCGGAGACGGAAGCCTATGTTGCTCCTAATCTCCTTTAGCGGGTGGAGGATTTTGTTGTATGAAAGCCTCCACTGCTTTGGCGATTTGTTGTATCTGAGACGACAACAAATCAATCCTGGGGTTTGTCGTTGTCATGGATGACGCGAGGGCGTGAATCTGTTGCCCGTGTGCCACCGGCATCGCTGAGAGAGGTGGTATAGCGCCAGTCTGGGCGTTTGACGTGTCCCCTTGATATCCATTGTTGCATGATCTGGTGGTCACCATTTCCTAGTATTATGAGGAGAGATGATGCTAGTAAAATGTTAGAAACTTTGTCGTCCCCATAAACGGTGCATAATTGATGCAGTTGTTTTCCGCTCTCTGCTATGACAATGACCTGCAAACCTGCTGACCTACACAAGGAAAACACATGAGCAACGAACCACCGTTGTGGTGGCCAATGGTACTATGATGCTGAAGTCAGACATGGATCTGAGGAAGGTGTAATGTTGTAAACAAGGAATTTGTAGCGTACCTTAGCTTACCAACCTCATGTCTTATTTGTAGTGCTGGAGTTCTAGTTCGACCAGACCATCGATGGCATAGTTTAGGGAAAAATATCTACGTAGAGATCCTTCTCTAATTAGGAGTCGTGCTGTGGAGGGAAGTTTCCCTGTTAGCCTTGTGATCCTAGATTCATGGAAGATAGTTCTCGTTCCAAGAGTAGTCTATAAGTAGAAGTTTCCATATGTGATACGTACCCTGGAATATGCTTCCTAGTTGGAAACAAAGAGCCGTTGTAATTGCCCGTTCGAAGCTGATCCTCAAGATAGTTGCCTTAACAGGACTTACGAGTATTGAGAATAACTGTGAGACACGTAGGCCTAGCAGGTTGTAAGAATTTGTGTCCACTTGGCTGACTGCATTGGGCAGGCTTAGAACCGCATGGGCCGGATTAGTGTTGGGTTGACACTAGGGCCTATCTTTCCTCGAGATCATCATGACACGTGTACGACGCAAAGTTGGGGCTGTTTCGGTGTTTCATCATTACTCTACTCAAGGATGGAAGAGACCCACCAGGGAAAATGTATTCCTTTATAAAATCAGAGATTCGCCTGTACTCTTCATAGCGTTCATCAGGTATCGATATAAACTGTAAAATTGCGCACAAGCGACATTCCTTAAACATGGAATTTTTTTTCTGGTATGATTTATCTAACAAAAAAAAAAAAATCCTATATGATAAAATTGTTTATGAAAGAAAGGAATTATTGGCACTTGGTAATACTCAACAGTGGGAAATTCTAAATGGCGAGGGAACCAGCGAGGGAGGGGGGTGAAGCCGTTCATCCCCCTCGAGATGTGTGAAAATGCATATCTCAAAGCGATTTCACGCATCTCGAGGGGGTGAACGGATTCACCCCCCTCCCTCGCTGGTTCCCTCGCCATTTAGACAAACCCCTCAACAGTTTATTCACAAGTCGTGCAAGCCATAATACTCAACACGTCTTCTTACATAGAACATTTAATTACTTGTGCAACAAAAAGACCATTTTCGGCTAACACTGAATCACAGCAGCAAAAAAATTCCTCCATGTATTCATGACCAATTGCTTCCATCATCTCACTATAAACACAATGTCACTTGTCAATGGAAGCGTGTTAAAAGCTTATAGAGACTTGATACTTGATAGTATCCAGTAGGGGTGGGCATTTAGGATCGAAAACCCGGATCGAACCGATCGGGTCGGTTCAGATCGATTTTAATTAATTAAAAAATTTAGGTTGTAAAAGCCCGGCCCGACCCGAAGTTTCTGGTCCGGGCCTCGGTTTCCATTTATGAAGCCCGTCGGGTAACCGACCCGGCCCGACTCCTCGACTTTGTTGATGTTGACATCAATAGAGAGAGAGGGTGTTTGGTTCCAGTTTTCATTGTAAGAACATCCAGTTTTTATTTGCATTGCAGACGAAGAGAGACCGAAAGCAGGAGAGGGTGTTTGGTTCCAGTTTTCTATTTGCGTTTGGTCTCCTCTTAAAAACATCCAATTTTCATTGTTGATGTTGACATCAATAGAGACTCTCTGCTCTTCAGGATCTTCCTCTTCCGTTCGCTCCTTCGAAGCCATCTCCTTCCGACATTGATTCCTCTTTGGCTTCTTCAACACTTTTCTCTTCTCCTTTCTGCAATTCAGACCAGAGACAGAAGCAGACCAGAGAAGAAGAAGACCTCAGATCGAACGAGATCGATCGACGCCTCTCAGATCTTCTTAGATCGAACGAGATCGACCGAATCAGGTGCCTCTCAGATCGAACGAATCAGGTGCCTCTCAGATCTTCTCAGATCGAACGAGATCTTATCAGATCTTTGATCGGATCTGATCTCATATCTTCGATCAGATCTTGATCAGAGATCTCCGCCTTCTTCTTCCAGATCTCAGATCAGAGATTGAGATCTGAGATTTTTTAGACCGATTTTTTTTTTTTTTTTTTTTTGTAATTTGTTGTATGGTTTTTTTTGTAATTTTTTGATATAATTTTTGTACGTATGATGAATGAAGTATTTTTTTCCTGTAGAAGTATTTTTTTACTGTATGTATGTGGGTTACTGTAGAAGGATTTGGGTTTCAATTATTGTCTGAATGTTGCTCTTAGGACTGAGACAGGCCCGTAATTCGGTTAACCGGGACCTCGGTTACCCGGTCAACTCGGTCCGGTTTCGGGTCTCATAAACAAGGGCCCAAATTTTTCGGGCTGGTTTTCAGTTTTTAGCTTTTGAGCCGGTTACCCGTACTTGCCCAGCCCTAGTATCCAGTACATACCAAGAATAATTCTATCAAACTTGTGAGACTTGGGCGATTGCCGGTAGTCACATAAGAGAAATCTTATTCCAATTAGCCAGGATAAATTCATTTGCACTGCATACACTTGTTAAACTATGACTTGAGTATATAAATTCTGTAAGACAGACTTTTATTAAGCATTGATAGCAAGGCAAGCATCCTATCTTAAATGAATAATAATACTTCATGATATTATTGGATTCATTCTTCGATGAGTCACAAGTGCCTAGCTACACCAAATTAGATAGTTGAAATATAAATATAGACATTGACGAGTACCTGAAGACCGACTTCTTTCACTTTCCTTTCTGCATACTTAAGTTGCTCTTTTGAAAGGGTGATGCCAGTGTACTTGCATCCAGTTTGTTTGACAACTTCTATAGCTAGGCTTCCCCAGCCATTACCAATCTCAAGAATTTCATGGTGGCTCTTTATAAGAAAAATATCATTGAACAACTAGTAAGAATATTTGATGATATTCAAGGAAAGTGTTTACCTTTTCAATTAGAAGAGAAATCTTCCTCAACTGTGCAGATTTTAAGTCTTCATCCTCTGTCTATCACATGGTTTGATTATGAAATTCAACTTTTTATAAAGAGACAACTAACAGTATACTAGAAAAATCTATGAAATGTATAATGTGGGAGCCAAAAATGACCCTTAGCTGAACAGGATAAAGAAGCCCAAAGGTTTGGCCCATTTCTGAGAAACCTGAAAATTACCTACGAAAGCTACAAGTACAGAAGGCCCAAGTCTGGGCCCAATGCAGCAAAGTCCACGCCCAATACAAACTTAGTAAAACATTTTTTTCTCAGCAGGGGAGTAGTGTTCGGCTCCAGGAAGTCACAACCACCAACGGGAGGTAACAACCATCTACAGAAGTTACAACTACCTAAGAGAAGTTACAATCGCCTGCAAGCAGATGACTCACTCATCTGCTACGTGTCTCATTCACTCATCTGCTACGTGTCTCACTCATCTGCTACGTGTCTCACTCATCTTCCACGTGTCTTACTCATCTGCCAGTAGCTGATTCGAATGGTCTCTATAAATAGCCAACCTCAAACCATATGGAGGTAACACTTTCCCGACTTACAGTCTCTCTTAAAATATAGAGAAATGAACACTTTTCTAAAGACACTGTTCTAACTTTGGCATCGAAGTCCCCATGGCAGACACCACAATGGTGTTAAGAATTAATTTCTATCTTATGCAGATTGCTCATCGTGATCAACACGTGATCCGGTGGAAATTTGCATCCACAAATTGGTGCTTTCATTGAGAACTTGAATCAAACTCATTGCATGCTCTCTTCCTTTCATAAAAAAAACTTCCATTCATTCACTTTAAATTTCCTTTCACAAACACTTTTATTTTCAAAGTTTTTTTTTTCAATACAATGGTGGGAACTCAAAAACAAACTAGCAAACATAATGTTACATAGTCCTCTGCTCATACTATGCCTCCATCGTCGCTACAGGTTCAGCCGTTACCGGTCGGACAACCACTGGTAGTTGGTCTGCAATTGCCTGTTGACTATCGATTACAACCTTCTGCCCAACAACCAAGCCAAATGGAGATGACACAACAAGAAAATCTTGCAGGTTAAATCGCCAGTCTGACTAAAATATTGGAAGAACAGACCCAAGTGGTAGAGCGATTGGTGATCGAACAGCCAAGGCAGATGACACATTTCCATCTACTAGCAGACCATGTGCGTGGGAGTGGAAGTAGTCATCCATCAAGGGGAAATAATCCATCTGGAAGCCTTCATTCGAGATTAGGGCCACGAGTAAATGTGCACTCTAGGCTCGGGCCTCAAACGAAAGTCTTTTCAAGGTTGGGCTCCCAAGAAACTGTGCACTCAAGGCTGGAGCCGCAGAAGACGCCAGAAATAAGTGGTCGACGCAGAAGACAGAATCCGGATGGATGCGAACAGCGCAGAGGACCGGATCTAGATTACTACACTAATTTTTCCCACATACCACATTCAGAGCCTCGTCAAATCCAGATGAGCTTTCAGGCGAATCCCATTGAGACTATACCTCATTCACGTGTAGGTAAGTCACAATCAAACTCGAAATATGAGGAGTCATTTACCACAGATAATCAGAACCGAAACCGCCATACATCCAATCAGCAAAATACACCAAGACTCTTGCGGGCAGATGATGTGGCACGAATGGTTAAGAAGCAGTTGAGGAACTTACAAGTTATGGGAAATCCAAATGATGCTTTGTGCATAGAGGTGGCCTTGGTAAACACTTCACCTTTTATAGATAACATCGAAGGGGCTCCTCTACCAACAAGGTTCACCACACCAAACTTTACCCCTTTCAAATGAGATTTTGATCCTGAAAGACACTTAAAGCATTTTTGAAGCATCACGACTCTGCACAAAAATAATGACCCCGCTTATGTGTAAAGTATTTGCTTTGAATTTATAGGGAGTAGCCCAAGATTGGTTCCACACTTTGATCCCCCAGTCGATCTGCAACTTTGGAGATCTCTCATTTGTCTTCACAAAAGAATATTCATCTTATCGAACCGTCAAAAAGCATGTTGACCACATTTTCAACATGAAGAAGTCAGATGAATCACTTTATTAAAAGATTCAAGGCAGAAAAAGCGAGCAGAGTTGGGTGTGATGACCAAATTGCATCCTCAGCTTTCAGGAATGGTCTGCCCGCAGATCACCTATTGTATGGTGAGCTGACTATAAAACAATGGAAAACTCATGCAGAAGTCTTCGCCGTGGCCGAACGCTAAAGGATGATGAATAAAAATAGTGCCGCGTTAAAAAAGGATGGTCAACTTGCACAAAAGAATGCAAATCAAAAGGAAAGTAAAAAGAACATGTGTGACAAGCGTAGAACATACTCCCCAACAAGAGACTCCTCTACTAGTAGAACATAAACAGAGCTCTCCATTCCAATCAATCAAATTCTCTACAAGATAAAGAATCAACCTTGGCTGAAGAGACAACCACAAATAAAGGGAGATCTTGCAAAAAGAGATCCGAATAAATACTGTGCATTCCATGGAGCCACAGGTCATTTGACAAACGAATATCGAGCATGGAAGGACCACCTTGGGGAGTTAGTCAAAACAGGGCATCGCACAGAGTATGTCGCCAAAAAAAAACATTCATCAAATTGAAGAGCGGGATGCAGCCAAGGAACCCCCCAAATAAAGTCATAAGAATCAATGGAATTTTCGTTGAATTTGAACTCTTTGGTTTCACTAATATTGAAGGGAAGTGAAAGATCAAACAAACAATTTCGCTTTCCAAAGTGTTAATTACCCCTTAGTTGATGGTCCCACAACTAGCTCCTCAACCTTAAATCAAATGATTGGTTACACTAAAAATGACCTGCAGAGCCTTGATCTACCACATGAAGATGCACACGTCATCAGCATTTAGATCGCTTATGCAATGATTGATAAAATTCATGTAGATGAGGGAAGTGCAACAAATATACGTCAACTGTTGGTTGTCAAGCAGATGAATTTAGAATCACTTATCACCAAAAAGTCTTGACTGCATTTAATGGGGCTACATCAGTAACAATTGGCACTATGATTCTAGACGTCTACTCACCACCAATCATCTACTTGCAGACCTTTATGATAATAGATGATCCCTTTCCCTACAACGAACTTTTGGGGACACCATGGATAACAAAAATTGATGATGTCACATCTTGTGTGCCCCAAAAAATTAGATATCCAATCCTAGAAGGTGGAGTTGGAGAAATAAAGAGTGATCAAGCCATTGCAAGGAGGTGTGTTGCCCGAATCTTGAAAGAAATGAAACAAAAGGAATTTATTCTCGTCACTTCAGCCGAAGTGAAAGGGAAGAAGCCTTATACCTCCCAATATCAATTACAACATCAGGATCGGGAATGAGAAGTTCAATTCGAATCCTCGGTTGAGGAGGGATGGAGTTCTGAAAAAGATGCAGAACTTGTAATTCTTGATCCTAATCTGCCTGAAAGAAAGGCAAAAATTAGCTCTCGCCTCAGTGCAGATGAGAAGACAGAGCTTACTAGTTTCCTTTAAAGAAACAAAGGCGTGTTTGTTTGGTCAGCCTCCGACATGCCTAGAATTGATCCAAGTGTGATTTGCCACAAACTACATGTAGACCCGACCTTTTGGCCTATTGTGGTGGTTGATGACACTCTGATGCTAAAGTCAAACAGAGATATGAGGAAGGCTTAATGCTATAAACAGGGAATATGTAGCGTACCTTTGTTCACCAATCTCGTGTCTTATTTATAGTGCTAGGGTCATGGTTCAACCATGCCATCGGTGGCGTAGTTTAGGGAAGAGAGATCTTCTTGGAGATCCTTATCTAATTAGGAGTTATCCTATGGAGGAAAGTTTCCTTATTATACCCGTGCTCCTAGATACGCAGGATATAGTTCTCAATTTGAGTGTATTCCATAGATGAAAGTTTTCATGTACGACGTATACTCTGGTATTTGCTTCCTAGTTGGAGACAAGGTGTTATTGTCTTGCATGTCCGAAGCTAATCCCCGAGATACTTGTCTCAACAGGTCTTTTTTTTTGGAAAGTGAGCAGGGGTTTTGAGGGTCCCCAAACCTTTATATTAATAAAAATCAATGATGAACCAGTTACAATCGTTCATTCATTCACTCATTACATCATCAATGGAAATTGAATCCTCCTTCAAATCCTCAACTAGCAGCCTAAATATATCTAGCTTAACGCTCTCCAAGTTTGGAAGTAGACTTGCAAGATGGTTTGCTGCAGAAATTGTTTCTTTATGCTCCTGCCATAATTTTACTATTTCATACGCACCGATTAGCCCTTGAATCATCCTCATGGTATCACTTATACCTAATGGGGTGTTCAAGATGTAAGAAAAGTCGATGGAGAGAACCGGAGAGCACTGAATTCGGAACGTATATCCATTGAATGCTAGCTTAAACCTAGTATCCATACAAGAATCCAATAAACAAGTGCATTCTATATGAATAAATGTCATCATCTACCTGAATGATGATTGTGCGACTCTTCTTGTTGCAGCACAGAAAAGGAATTCTTCTTGTCGAGCATTGTGATTAGTCTTTCTTGCGAGTTGGGGGTCCTTTGAAAGCCTTGTTCTAGACTGTGTAGTGTTACCTCCTCTATTATATAAGTTCTCCATAGGTGCTACTGTCATCATTGGGCTTGTGTGATCACCCACTGATGAATCCCTATCCTTCTTTGATGACATGTCATTTTCTATTATAGAGAGTACAAAGCCTGGTGCTGTCTTGAGTTGCCCCATATTGGTATCCTCTTAATTTTTGGCTTCCTGCAAACTTTGGATTAAAGCAATTTGATATGAAGTCTCCTCAGGCTGTTCATTTTCAGAACCACTATATTTGTTGTTTATATCATCCTCTGCACTATCACCATCTTCTTCATAGTCACTATATCCTTCTATATTTCCTTCTTCATCACTTGCACCTGTTTGATTGTTGCTATGTTCATTAGCCTGTGATCCTAAATTAGCAGTATGTTCCACTATGTTATCTCAATTTGTCCTATCAGGTTCCTCATTGGTGGTTTCAACATTGTTTGTATTACCATTATCTTCGGCGGTTGCATTACTACTCCCTTCTTGAGCTCCATGAGAACGGCTCTTGGCTGAATTTTTCCTTTTCACTAATGTCCACGCATTATTGGACTGAATTTCATCTTCCTTTTTCTTATCAATTGCTTTCCATACTATCGGCTCTGCTTTTTTCACTATTTTGTGTTTGGGGCACTGTTGCATTGAGTGCCCAAAGCCCGCACAAGTATTGCATTCAACAGGTCTTACCGATATTGAGGATGGCTGTGAGACGTGTGGGCTTAGCAGGCCGTAGTAATTTGGGTCCGGCTGGAGGACTGCACTTTGCGGGCTTGATGTCATTTGGGCCGGATCAGTGATAGACTGACGCTTGGGCTTGTTGATCCTAAAGATCATTATGACACGTGTATGGAGTACAAAAGAGGACATTTCGGTGTATCATCAGCTACTCCCTCAGAGTTAGTGGGCCATCGTATTGGTCCACTAAGTTTCTTCTCGAAAAGATACGCCATTCATGATGATTGAGTCTGAACTGTTCCTTGAACAACGCGCTCCATTAATTAAGCATGCGCGGTTCAGTGGAGAAAAGAAGGGAAATCAATCCCTATTTAGATCTCCCTTTCTGTAGAAATTAACTCTTCCATTTCTTCATTGTTAGAAACTCCACTCAGTTCAACTTTTAATTGAAAGCATATTCACTTCTTTCATGGCTCACCAAAATCACCTTGACGATAAGCTTCTTGCCAAGGGCTCCAGTTCTTTTAAGATATGCCGACTTCCGAATCGAGCTTGGCTGAGATTCTGAAGACATATGGGGTCCCTGAAGACCTTCCATTCTATACTTTGAGTGACGATCAAACGCCAATGTTTCCTTTGGAAGGATATGCCTGTTTGCACCTCGACATTCTTCAAACCAGCTTTCGTTTTCCACTGCTTGATGAAATCTGAGGTTTTATGGAATTCCTTGGTATCCCTCCTGCCCAGTTGGTACCGAATGGGTACATGATTATTCTTCTTATATTGATCAGGTCAAAATGCGCTGGTATTCGCGTGACTCCGAAGGTGATTCAGTTATTGGCTTCTCATCGACTAAACGATCACGTCGTTTGTAAGATGAAGTCTCCGACTTGCTTTGGGAAACTGGCAAATGACTTTAAGTTCTGGCAGAAATTTTACTTCCTGGCTCCTTCTGATTCGAAGTATTTCAAGTTCAATGGTAATCTGCTTGAGAGAGAATTCAGGCCACTTCATAAGTATAATTTCATCCTTTGATTCTGTTGTGTTGATTGTATGCCGATCGTTGCGTGTGTTCTTTGTAGAGAGGTTCCCCACTACTCCTTTTTCCCAGAAGGAGTAAGAGTATAAGAAGGCATTCTGTGACATGCCTCGGATGAGTATGGAGGATGTTATCTCCCCTTCCAATTTCAGTCGCAGTGGGTTATGGGCAAGGACCACCTACGACTAGTAGGGGTTGACAATGCGTCGAAGTTGAGTACCGAGCAGGCTGAAGCTTTGAATAAGAAGCTGATGCAGGCGGCTACGGTGGCTTCTACTAATACTGACCAATCCAGACTTGTTCTGCTGGAAGGTCTTGATAAAGATTTGTCTGTGGTCCTGGAGGTCAATCGTCCTGCTGGTGGATCGTCTGACAGTGGCCATCACAGCGTGGACGATCCTTATTGCAATCTGCATTGCCCTCCATCTCGCTCCAGGCCGTATCTGATTGATGATTCGCCTCCTTTTCTCCCTTCAGATTCTACTGAGTCGGCTCGCAACAAAGGGTCAGTTGTTGGTGACAAAGGGAAGGCTATAGATGAGGGCCTAGGTGTGGTGGAGACTGCAAAGGGCGGTGCTAGCGTAATTTCGCATCCAGGAGAGCTATATCCGGATGCGCGAATGAGTTTGTTTGCTCCAGATGTAATGAAAATGAGCAACAAGGCCTGACACCAGGAGGTTGACATTGATTATGCTTTGAAAAAGCATATCAGCATACGTTATAGCTGGCTGGCCTGAGGAGGATGCCCGTGATGCCCTTGTGTGGGCAAACCTGAGGGGGAGGGGCGGGAAAAGCCCAACAACCCATGAATTCCAAGAGGGTTGGCAAGCTACAAAGGGAAGATCATAGTCTCACATCACCAGGGTGCGGGAGGGTGATGTACTTTATATGTACGAGTTTGGATCTACAAAGTACCACACATTTTAAAGTCGTGCGGGACGTGGGCCCAAAGTGGACAATATAGTACTCTGTCGATCGGGTCATTACAGAATTGTATCAGAGTCTGACTCACCCAATGGGGGTGGACTATGATACTCTTGTGTGGGCGGACCCGAGGGGAAGGGTGCGGGAGAAGCCCAAGAGCACACGGATCCCAAAGGGGTTGGCAAGCTACAAAGGAAAGATCATAGTCATACATCGCTTGGGTGCGGGAGGGTGATGTACTTTATATGTACGAGTTTGGATCTACAAAGTACTATGCATTTTAAAGTCGTGCAGGCCTTGGTCCCAAAGTGAACAATATAGTATTTTGTGGATCGGGTCATTACAATGCGCTAGAAGAGCGTATGGATAAGGGGCTGAAACATCTTATGCTGGGGATGTCGCATCTGAGCCAAGTGGTCGTCGTTGGGACGAAAGTTGAGGCGGCTTGTGAGAGGGTGTACATCATGGAACACGTTTTCTCAAATATGCAGAAGTCGTATTCTGATACACTCTTTGAGATTGAATTGCTGAGAAAACAGATTGAAGAGAGGAGGTTGGAACAATCATTCGTTGATGCTGAGACCCAGAGGGTTCATTTAGGAGGCTGGAACAATCATTCGTTGATGCTGAGACCCAGAGGGTTCATTTAGAAGGCCTTGAGTCTGATTTAGCAAAGGCGGTGTCTGCGAGGGACAGATCCAGAGAAGAGTTGAACCTGGTCTGTTGTGATCTAGAAGTTGTGCAGGATGCTACGGCTAAGATGCGCTCCGAGTTGCAGTCTCTTGCTGAGGAGATTACCAGGAAAAATCTGAGTGTGTCATCCAGAGACAACAGTTAGAGGCCGATGTGGAATTCAACGCCCGGGAAACAAGAAAAGTTGGGGACCAGCTTCTCCTGGAGCAACATGAACTTAGTGCATTTAAAAGTAGCCTGATTACTGATAAGTCTCAGACTGATGCACTGACAGGCAAGTTGGAGTTGCTGGAGCGTGAGTTGGCTAAAGTAAAGGCGCGCGAGGATTGGCTTCTTAAGGCGCAAGACACGTTTGAATTCTGCAGGATCGTGCATGGGAGGTTAGAATTGTTGGCACTGAAAAAAGAAGAACATCCAGAATGGGACATTTCTTATTACAGGAAGGTGTCCTTTGCAGATTTCAGAGTGATCTCTGACCTGTTAGAGGAAGAGGGCGATCCGGATCATGACGCTCAAGATGAGGCATGTGCGAATGCAACTTCGGCTTCTTCTCCTGTTAAGCTTACTTCCTTGTAATTGTACTTCTTTCTGATGAGGAGTAAATTTCTTACATATGTACCTTTTGTTTCAACTGTTAATGAAAATAGGTTCTTTTCAAGTACGCTTTGTACCCGTGTTCAATTCGGTCCCCATTAGGCATGTTTTCCATTACGCCTTGTTGTTTTATTTCCGAATGGTCTATTTACTGTTGAGAGCTTGACCGTTTATTCCGCGAGTAATTCTAACTTGTACTTTCGTGAGGTCTCAGAGTTGCTATCGCGTGGTTATGTCGAATAGTGAACATTCTGCGGATGGTTTGGCAGCGGGTTACTCTACTTGGGCTGCAACTCATCCCTGAGGTAAGCCGTTGGAGACTCAAGTTATGTATTTGACCATCGATTACGATCGTTGGCATGAGTAAACTATTGTATCCGAGCACATGCGTTGTCGTCTGTAGTTGAGCAATAACGCTGGACCGGAGTAAAGTTTTCTAAGCTTGGGCTGGTCTCCAGTGTAGCAATCATCCGCGCTTAGCGGATTAGTTTTCGAGTCGGATCAAGTGGCCATTGCTGATAACGGGATGTCGGTCTATGTGGGCATGAAGACGCTACTTGAGCTGTAATCGGATTCGGTGACCACTGTTCTAAAAAAGAACAATGATCCCATGACGAGCCGTTGACATTAGTCGGAGATGACTAGGCTCCCACATTTCAAACCATCTACACTCGCGTGGAGTGGGCTATAGATTTGGGATGAGAAAATTCGGCGACCATGGTCTGTAGAAGAGCAGTGGTCCCGTGGCGAGCCGTCGACATCAGTCAGGGCTGACTAGGCTCCCACCTTCCAAACCATCTACACCCGCACAGAGCGGGCTACAGGTTTGGGATGAGAAAATTTGGCGACCATGGTCCGTAGAAGAGTAGTGGTCTCGTGGAAAGCCGTTGGCATCAATCGGAACTGACTAAGCTCGCACCTTCCAAATCATCTACACCCGTGCGCATCGAGCTACAAATTTGGGAGTTTGGAATTCGGTGACCATGGTCTGTAGAAAAGCAGTGGTCCCATGGCAAGCCGTCGACATCAGTCGGAACTAACTAGGCTCCCACTTTCCAAACCATCTACACCCATGCGGAGAGAGCTACAGGTTTGGGAGGTGAGTAGAAGCTGTCGTTGCCAATCATCACTGACTAGGCTTACCTGATCGGGTTCAGCGACCATCATCCGTGGAGGGGGCGACGATCCCTGGCGAGTCATCTTCATCAGGTGTGAAAACACTGACTAGACTCCCACTTCCTAAGCCATCGACATTTCCGCGCAACGAACTAGGTGTCGGGGTGAACCAGAAGTCGTCTTCATCAGTCGAAATTGACTAAGCTTGCCTGGCTAGGTTGGGACTCTGACTGTTATGGGCGTGCGAGCCTACTTCCGATATCAGATTGCATTGTGCGGATTAGTTTTCACTAATTTCAATGAAATTTTTTAAAAAAATGTACCTTAAATCAGCTGGTGATATGTAGGTGTGCTTCATGTGTCAAGAATGACTAGGGCTTCTACTGCTTGCGTCAGCGCACGTGGTAGAGTGTCACTCGAATAGTGGGCTGAATCGGTAGGCCCATTTAAGAAAAACTAGGTCATGTTGCAGGATCATGGTGCCACGTGTATGTCGTAGATTGCGAGACGGTAGAGTATTGGTTACTCCCCCCAATTAATGGGGTTCTGTGAAGCATCATTAATTGATTGATCGTGGACTTGTGAGGTTTCCTTGGGAACCATCACATCTTCATATCCCATACGATATTCAATGCTGATATTTAATGCTGACACGTCTGTTTGGTGAGCCACTATCTATATAATGGCATTTCTTCACCATTGTAGGTATTATCTTCTACAGAGTGCACTCTTCAGATGCTCTTACTCAAAGGATATACTTTGGGTTTTCCAAAGGCTGAAGGAAGATCTCCTCCACTGGAGTCCGATGAGTCTTAATAAGACTTGCTATTATGCGTGGTCACCTGCTCTGAGTGAGCACCCGATTGGTTCGTTGAGACCTTGTAATTTCTTCTCGTATTTCATAAAGAAGTACAAAATTTCCCTCAAGGGACGAGTTTGTCGTTTATGCGCTGTTGCCCTGTCGGTGCTTCGAATCGCATAATTTCTGAGATAGCATCAACAACCAACTTTAGAGTGGTTGTTTTCCTCCCCCCCTCAGCTAGTCTGACACGTTGTGTTGCGCTGGAACTCGGAGTTGCGGGGCGGAGTGAAGTTAGGCATGGCCTGTCAGAGTAGGCCATTGACTCCCAAATGCCCCTCTCATCCTCAATGGTAGGGTGCACTCGATCTGTTTAAACCTGATACTTATCACAAGTTCGTCTGGTTGGGCAGATCGAGAATGAGAGTTGTCTGTAGTTTCGGCCGGCACGTCTCGGGGCCTTCGATTGCTGATTCCGTACCACCTCAGATCATCCTTGCGAGGTGGGTCTGACAAAGTATTGAATTGAGTGCGCTCTTTCATACTTATTTTTGTGCATTTGCTCTTGCTTGCAAATCATTTTCTCCGGAGAAATCATAGGGCGAAACTCTTCGAGGGCATCGTAGTTTAACCTGGGTACCTTTGCTATTACTTCTAAGTCATCTTATGAATTCAGACTGTTTAAGCCAATCTTTATTATACATCACATCGGATTTGGATGGTTGTAGTTTGTAATCTTTTGTACCCACCATCTGGGGCGATCATTGTTACATCTTTCCAGTAATAAATAGAGCATGTTTCCGTAATTATCTTTTATTTCTCAAATGAGTGCAAATCACATAAGTTCCTAAGGATTAAAACTCTAAACTGACTACTGAAAAAAAAAAGCTAAACAACTGGATAGATTGTCTGTTGGCGGAGAGAGGTTGATCCGGCACTGGAGTAAATTCGCATGGCCCTTGCTTGGATCGTAAGTACCTTCGGCGAATTGTCAAGTTTCGCCGAAGCTGTTGAGGTCACAGAAGAGTGAACCTTGCGTGGGAGGGTTTTTCCATACCCACTAATAATTGTGGGGCTGTGCTCCCATTTCCGTTTGGCCAGACGTCCTGTCGGGCTAGAAGACGGGTTGCTTCTATAATGCTGAACTGTCCTTCATCCCTAAATTGAGCCATTGCTACTGGGTTTTTTGTCCTCATCTGGGAGGCATGAATCTTCCCCAGTCTCTGAGTCTGGCTTCCATTCAACTTGTTTGGTGGGCTCCAGCTGAATCTGAGAACATTTTATCTGCTTTAGCGCAGCATAGTGGCAACCCCGTGTCGTTGGTTGGTTCCGCAAATTGTCTTTTCTGAGTGGTTGGCTGTATACTTGACGCATTAATGAAAGGTGGTCACAACTGCTTCCATTTGATGAAGCCAGGGCATTCCCAAGATGAGGTTATAGGTAGACAGTGCATCTACTACCATGAAGTCCAGGAACATGACTTTCCTCAGTTGTGGCTCTCATGCCACCACTGCTAGCCTTATCTTCCCAATCGGGAAGCATTTTTCTCTGCTAATGCAATCGTATTCTGCTACCTACTTTGACTTTGACCTGCAAACCTGTTGACCTGCACAAGGAACGCACATGAGCCATGGACCACCGTTGTGGTGGCCGATGGCACTCCGATGCTAAAATCAGACAGGGATCTGAGGAAGGTGTAATGTTGTAAACAGAGAATTTGTAGCGTACCTTATCTTACCAACCTCATGTCTTATTTATAGTGCTGGAGTTTTGGTTCGACCTAGCCATCAATGGCATAGTTTAGGGAAGAAGATCTTTGTGGAATTCCTTATCTAATTAGGAGTTATGTTGTGGAGGGAAGTTTCCTTGTTAGCCTTGTGCTCCAAGATACGCGAAAGATAGTTCTCATTCCAAGAGTAATCTATAGATAGAAGTCTCCATGTGTGGCATATACTTTGGAATTTGCTTCCTAATTAGAAGCAAATAGCTGTTGTAATTGCCTGTTCGAAGTTGATCCTCAAGATACTTGCCTTAGCAGGGCTTACGGGTATTGAAGATAGTTGTGAGACACGTGGGCTTAGCAGGCTGTAAGAATCTGAGTCCGTCCGACGGACTACATTAAGCGGGCTTAGAACCCCTTGGGCTGGATCAGTGGTAGGCTGGATTAGTGCTGAGCTGGATCAGTGGTGGGCTGACGCTAGGGCCCGCTATTCCTCGAGATCATCATGACACGTGTAAAGCGCAAAGTTGGGACCATTTTGGTGTATCATCAGCTACTCCCCCCGAGTTAGTCGGCCATCACATCGGTTCGCTAAGTCACTTCCTGAAAAGATACGACGCTCATGATGATTGAATCTGAATCATTGCTTGAGCCATGTGCTTCATTAATTGAACGTGCGTCGGTTCAGTGGAGAAGAGGCGGGAACCCAATCCCTATTTAGGTATTCCTTTATGCGGAGACTAACTCTTCTATTTTCTTCACAGATTTTGCTATGTTCATCTTCTGATTGAAAAGATTATTCATCTTTTTTATGGCTTGTCAAAACCATTTTGCTGAAGCGATTTTGGTAGGGGCTTTGACTTTTTTGAAGACATGTTACTTTCTGAATCAGGCCTTGCTGAAATTCGGAAGAAGTTCGGCGTCCCTGAGGGCCTGCCACTATATGCTTTGAAGGATGATCAGGCACCAATGTTTCCACCGACGGGGTTTATCTGTTTGCACCGTGGGATGCTCCAAACTGAAGTCTGCTTTCCTGTTCTTGATTTGGGACTTTTTGGATTTTCTTGGAATCCCTCCTGCCCAGTTGGTACCCAATGGGTACAAGATCATTCTTCTTATTTTGATTAGAGCAAAGGAAGCTGGCGTCCGCGTGACTCCGCGGGTGATCTAGTTGCTGACTTCTCCTCGGCTGAATGATCACGTCGTTTGTAAGATGACGTTGCCTGTTTGCATTGAGAATTTTCCAGATGACTTCAAGTCTTGGCAGAAGTACTACTTCTGGGCTCCTGCGGATTCAAAGTACTTCCAGTTCAAGGGTCGTTCGCTCGAATGAGAATTTAAGCCACTTCGTAAGTGTAGCTTTATATTCTTATTCTGTTGCAGTAATTGTATGCTAACTGTTGCTCTTGTTTCTTTGCAGGGAGGTTCCTTACCACTCCTCTTACTCAAGAGGAGTGGAACAATATAAAGAAGTTTTGCGACTTGACAACAAAGAATGTGGAGGAGGTCGTATGTACTACCAACTTTATTCGCAGTGGGCTGTGGAAGGATTGGCATGAAGCCCTCACTCTTTATTGATATTGTTTTGTCTGACATGGAGGGGCTTTCTGAGATGCTTGCCTTCTTTGTAAGTGCGAAGAAGTCCCGTGTTAGGACTGGGTCGTCTTCCAAATGATCTGCTCCAGTAAGTGAGGAGCATGAGCTTGATCGGTATAATGCCCGCAAAATCACTTACCAGTATAATGTTACTATCTTTGTAATTAATAATATTTATTTATTGGCAATATTTATTAATTGGTAATAGTTATAAATATTTATATATTTTATTATTTTAATTTAGGACCTAGGTTTAGGTTGGTGGTGGGTAAAAGAGGAGTTGTGGTTGTGTTTAGCTAAAGAAAACCCTAATTAAAAACTCATTTAAAAGAAACCCTAGCCTTCATTTGTCTTTGGATACACATAGAAGAAAAGGAAAAAAAAAACTTACGTAGAAAAAAAGAGGGAGGCGATAAAGGAAGAATTTTTGCTCAAACTTTGGGATCTTCGCAAAAACAGTGAGTTAAACTCTATTGCATCCTCCACTTGTGATTTTGATTACTCCTCCATCTCTAATTTTTTTTTATAATTGTTGTTGTTTCATTATTATAATTTATGATGCACTTTTCTTTTACAAGTCCTAATAATTAGTGTATAGAAATATGTTGTACGTAAAATAACACATGCATAAAAGTGAAGTTTGGGTAGATTGATATTGTCAGTAAAGAAGGTAAATGTTGTAGGTATCTTAATGGTGAGAAGTTTGGGTTGATAAATTCATAAAGAACAATTTTCATCAAATGAGTTGATTGATTCATACAGAAATCAAATGGGTTGGTAAGGGACCCACTTCCTTTGATGATGGCTAAAAGGCGTGATTTCAAATTGAAAAAAAAAGGGATCTCTGTAGAAAAAAAAAGAGGTTATTCTAATTGTTTTATTATATCACACGGAGTCATGGTGTTATTCTAATTGTTTAAAAATATTCAGAATCATAGTGTTATTAAAAATGGTAATGGTTATTTACATTTTTATTGTTATTGTTGCATGTGGGGTATGTAACGTATTGTTATTCACATGGTGTATTGACACTGATTTGCATGTTGTTATTCACGGTGTTAGTATTCAAACTGTTTTTTATTTTATATAAATATTTAGAAACGCTCCTTTCCACAACTCTGAAAAAGAAAAAAGAAAGAATTATTTTGTATACAGATTTGCTTGTATACGTGTGATATAATTTTGGGTATGCAGACTTGCTTGCATATTGGTACGCTATTCCATGTGAATTCGGTAGTACGTGTAGTATTTAGGAAATACTTGCCAGATATTAAACTTTGGGTGCGATGACATGACACTCAATGTGGCACCCCACTTGGGTCATGTACGCTCCGAGTGGCTTCGATGGCAAGGGAGGCACACTCGGGTGAGGTGTGTTCGGCACAGGATGAGAGTGTGATTGTGGAAAAGAAGCTAAGAATTAGGAAAATAATGAAAACCTTGAATTGATCATAATATGAAAATGTGCATGGATTATTTTAGCATGTATTAGGTTAGCCTTGAAGGAAGAAACTAACCGCTAATTCGATTCTCGAATTGGAACTACCTGTCTTCCTTAAGGTGAAATGCATATATTTTTTTTTGGATTTTTAATTGTCTAGTTGTGACATAGTTAGTAAGTTTGCTCACACCAGTATTAATATACTGACCCGAATTTTGTATTGTTTTGCAAATTTGGGTGCATTCTTAATGAGCGTAGCCCCCAGAGACTTACCAGGGTTAATTTGAGCGCAAAGGTAGTATTAGCTGCGTGGCGATAGTTGAGGATTCGACACGTTTTGTTAGATCTTGAGTTTATTGTTTTTCCTAGGTAATCAGATGTAGGGATTAGTTATTAATGCTCGGATGTTTGAGTCAGAGATTTATTTGGGGATTGATTAATGTAAATTTTATGATTTATATCGTGGCTTGGGTTTATAATTGTGGACCTCATTTTGAGAGGAAGAATTTTGAGGACGGTTATTATTTTATTTATTGCCTTATGACTGTACCATTTAATTTGTTCCTGTCGTGCCTTGGTTTTTGGAAAATCTATTAATTTATGTTGTTAAAAAATCGGGGCGTGACATTTTGGTATCAAAGCATTTGATTAGTCTAGATCTAGGGTAGGTCTAGGTGATCCTCGGAAGTGTGGAAATGGGATTAGGAACGTTTGGATTATTAAGTATTAACGGTTATTTATTTTTGCTTGAAGGTAATGGCGAACACTCGATCGAATGGTGCCAATGGGCAGAATGATAACGGGCAGAATAACACTATTGGGCCAAGTGGTTCGAATGATCAGGGGGGAAATCCTAACTTGGTTCAGGTGGATGTAAGAGCTATGATGACGCAACTTTTGCAGGTTGTGCAGAACAACCATCAGGATAATCATGGTGACCCGTTTGCCAGGAGAAATAAGGAGTTTGGGAACCTAGGCAGTCAGAGGTTTAAGGAGAGACTAGCCCTATTGCAGCTGAGAAGTGGATTCGCAAGTGTGAAACCGTATTCAATATGATGCAAATGACCGAGGTGTAGAAACAAGAATTAGCTGCTCATAATTTGGATAGTAATGCCAGGTATTGATAGGATTCTATTGAGGAGAGCATGGATACGACTGTTATGACTTGAAAGACTTTCAAGTCCAAATTTGACTGTCAGTTTGTACCTGAAGCTGTGAAATCTCAGCTAGCTGCAGAGTTCCTTAGTTTGACGCAAGGTACAAAGTCGATGACCCAATATGTGACAACATTCAATGAGGTGACTCGTTATGCTCCGTACTTGGTTTGATACTATTGCCAAAAAGAATCAGAAGTTTATCAGGGGTTTGGGTCATTATTTATCAAAGTTGCTTTTACCCTTTGATAATTTTTTAGACTTAGCTCTCAAGTTTGAAGAGCAACGCCGCTTTTCGAGAGGCTAGGGAGAAGAGCAGAGGAAGTGAGTCATCTAGAAACTCGCGTTCATCTAGGAACCGAGAGCAAAACATGTATAAGCCTTATGATCAGAAGCAGCGAGGACCTGGATTTCAGTATCAGCCAAGATTCCAATCTGGAGGTCAGTTTTAGCAGAGGCCCCAAGGAGGAGTTGAATCCTAAGGAGGTTAAGCCGCAGGGTGCTTCAGGCCCTAAGGGCAGCAGTGGCAGAAACCGGCATTACAGAACCAGGGCATGCAAGGGCCATATCAGCAACCTCAACCTTATGTTCCTTGACCTCAGGCACCTGTAGAACCGCGAGGGCAGACTCTCACTGATAGGTTATGCTACAGATGTAACCGGCCAGGGCATCTCATTCGTGATTTTCCTAGTGAGCGAGGCGCTCCGCAGGGTAGGCTGGCCCCACCAGCTCTAGCACGTGCATTTGCGGTTTTACCAGGGCAAGAGAATGTTGAAGGTATCATCACTACTCAAATTCCCTTACGAGTATTATTTGATTATGGTGTTTCTCATTCTTTTATTTCTCATCGAATGGTAGAAAAAGAAAACCTTAAAACTATGCCACTTATCAAACCTTTATGTGTTGAGACACCCATAGAAGGCATTGTCACATTATCTGAGCAATGTAGGAATTTTGAGATCTATTTAATGGGTCGAAAACTTGTCGCAGATTTGATAGTTATGAATTTTGAGAGTTTTCATGTTATTCTTGGGATGGATTGGTTGGGTAAAAACTTGTTACCATAGATTGTGCCGCGAGGACCGTTTTGATAGATACACCAGGATTGCCACGAGTTAGTCATGTTTGTGAACCTTGTGGGGACTCCACAATGATGAGCATTCTATAATCTATTGATATACCAGATAAACATATTAGCATGGTTGAGGTGGTGAAGGATTATGTAGATGTATTCCAGGAGATTCCCAGTCTAGCACCCAATAGATAAGTCGAATTTTGAATTGACTTGTTGCCAGGGGCAGCACCGATTTTGAAAGTTGCATATCGATTGGCTCCCAAGCAGTTGGATGAGATGAAAGTCCAACTAGAGGAATTACTCTAGAAGGGGTAAGAAATTTATCTCGTATCTTTTTATTTATAATAGTTATATATATGTGCATAGTGGTGAGTAACTATATGGTTAATCCTTTGAGGTGTGTATACTTAGGTTTATTCGACCAAGTAATTCTCATGGGGTGCGCCTGCTATCTTTGTTTCTAAGAAGGATGGTACTTTGAGGATGTGTGTTGACTATAGAGAACTAAATAAGGTGACCATAAAAAATAAGTACCCTCTTCCGCGGATAGACGATTTGTTAGATCAGTTGAAAGGGGCATTGTATTTTCACAATTGGATTTGAGGACTGGGTACCATCAGATGGGTGTTGAAGAGCAGAGCATACTCTGACGGCGTTTCAGACTCGGTATGGGTTATATGAATTTCCTGTCATGCCCTTTGGATTGACCAATGTTTCTGCTTTCTTTATGGATTTGATGAACCATTTTTCGTGCGTACCTTGATAAATTTGTTATCATTTTCATTGATGATATTATGGTATATTCTCAAAACATGGAGGACCATCGAGAGCATTTGAAAGTAGTGTTGCAGACTTTAAGAGATCACAAGCTGTATGCTAAATTTAGTAAGTGTCACTTTTGGGTGAAAGAGGTGAGATTTCTTGGGCATGTGATTTCTAACGAAGGGATAGCGGTCGATCCTGACAAAGTTGCAACAGTTAAAGATTGCAAACAACCCACTAATACCAGTGAAATTCGGAGTTTCTTAGGGTTGGCTGGATATAACAGGAGGTTTATTGAGAAATTTTCGTTGATTGCAACACCTTTGACAAGTCTGACCCAAAAAGATGTCAAGTTTATATGGACTAAGGACTATGAGACTGCATTTCAAGAGTTGAAGCAAAGGCTGACTACAACTCCAATTTTAATCATTCCCACTCGTGGCGGGAAGTTAGTGGTGTTTACAGATGTTAGCAGAACAGGTTTGGGATGTGTTTTGATGCAAGATCAGAAAGTAGTTTCTTACGCTTCTAGGTAGTTAAAGCCACATAAGAGGCGATATGCTACGCAACAGTGGTTTTTGCTTTAAAAATATGGAGGCTTTATTTGTATGGAGAGAAATTTGAGTTGTATACTGATCACAAAAGCTTAAAGTATCTATTTTCACAACGGGATTTAAACATGAGGCAGCAAAGGTGGATGGAATTCATTAGTAGTTATGATTTTGAAATCCTTTACCATCCAGGCAAAGGGAATGTGGTGGCGGATGCCCTTAGCATACAACATAGTGTGTTGATCGCTCTTATGGTACAAGAATGGAAGATTCTCGAGGTTATTGCAGCTCATGATGTTTTGACTGTTCCTCATACTAGAGGAGCTTATGTTTGCAGTTTGACAGTAAAACCTACCCTGATTACTCGGGTCATTTCAGTGCAACACACTGACCCATTCCTTATGAACAAAATGAATGATTTGATAGTTGATACGTTGGATGACCGTCCTAATGATTGGTTAGTTGACATAGATGGAGGATTGCGATTTCATGGTAGACTTTGCGTACCAGATATTTCGGCGTTAAAAAAGGAGATTATGGATGAGGCTCATCGTTCTAAATTTACTATTCATCCAGGGGGTACGAAGATGTACCACGATTTGGTGGGAAGGCATGAAACGAAATGTTGGGGAATATGTCTCTTACTGTTTCACTTGTCAGCAAGTGAAAATGGAACACCAAAGGTCGTCTGGTTTATTGTAGCCTCTAGAAATACCCATGTGGAAGTGGGAACACATTTCGATGGATTTTGTTGATGGTTTACCTAGATCTCGGAGGGGTAATGAGTCAATTTCGGTTATTGTTGACCGTTTGACTAAGTGTGCACATTTTATCCCCGTTGGTGCATCTCGTAGTACCGACAAGTTAGCTGTTATGTACATCCGAGAAGTGGTAAGGTTGCATGGTGTTCCTATTACCATTGTATCAGATAGAGATCCATTGTTTACATCGACATTTTGGGGAAGTTTCCAACGTGCTATGGGTACTACCTTGGCTATGAGCACTGCGTATCATCCATAGACTGACGGGAAAACTGAGCGAGTAAATCAGATTTATTTGGGGATTGATTAATTTTTATGATTTTGCGAGCTTGCCTCATGAGTTTTGGTGGTAGTTGGGAGGATCATTTACCGTTGGTGGAGTTCTCGTACAATAATAGTTATCAATCGAGCATTGGCATGCCACCCTTTGAGGCTTTGTATGGTAGGCCGTGTAGATCTCTTAGTTGTTGGGCAGAGGTAGGTTATACAGTATTGTTGGGACCATAGATTGTTAGGGAGACTGCAGGGAAGATTGAGATTATTCGGGTAAGGATAAAAAATGCTCAGAGTAGACAGAAAAGCTATGCAGATCAAAAGCGAAAGAGTGTAGTGTACATTCCATGAGTGAACTATTACAATCGAGCACATGCATTGTCTTTGAAGTAGAGCGTTTGTCCAAAGTCAGGTTTTGCAAGCTCGAACTGACATTCCATGTAGCACTCGTTCGTGTGTTGGCGGGACTATTATGGGTCGGCATAAACGACCTTTGCTGATAATAGAATGCCAGCCCGTGTGAGCATGAAGATGATGCCTGAGTTATGATTTATCTCTGTGACTGTTGTTTCGAAAGAGAGTGGTGGTTGTGTGACGAGTTGTCTAGGGCTCCCACCTTCTGAACCATCTATATTCGAGGAGAGTGGACTACAGGTTCGGGGAGCATGGATTTGGCAATCATTGTCTGTTGATGAGCGATGATCCCGTGGCGAGTCATCGACATCAGTTCGGGACTGACTAGGCTCTCACCTTTCAAACCATCTACACCGCACATAGTGGGCTACAAGTCTGAGACGAAGGGATTCAGCGACCATGGTTTGTAGAAGAGAATTGGTCCCGTGGCAAGCAATCGTAATCAGTTCGGGACTGACTAGGCTCCCACCTTCCAAACCATCTACACCCGCGCAGTGGGGGCTACAAGTCAGGGAGTTTTCGGCGATCATGGTCTTTAGAATAGCAGTGGTCCCGTGGCAAGCTGTCGGAATCAGTTCGGGAAATGACTAGGCTCTCACCTTCAAAACCATCTACACCCGTGCAGTGGGGGCTATAAGTCTGGGGTTGGTAATTTGGTGACCATGGTCTGTAAAAGAGCAATGGCCCCGTGGCGAACCGTCGACATCAGTCAGAACTAGGGGTGGGCATCCCATCCCGCAATCCCGTTCCCGTCCCGTCCCAACCCGATTTTTCCGGGTCTTAATGGGATTGAATAATTCCATCCTGATCCCGTCCCGTCCCGATCTAGAATGGGAAGGGATGGGATGAAGATTTTCAATCCCGCCAATCCCGTCCCGTCCCGAACTAATTTTTCAATATTTATTATTAATATTTATTATTTATTTATTTATTTTAGGATTGCAATATTTGGATGCCCATACAAATTCCCTGATGCATATAACATTTTAGCATCTAAAATTCTCAATGTCGTTAGGCTATCAACTCATATTTGAAGACCAATTTGTTTAATTGTATTTAACTAGGGTACATTCGATTTCATTGAAAAACTTTGGATACTCAATCTATAATACAATTTAATGGGTTCCTAGTATCATCTCATTTGCAAGGATAGATATGCATGAAAAATAAACTCTGTGAGAGATTCCAATGACAGCTTCATGTGCTTATTATGGCATAGGTTACATTATGTTTAGTTGATTGCATTTTGGTTTATTATTTCATTTTCAGCATGGTTATGTGTGAACATGCAATTTTCTGAAGATTTATTTTAGTTAATGAAATTGCATGGTCAATTTGAAACACGCTGATCCCGTCCTGTCCCGTCCCGTCATCCCATCCCGTCCCGTCCCGTGCCCACCCCTAGTCGGAACTAACTAGGCTCGTACCTTCCAAACCATCTACACCCGCGCAGTAGAGGCTACAGGTCTAGGCTTTGATCAGAAGTTGTTGTTGCTAGTCGTCACAAGCTAGGCTTACCTGATCGGGTTCAACCACAGTTGTCCGCGAGGGGGGCAACAGTCCCTGGCGAGTCGTCATCACCAGGCGTGATAGCGCTTATTAGACTTAGACTTCCTAAACCATTGATATCTGCACTGGGAGAACTAGGTGTCGAGGTGAACCGGAAGCCATCACCGTCAGCCAAAGCTAACTAAGCTTGTCCGACTAGGTGGGGGCTTTATCAACTGCGGGCGTGGGAGCCTATATCCGTGAGCGGAGTGCGTTGTGCGGACAAGTTATGAAGAGATAGGAGTACCTTGAATTAGCTGGTGATATGCAAGTCTGATCCGTGTGTCAAACATGACTAGGGTTTCTAATGCTCGTGTTAGGCATGCGGTAGAATATTGTTTGAATAGTGGGCCGAGCCCATGGGCCCGTAGAGTGAGAGCTAGGGTTTCTTGTACGAAATACGCTACGTGTACATCGTGGATCTTATGGTAACACGCGTACGACAACGGTTGGGTATCGGTCACTCGCCCCCCCCCCCCCAATTAATGGAGTTGTGTGTATTATCATTGATTAAACGGACGTGATCTTGTGCAATTTCCTTGGGAACCGTCATCTCCTCATTTCCTATACGATATTCAATGCTGGCAGTTAATGCTAAAACGCCCGTTTGGTGAACCATCATGTCTATATAATGGTGTTTCCTCATTGTGTTAGGCATTATCTTCTGCGGAACATATCTCCTGTAATGTTCTTACTTGAAGAAAATGTTTTGGGTTTTCCAAAGGCTGAAGGGAGATGTCTATCGCTGGAGTCTTCGAATGTTCTGACATTTGCGCCGATGAATCGCTGTTATGCGTGGTCACCTGCTCTGGGTGAGCACCTAATTGGTTCGCTGAGGTCTCATAATTTATTTTCATGTTTCAAAGAAGAAGTACAAACTCCCTCCCAAGGGATGAGTCTGTCATTTATGCATTGGTGCCATGTCGCTGCTCTAGAGCACTTAATCTCAGAGATAATACCAGGCCAACTCTGAAGCGGTCACCTCCATCACTTCTCGATTAACCCCATTGTAAGAGAGAAGTTGATTCGGCCCAGAAGTGAATTTGCACGGCCCTCCCTGGATCGTTGATACTTTCAGCAAACTGCCCAGCTTCGCTGATGTCTCTGAGGTTACTGAAGAGTAAACCTTGCGTGGGAGTCAATTTCCATGCCAACGAAATGTCAGGGGATTGTACTCCCATCTGCATTGACCTCTCCGTTCTGTTGGGTTGAAGATCGGATTGCTCCAGTACCGTTTGAACCTCTCCCGTTTCTGAAATGAGTCACCTTTGTTGGGATCTCGTGCAAGTGGAGTGATGCATTCACAGTCACTATGTCTGGCGCTAGTTCAGATTGCGTTGTGGGATCTAGTTGGATCTGGGAACATTCTATTTGCTTCAGTATCGCATAATGGCAGCCTCATGCCATGGGCTAGTCCCCACGTGTCGTTCCTTCAAAGTGGTTAGCAGTGTACTTGATGCACTAGTGAAGGGTGGAGACTACTGTTTCCATCTGGTAGAGCCATGGTCTTCCCAAGATAAGGTTGTAGATAGACGGCGCGTCTACTACCATGAAGTCCAGGAACAAGACCTTTCTCAGTTGTGACTCTCCTGCTACCACTGCTAACCTTATCTTCCCGATCGGGAAGCATTTCTCTCCACTAAATCCAATCAGCGAGTAGTTTGAGGACTTCATGTTCTCCTCCTTGAAGTCCTTACTGTGGAACGCACTGTAGAACAGGACGTTGAGTGAGCTTCCCATATCTACCAGGGCTCTCTTTACCTCCCACCTTGCAATGGATACCAATATGACAATAGCGTCATTGTGCGGTGCTCGGACTCCTTCTAGGTCCTTGTCTGAAAAGGTTAAGGTGGGGATGGGGCTTTGCACCATCGAGTAGTAAATGCGTTTTTCCTCATCTACAGGCTATGTTTGCATCACCAAAAGAGTTCGCTTGCAGAACTTGTTTGACCGATATTTGTACGGTCTGACTTCGTAAAGGACATAGTTGATGCTCGGAGTCTCCTTATCGATTTCCTTGACTAACTCCCCCGGTCCCTGGGTCGTTCTTGATGCTTCTCAGTGCCCAAGATTTCCTATAGCTTGCCCCTACGAATTCAGTACTCGATCTCGTACCTTAAACTCTTGCAGTCATTGGTATCATGGCCACCCTCCTTGTGGTATGAGCAGTACTTGTTGTTGTCACGTTTAGAGGGGTCTTCGCGTTGTTTCGGGGGCCACTTCAGATCTTCCCAATTTTTCATGGAATTCAGGACCTCCGATAGGCTAGAATTGAGGGGGTGATGGATCTGGATCCAACATAGTTGGATGTTTTCTCTGGCATGTCCCGGCTCGAGTCTGATCTGTTGTCATTGCGTTTTCACTTGCTCTTTTTTTCATCCTCTCGCCTCCTTCCCTCCTTCCTATCCTTTGGAGCGGAGGGCTTTTTTTTACCCTTTTCACAATTCTCAACTCTTCTAAGGTGATGTACCTATGGGCACTCTTAAGGAGTTTCGTTATATCCAAAGGGGGTTCCAAGGTGAAACATTCATAAAGTTTTCCTTCCTTTAGGCCTGCAGTAAAAGCCGTCACGGCCGTGTTGTCGCTGCAACCGTAAATGAGTGCCAGCTTGTCGTTGAAGCGCGTGACATACTCTCTAAGTGTCTCATTGGATCTCTGTTTTCGATATAGTATGTAGTGTGGGCCTTTCCAGAGACGTTGATTTTCGACAAAACGCGTCAGGAACTCCTTCGCCAGGGTCTTGAATGAGTCGATCGACTTCGGCAGGAGGCTGTGGAACCATGTTAGTGCTGACTTCTTCAGGCTGGTAGGGAAAGTTCAGCACATCACCGACTCAGATCCTTCTTTAAGTGTCATTACAAGCTGGTAATGGCATAGGTGGTCGAATGGGTCAGTGGTCCCGTCATAGAAGTCAAACTTTGAAGGCGTGAACTTTTTTAGAAGAGTCTCATTCATGATACGGTCCACTAACGGTGGAACAGAGAGACGGTACAACACGTCTGGGTCGTGTGCCCCCTCTGCGGAGGGGGTTCTGAGGGTCGAACCTCTCTGCCCTGAGAGTCAGTTTTGCGTTAGCTACCCCGCCTCCCCTAGTCAAATGAGAACTAGCAGAGGCTTGACTTTCTTGTGCTTGCTCTCTGTTGTCTTCCGGAGATGGAGGCCTGTGTTGCTTCTGGTCTCCATTAGTGGGTGGAAGTTTTTGTTGTGCGAGAGCCTCCACTGCTTTGGCGATTTGTTGTATTTGAGACGACAACAAATCTTTGTCGTTGTCGTGGCTGGTGCAGTGGCGTGAATCTATTGCCCATGCGCTGTCGGCACCGCAAAGAGTGGCAGTATAGCACCAGTCTGGGCATTTGACGTGTCCCCTTGTTCTCCATTGTTGCGTGATCCGGTGGTCACCATCTCTTTGTATCCCGAAGAAAGATGATGTTAGTGAAATATAAGGAACTTTGTCGTTCCCCACAGACGGCGCCAAACTGGTGCAATCGTTTTTCGCTCCTTGCTTTGACCTTGACCAGCAAACCTGTTGACCTACACAAGGAACACACGTGAGCCACGGACCACCGTTGTGGTGGCCGATGGCACTTTGATGCTAAAGTCAGACAAGGATTTGAGGAAGGTGTAATGTTGTAAACAGGGAATTTGTAGCGTACCTTAGCTTACCAACCTCACGACTTATTTGTAGTGTTGGAGTCTTGGTTCGACCAAGCCATCGATGGCGTAGTTTAGGGAAGGAGATCTTCGTGGAGATCCTTCTCTAATTAGGAGTCGTGTTGTAGAGGAAAGTTTTCTGGTTAGCCTTGTGCTTCTAAATACGCAGGAGATAGTTCCCTTTCCGAGAGTACTCTGTAGATAAAATTCTCTATGTGGGGCATATACTCTGAAATTTGCTTCCTAGTTGGAAGCAAAGAGTTGCTGTAATTGCCCGTCCAAAGCTGATCCTCAAGATATTTGCCTTAGCAGGGCTTATGGGTATTGAGGATAGTTGTGAGACACATGGGCTTAGCAGGCTGTAAGAATTTGAGTCCGTCTGGCGGACTGCATTAAGCGAGCTTAGAACCGCCGGATCAGTGCTGGGTTGATGCTAGGGCCCGCTATTCCTCAAAATCATCATGACATGTGTACAGCTTAGAGTTGGGAACGTTTTGGTGTATCATCATCCACTAAACCTAACCAGTGGGTAGTTAAAAGGCGTTAAATTCTCCTCCTTGAGGTCCATGATGCGGAATGCATTTAGAATAGGACGTTGAGGGAGCTTCCCGTGTCCACCAAGGCCCTCTTTACCTCCCACCTTACAATAGAAACTGAAATGACAAGAGCGTCAATGTGCGGCGTGCAGACGCCTTTGAGGTCCTTATCTGTGAAAGTCAAGATTGGGATTGGGTTCTGTACTCATGAGTAATACACACGTCTGTCCTCACTGGTGGGTTGTGTCCACATCTCAAGGAGTGTTCGCTTTTGGGACTTGTTAGACTGTTATTTTTCTTATCCGACTCCGTGAATGACATATATAATGCCCGAAGCCTCATTATTGATTTCTTTGACCGCCTCTCCCTGATCCGGTCTTTCCTTTTTTCTGAACTCAAGAACTCCTTCAGCTTGCCCTTTCGAATCCAATATTCGATCTTGAATCTTAGACTCTTACATTTGTTGGTGTCGTGGCCACCCTCCTTGTAGTATGAGCAACTTGTTGTTGTCGCGTTTGGAGAGGTCTCTACAGTGCTTGGGGGCCATTCCAGATCCTCCTAGTTTTTCATGGAATTAAGGACGTATGACAAGCTAGAGTTGAGGGGGGTCATGGTTCAGAATCCGACATAGTTGGAAGATTTTTCTAGCCTGGCACGACCAGAGTCCGACCTGCCGTCGTTGCGCTTCCGTTTATTTTTATTTTTCTCTTCGTGCCTTTTCCCTCATTTCTGTTTCTAGAAACGGAGAGTTTTTTCTCTACTTCAGTTTCCTTCTTTGTTGTTTTCATTTCCTCTAAGGTGATGTACCTCTGGGCGTTTTTCAAGAGTTATGCCATATCCAAGGTGAGGAAGTCATAACACTTTCCCTCTCTTAGACCCACGGTAAAAGCCATAACTGCGATATCATCGCTGCAGCCGTGAATGAGCATAAACTCGTCATTGGAACGTGTGACGTATTCCCTTAGCGTTTCATTTGACTTCAGCCTCAGGGAGAGTATATAGTGCGGGCCCTTCCTGATCTGCTGGATGTCGACAAAGTGTGTCAGGAATTATTTGGCCAGTGTCTTGAATGAGTCGATTGACTTTGGCTGGAGGCTGTGAAACCATGTCAGCGCTGAGTTCTTCAGGCTAGTAGGGAACGTAATGCACATCACCAATTTTGAACCTTCTTTGAGCACCATTATATGCTAATAGTGACGCAAGTGATCGAATGGGTCACCAGTCCCGTCATAGAACTCAAGTTTTGGAGGGCTGAACTTCTTTGGAAGAGCCTCATTCATGATGTGGTCCACGAACAAGGGAACAGAAAGGCGGTACAACACATCTGGGTCATGAGCCCCTCGACAGAGAGGATTTTGCGTGGCAGGTTTGTCTGCCCTGAAAGTTGGATCTCTGTTGACCGCGCTGCCACCTCTAGTCAAGTGAGAACTGGCAGGGACTTGACTCTCCTATGCATGTTGTCTGTTGTCGTCTGGAGATTAAGGTTTGGGATGTTCCTGATTTCCATCAGTGGGTGAAGGGTTCTGCTAAGTGAGAATTTCCACTACTTTAGCGATCTACTTTATCTGTAATGATAGCAGATATATCCTAGGGTCCATCGCCGCTGGCACCCCCTTGTGTTGCCGGTACCACATAAAGCAGTGGTATAGCGCTAGTCTGAGTGTTTGACGTGCCCCCTGGTCTCCATTGTTGCAGGATCTGGTGGTAACCATCTTCTTGAACTCTGAAGAGAGATGATGTTAGTGTTTTGCTAGAAACTCTGTCTTTCCCAATGGGCGGCGCCAAGCTAATGCAGTCGATTTTCTCTCCCTGCATAACCTTGACCCGCTGACCTACACAAGGAATGCACGTGAGCCATAGACCACCGTTGTGGTGGCCGATGGCACTCCGATGCTAAAGTCAGATAGGGATCTGAGGAAGGCTTAATGTTGTAAACAGAAAATTTGTCACGTGCCTTTGTTTACCAACCTCATGTCTTATTTATAGTACTGGAGTCCTGGTTCGATCGGGCCATTGGTGGCTAGTTTAGGGAAATAGATCTTCTTGAAGATCCTTCTCTAATTAGGAGTTTCCCTGTTAGACCTATGCTCTTAGATACGCGGGAGATAGTTCCCAATAGGAGTGTTGTCTATAGATGGAAGTTTTCATGTACGATGTATACTCTGGTATTTGCTTCCTAGTTGGAGACAAAGTGATGTTGTATTGCCCGTCCGAAGCTGATCCCCGAGATACTTGCCTCAACAGGTCTTACTGGTATTGGGGATGGTTGTGAGACGTTTCGGCTTAGCAGGTCGTAGTAATTTGGGTCCAGCTGGCGGACTGCACTTTACAGGCTTGATGTCATTTGGGTCGGATCAGTGCTAGACTGACGCTTGGGCATGTTGTTCCTAGAGATCGCCATGACACGTGTACGATGCAGAAGAGAGGAAGTTTCGGTGTATCATCAGTTGGAAAATGTGGTATTAGTTAAGAAAAAAAAAAGTAAATGGAGAGTTTGTGTAGATTACACGGACCTCAACAAAGCATGTCCCAAAAACAATTATCCTCTACCTTGCATTGATCAGTTAGTAGATTCTCCATCTGGTAACCAGTTGCTCACCTTCCTGGATGCCTATTCAGGTTATAATCAGATTATGATGTACGAACCTGACAAAGACAAAAATTCAACATCAAAAGGGGGACTTATTGTTACAAGGTAATGTCTTTTGGTTTAAAAAATGCTGGAGCGACTTATCAAAGGTTAATAAACAAAATCTTCAATCATTTAATTAGCAAAACCATGGAGGTCTACGTAGGCGATATGCTAATCAAGGGTATTCAACGGGCAGATCACATCAGAAATCTTGAGGAAACATTTGGACTTCTAAGGAAATATCGAATGAAGTTGAATCCAGATAAGTGCACTTTTGGAGTTTCGCCGTGAAGGTTTTTAGGATACTTAGTTACCCAAATGGGAATTGAAGCCCATCCAAATTAAATCAAATCAAAGCCATCACTGACATGAAGTCACCATCAACTCCAAAAGAAATCCAAAGTCTCAAAGGTAGAACCGCAGCTTTAAATTGATTCTTGAGTAAATCAATAGACAAATGTAAACCATTTTTTAAAGCGTGGAAAAAATGACAAAGAGACAAATGGGATGAAGAGTGTGAAACTGCATTTAAAATTTTGAAAAGTTACTTATCTTCTCCTTTTCTATTGTCGAAACCTCAGCCGGGAGAGGACATATACCTCTACTTGGCAATTTCAAATGTGGCAGTTAGCTCAGCTCTCATCAAAGAAGAGCTGGGGGCACAACTTCCCATAACTTACATATCTAAAGCTCTTCTCAATATCGAGACCAGGTACCCAAAAATTAAAATGTTAATTTTGGCACTTTTGGTTTCAACAAAGAAGTTAAGGCCTTACTTTCAAGCCCATCGAGTGATTATCATGACGGAATACCTTTTACGGTCAATTTTCCACAGCCCGAATGTTTCTCAAATACTCATGAAATGGGCCATAGAGTTGAGCCAATTCGACTTGATCTAACGATTGAGGACAACTATAAAGGCTCAAGCCTTAGCAAATTTCATAGCAAAATTCACACCCTCCTTAGCCGATGAGACAAAGTCAGTCTGCAGATCAATATCGCACCCCTCAAAACAGAAGATTCCTCAGTTCATGCTGGAACAGGGGCAAGTAAGTCCAACGATATGTGACAATTATATGTAAATGGGTCGTCAAATCACAAGGGTGCCGGAGCGGGACTTGTTTTATTCACGCCCGATGGAACCATGGTAAAACAAGCCATTACACTTGGTTTCAAAACCTTCAATAATGAAGCAGAATATGAGGCCTTGCTTGCTGGTCTATGCCTAGCAAATGAGTTGCCCGTTAAAAGGCTAGACGTCTATTCAGATTCTCAGCTTATAACCAGTCAAGCATCTGGTGAATACATTGCAAAACACCCAAAGACGATCCTCTACTTAGAAAGAGCCAAGAACTTTTGAAGGTTTTTCCAATTTTCACAATTAAGCAGGTCCCTAGAGCAAAAAACTCTCATGCAGATGCATTAGCGAACTTGGTGTCAGCCTTAGGTTATCAATTCAAGCACTCCATCCCAGTAGAACACCTGAAAACGCCAAGTATTGAAAAAGAAGAAGTCGAGATGATGATGATCAATGCTAGTCCTACTTTGCAAGATCCCATTATTGATTTTCTACTAAATGGTAATTAGCCAGTAGATAAGGTACAGGCAGAAAAAACTCCAATAGAAGGCTGCAAAATATTATGTGAAGAAAGAAAAACTCTACCGCAGATCATATTTGGGGCCAAATCTCACTTGTATTAGTTCTTCAACAGTACTTAAAGTTTTGAGTAACATTCATAAAGGATCTTGTGGAAATCGTTCTGGGAGCAAATCACTAGCACAAAAAGCTTTGAGTGCAAGTTATTATTGGTCAACCATGCATCAGGATGCAAGATAATTCGAACAGAGATGTGACAAATGCTAACAGTTCAAACAAATTCCTACTCAGCCCGCAGAAGAATTGAATTTGCGGATCAATCCATAACCTTTCATGCAACGGGCAATTGACCTTGTATGGTCAATGCCAATGGTCCAGTGCAGAAGAATATGATGATTGTGAAAACCTACTATTTCATAAAATGGATTGAAGTTGAAGCCTTTGTTTCTACCAAAGAAGCAGATGTAAAAAAAATAATTTATTTGGCAAACATAATTTACAGATTTTGGTATTTCTCATTCCATTGTGACCAATAATGGTATTCAATTTGTGAGAATGGAAATTACACTCTTATTTGATAAGCGCGACATCAAGCGACATAATTCAACTCCTAGGTATCCACATGGAAATGGTCAAGCTGAAGCATCCAACAAAACTATTCTGGATTGCATAAAAAAAGATTAGATAAAGCCAAAGGCAAATGAATTGGGGGGCTACTTGGAGTACTATGGGCTTATCGCACAACCAAAAGGAGACCTACTGGAGAAATGTCATTTTCCTTGGTCTTCGGAACCGAAGCTATCATCTCACTCAACATAGTAGTCCCCTCATTGCAAACGAAAGTATCCAACTTAGCATCAAATGCCAATGAAATGGTGACTAACTTGGATTTGGTATAAGAGAGCCAAGAAAAAAATCATCACAAGAGTTGCCACTTATCATCAACAACTTATGTCTTATTACAATAAACGGGTCAAAATCAGACAATTCCAACCTGGGGATTTAGTTTTAAGAAAGGCCTTCGTCACCAGGAAAGTAGAAGGGTCAAAAAGAAGTTAGATACTAATTGGGAAGGATCGTATGTAATGAGTAGAGTTGGCGGTCGGGGAAGCTATACGCTGGACACTCTTGAAAGCAAAGAAATCCCTAGACAATGGAACGCCAACAACCTCAAGAAGTACTATGTGTAACTCGTCCAATAAACACCTCATCTTTAGTAGAAGACTCTACAAGCAGATCATTTTGTCGCAACAAACTACTTATCAAGTAAATTATAGTATTTTAGCTTTTAGAAAATAAATTTCAATGTACATACTAGAAGGACTTGATTATATTTACCATTTTCGGTAAAGGAACGTACCTATTGGAAATGTGTAAGAGCTATATTTTTTGTTCTTCTGTCGAGGAATGTGAAAGTCCTATAATGGTTGTACTTGTCATTTTTCAAATAAAAAACATATCTCTCTTCAGCAGATGAGAGTATGTACAATACAACCCAAGGCTGAGTTCTCACCCACGATTCTACCCAGATTCCCCATTTGGCAGAAGAGAGAATAATAGATCATGGCTTAAGTTTAAAGTCCTTTCTTGTGCAGCAATGTATGGAACAACTATTCTTTCGTACAAGCAGAAGGTAGGACACCTCTCCTTATAAGCAAAAAATAGTATACCTCTCCTCAACAGACGAAAGGTAATCCTTAGCAGGTGCATGGGATCAACCCCTCCTTAGTAGGTGAAGGATAAAATACCACTCCTTAGTAGATGAAAGGATGCATCTCCTCCTCAACTGAAGGACACCCTTTTTTTAATAAGGGAAAATGTACATCCATGCATATATCATAAATTTTTTGTGAATGTATTTTGCTAAGTTTATTACTTTTGTAATGTTTTTGGTATAGAAGATGACAGTTGAACATACTAAAAAAAAAAAAGGAAAATTAAAAGCCAAATAAAGCTTGGATCCATAACAACCAAAGTCGGTTAGCGGACCACAATTCAAATACATGAATAAACAAAACAAACTTGGTACTAAAAATAAAGGCACTGTCTTACAAAAAACAAATTTGAGAAATAAAAACATTCTAAGGACTACATGTTCTTAGAAAGAGCTGAAGGGCCAAGGTCATTAGCATCGGTAATATTTCTTTGCTCACTGATGAAACATCAAAATTGACCGTTATCACAACCATACACGTGGTAGAAATCATCCATCATGAGGATCAGGTATCCCAAAACTAGGCCAACTCATAAAGCCCAAATAGGCAAAACCAATCATGAAAGTCCAAACAGGGCCCATAAAGAGAAGTCATAACTAAAGCCCAAATCCAGACCCTAACGAGTTCTCTCATAAAGAAGAGAAACGTTGCATAAGAAAAGAGTCGTGGAGAGAGTTACACTTCCACGGATGCATTTTCATAAATGAGGAGACTGTTACGAAGAACGTCTCCTTCCGTTGCGCCTCACATGCTTAAGTCACGCAGAGAATTAACTGCGGCCATTATAAAAGGTAAAGGGAACAATCGACTAAGGTATGCAACTTTAACTAAGTTTTGTCCAAATTTATTTCCTTCTTCAACAGAATTGCTGACTTAAGCATTAGAATGCCTTCGACCACCAAAAAGATGGTTTTTGGTAGTCTAACATTTATTTTGTAGGTCAAACTCACAAGAGGACGAGATATGGACGCATAAGTTTGGCACCGTCCGTGGGGAACGCCAAGTTTTCTTTCTGAAAAGAAGATCCACAATAATAAAACTCACTAAGATCTGATCAACATTCAAGAAGCTATCAGAACAAATGAAATACTCTACAGACCCTCAATCTAGCAATAATCACAGTAACCCTCCCACTGGCGACACTACATTATCAGCGGCTCGCGATAGAGACTCAGCGGTAACCACCGGGCCAATTGCACCCATCAGTCAAAATCCACAATATGCAGTAGCTCAGACAACCCAGACATCCGACGACGCTGCTACTGGCCCTTGGGTAGATTTTCTTATGACCCAGATAAACCACATGATGAAGATGCTGGAAAACTCACTCAATAGCGCACTCAGTCAGCCGATCTTATCCAAGTGTCGCCCCAGCAAAACTCTACCAACCGAACCCCACAAAGAAACGAGGTTCTTGCAGAACCTCAACAGGGAAATCTCGAAAGCAATGAATTTTCCCAAGGTAAGACTCCACAGAGTGACGGAAAACTTGTTGTAATCTCGTTCAGGATCGGAGTCACGGATCCTAATGTATTGTACGAGCTAGGCAAGCCGTCATTCTCTAACGCCCTCATGATAACTCCCATGCCAAAAAAGTTCAGACTAGTCTTACCCCAACCCAACATACCATTTGTGACATTTTCACAACATGATGGGGTTAAAGGAGAGTACAGAGTCTATCTTATGCACAACGTTTTCGACTAGTCTTACCCCTACAACAATGAACTTCAACGGCTTACCACTGTGATCAATAGACTCCTTCCAGGCACTAGCCACCGCCTTTATCACAAGATTCATTGGAATTCAACGAATGAGGAAAGGACCACACTACTTCATTCACATCAAATAGAAGTCTGAGGAGACGATAAGGGAATACGACACTCGTTTCACTAACGAGCTGACAATGATTAACGGATGCAACGATGACACAACCACTGCTACTTTCACCGTCGGGCTGAAAGGAAGACCCTTTTTTATGCTCTCAACCTGGAAGCCCCAAAAAGCATGGCGATCCTGTTGAAAACCGCCCAAAAGCACATTTTTCTAGAGGAGATGAAAGTTGTCAGAAAGAAAAATAACCACAAAAGAGAAAACCACTCAAAAAAGCGGGAAATGAGGGAGGAAAGAAGAAGAGGTGATGGATCCCGAGAGGATAACATTCAGTCGAAAAGGCATCAGACCAATCGAAGACCCGAATCCAGCCAGCAAGAGTTTGGAAAGTAGCAGTCGGCAAGGCCCAGACACGAGCGGGTAGCAAGTGTGATGAAAAAGACATACAAACCGTACACAGCCTTGAAAATGAGTCGGGCCAATATACTGAAACACATGGCGAAATGGGAAGATGTCAGCTGGCCACTCAAAATGAGAGGAGACCCAAAGGGGAGAGATAAAAGCAAGTATTGTTCCTTTCACAAGGATCACGGGCACGATACCAAAGACTGCTACAATCTAAAAGATGAAATTGAGCATTGGGTTCATATAGGAGGACTCGACGAATTCATCGGAATGCCAGACAAGCAGATCAAAGGAAAAGAAAATGCAGACACCACAACGGGATCAAAAAAATAGACCAGGGAATTAATATACGCCCTACACTGCATGACCGGAGGAAACAAAATGATCAACTCAATTGAATAAGCAACCGAAAACACCTCCTACTCGAGCTGATCTATATCGAAGTAGGAATATTAACGCCGAACAAAAATAGACAAACAATATGTACCGATTCACGGTAAAAGAACATGGAGAAGCTTGTACCAATCAATTAACACAATTCAAAGGCCCTACTAACAGATGCAAGCCTAACCCGTATTACCAACGATGAAAATGACGACAACAAACTCGATTAGACATCACAATTTGGCGCTAATGGGAGGATGATTGGACAATTTGGAACTGATGTGAGCATGATCGAGCAATTCAGCACTGCTCAACTACCGAATTAAAAAGTACCCCGAGTCCATTGGCTACAATAACATATTCAACGAATGACGAGACGGGACAAACAAATTAAACCAATAGCAAATCCGGCTACTTGAAGACATAGACGATGCAGAACGAAGCAACAAAGACGTAAATCCCAAACAACACGAGGATCGACATCCAGCAAACAAAGGTCAGAAGGACAGAGCAGGTCACTCTACAACCTAGCGTAACTTTTTGAAAAATAACAACCGCTAGGGTTTATCAGAATACCTGAGAAGGGAATATCAATAAACCTACAAGTTCGGAATCCATATCTTGTGCATGAACAACAGAATTAAGGCATCAAAGGTTGATAAAGCGGAACAATCAACACATCAAAGATCAGGACATAAGTCAGATATACGCAAACTTCTGGTCTGATCAACCACGAAGTAAAAGTTGGACGAACGAGTCAACTTACTCAAATAAAAGCAACTTTGGGTCGACTAGTACGTCAGACCAACGAAGTAAAAAGTTGGACGAACGAGTCAACTTACTCAAATAAAAGCAACTTTGGGTCGACTAGTACGTCAGACCAACGAAGTAAAAGTTGGACGAACGAGTCAACTTACTCAAAAAAAAATTTCGAGCCAATCGACATATCGGGCCAACAAAACAAAAATGTTGGACGAAAGAGTCAACTTAAATAAAAAAACTTCGGATGGACTAGTCAACTTACTCTATTAAAGAACTTCAAGTTGACTAGTACGTCAAACCAACGAAGTAAAAGTTGGACGAACGAGTCAACTTAATTAAAAAAAAACTTCGTGACGACTAATATGTCGGACCAACGAAGTAAAAGTTGGACGAACGAGTCAACTTAATTAAAAAGAGTTTCGGGTCAACTAGTACATCGAACCAACGAAGTAAAAGCTAGATGAGCAAGTCAACTTACTCGAATAAAAAGCAACTTCGGGATGACTAGCACGTTGGACCAACGAAGCAAAAGTTGGATGAACGAACCAACTTAAAACTTACTCATAAAAACTTTGGGACAACCAATACGAAGTAAAAGTCGAGACGGAAAAGTCAAATTGCTCGAATAAGCTCCAACACATCAGAAAGAACGAATAAAGCCAACCCACTTCGAGACAACCGATGCATCAAAGCATAAAAGTAGCCATAAAGGAATTTCATATCAAGAAATTCAGACGATTAAAAATGTAGTCGTAAAGGCCCCCTAGACAATATCAAAAAATCAAACTGGAGATATGCAGTACAACTTGCATCAACGACTACGACACATGCAATGAATCAACACACAGTCTAAGACAAATTACGTCTAGATGGAAAAACATGCAAATAGGAATACAATAAGGAAAAGTTTTTTTCATTAATAAAACTATTCTATTACATTCGGAGAAGAAGGTAAAGGAATGGGAGATGAAGCGGAGGCAATCACAACATCGTTGGCGACATCATCGGACAAACGAAATGCAGCCGCATCACTAGCAGAGGCTCTATCTTCGGAAGGAGAATGAAGTAATGGATTTTCAACCACTGGATCACCCGAAGAACTCAAAACATCTTTGTCACCATTTTCATCTTCTAAGGCTTGATCAACCAAGTGATGTTACTGAGATAAATCAACACGAAGCCCCTCGATATAGTCAAGAAGCTCAAACCGTCCATCAATGATTCGCTGCCAATCTGTCACCTCCTCAATGCGAAGCCTATTTTTTACGGAAGCAAGTTCGTTCTTAGCTGCAATAAGTTGTCCCTCAACGATGGTAAGCATCGTGAATGTATCTGTCTTGACCTTGTCGAGCACATCCATTAATTGCTCCACCTGTTTTTCAGCGACATCGCGATTGACAGACTGCTCAACCACGACACGCGCAGCCTCATCATGAGTCACCTTCTCGACAAACAACTCACTTTCCACATCATGCAAACGCGCACAAACCCCATCCAAATTGATCCTTAAAGACTTGAGCTCAGCTGCAGACTAATCCTGTGAACCCTCCGCCTCAATCAATGATGCTCGAGCGGCGAGCAGCCCCGGTTGTTTTCTCCTGTTCTGTGCATCATGCTTTCAACATGTCAAATTGACAAAGGATATGAGAAAATGCCAGCAACAACACCGCGAACTTCCTCTCCAGAGAAGCCACCTGATTACGACTAGCTCGGTAATCTGAGCCCATCACCCCCACATAAGTAAGATGATTCATCCCGTCCATTATCTATTTAAGGTCATCATCATGATGAGTGCTCGGATCCAACACATGCATCAAATGCCTCTCCACCGACCGTTTGTGTCATTCGTTGATCAACCTACGTGCACCATCCTACACGTCAAGCTGGGTAAACCAGCAAAACTTCTCATCCGACTTAACGTGAATCTCTTCAGGGATAGGTTCTTTCCAACTAATCCACAGATGAAGAATGCGAGGATTTCGGAAGCATAGAAAAGCCACCTTCAATGAACGGAAAAAAAAAGACAAAAAAACCATCCTTACCCTTTCACTGCGTAATAATCGCAGTAGAAGCAGAACAAGTAGTAATACCAACGGGGCAAAAGAACCCAAGCAAGCAGGAGAAGGTAAAAGCTTTGTTGCGCCATCAACAGGAGTAGAAGGAGATCAGGGAGAGAGTACCTCAAAACCTCGACTACGATCATCAATCTCCTTAGATTGCACAACTTCTAGTTGAAACATCTTATCATCAATAGCTCGAAAAAAAAGTTGCGCCAGACCCACATTTGCAGGAAAAAAAAAGCCTATTTTCATTATCATCCAACGAGCGAATAATCTCTTTCTCACTCCTCTCCAATGCCAACCTTATCTTTTCAGCCTTCTCGAGAGATAAGCAATCCTCTTTTGCAAGCTCCCTATCAACAAAAATCGGACAAGGAACAACACGACAAATAGAGCCAAGAAATTGTTTCCTCTTCGGAACACGATCAAAACTTATAAACAACCGTTTCGACAAACTAGTAGGCCTTGGGTTTTTCTCTTTCAATAAGTTGGACCAGCAACACCAACGCTAGCAGGAGCATCGAGATCTGTAACATCCGAGCTCACTTTCCCATCAATGCCAACAGAAGCAGCGCAGGGAACAATCTCCTCAGCTTGCCTCTCTATTAGCAAAGCCCGCTCAGCCTCGTTCTTCCTATACAAGCCACTGCGCTCTACCATGACATCAGAAAGGAAGGTCTCCAAAGGAACCTCGGGAAGCTGCAAAAAATGCTTGCTAATCATTTGTTCTTCCGCGGTCAATTGTAGGTCCCTCCGCTTGTTAGTAATTCGGAAGGACCTTACTATTTAATGACCTCGCAAGTTGAAGTAGCCAGAATGGACAGAAGCAAAAAACCAATCTCGCGACCAACCCCTGATATTGTCGTTAAGATTACCAAAACACGCCGGAGAACGAAGAAAGCAAATACTCTTGGTCACCAACAGACCAACCACCGAGTGCAAAGTCCTAACAGTTAAAGGAATACCAGAAATGACGACTCTCACATAAGGGGAAACCATAACCCTCCAACCATTAGGGCCCATCCGAGTAGGAGGAATGCCCAGAAAGTCTAAATACGCCCAGAATAACTCTGGAACTAGAAATCGAAGGCCGGATTGAAACATGCGGGGGTAGAGTGCAATATACCCTTTCCTCAGACGACAAGGACTATCGCTCTACCGTGGCAAAATGAAATCAAGATCGGAAGGTAAAGAGTAGTCAGAGCGAACTCTATCTAGAGTCGCCTGGAAAACCTTCTTGGGAGAAAAGTGAGCTTCGTAGGCAGCAAGCTGCTCACCGTCGAGTAAATCGCCAGTAGGCATCGCGGAGGAACAAGAAAAACAAACAAGAAAAGCAAGAAAAACGAAGAGGGAAAGAAGAAAGAACCCTAATTTCAAAGATGGCGTAAAGAGGGAAACAAACCCGTCACGTCCCCCTTTATAGAACTGAACAATGAAGAGATTGCTCATGGGACGACGTGCGGGATATGATGGCACGCGAAATCCAAAAAATATGCATGAAAACGAACGGATAAGCAAGATATCGAAACACCAACTAAGCAAGAGTAGCTGACAAACATTAAATACGAGGCAATAATGGAATTGAAAGTCCAATCATCACAAAGTTAGTGGCCACGACAGCATACCCGTAATTAAGGGAGAGTAGCTGATGATACATCAAAATAGACCGTCATCACAGCCATACACGTGGCAGAACTCATTCATCACAAGGATCAGGTATCCCAAAATTGGGCTAACTCATAAAGCCCAAAGAGGGCAAAACCAATCATGCAAGCCCAAACAAGGCCCATCAGGAGAAGTCATAACTAAAACCCAAATCCAGGCCTGAACGTGTTCTCTCATAAAGAAGAGAAACGTTGCATAAGAAAAGAGTCGTGGAGGGAGTTACGCCTCCATGGATGCAACTTCATTAGAAGGAAACTGTTACGAAGAACGTCTCTTTCCATTAATTCTCACATGCTTAAGTCACACAGAGAATTAACCACAACCATTATATAAGGTAAAGGGAACAATCAACCAAGGTATGCAACTTTAATTGAGTTTTGTTCAGATTTACTTCCATGTTCAACAGAGTTGTTGACTTAAGCATCGAAATGTCTTCGGCCACCAAAAAGGTGGCCTTTGACACTCTAACATCTATTTTGTAGGTAAAACTCACAGGAGGACGAGATTTGGACGTATCACTCACCATGAGTAGAAGAACCAACAACCTCGGCAAGGGAGGCAAGAGTGATCTGCTCGAGGGGAGTAGATGGAAGTTTCATAACCTGCAAGTGAAAATCAACATCTTCAGTAGTTATTGTAAAAAAAAATGTGCACATCCTCATTTACCCTCAACATAACCAAGCTTGTAGGATTCTTCTTCAGCCTTTGCATTCTCCTCAACTTATCAAATTGCCTCCAACTTAAATTCTGTGTATTCCTTTTCAAGTAACTCATGGGTTATTTTAAGGCCTCCAACTCTTCCATGTCAAATTTCGTAGTATCATATTCCTGGGTAAGATTATGAAACTCGAGATTTAGAGAGACCGACTCAGAATTTTTACTAGACAAATAAGCTTTCAGATCAGCACACTTTTTTTTCCAATTTGAGGATCTGGATATTTTTTCTTGGTATGACTTCTGCTCAGCTTCAATAACCCTCTCAATACCTCCAAAGTTACCAAGGTCAACCTTCAACTTATCATTCTCTTCCTTCAATTTTTCCAGCTGATCAGCAATGAAGGCAGTAACAGTAGAAGACTCAAGCACATAAGACAAATGTCTCATGGACTCTTCAGCCATAATGACACTTCTCAAAAGAGAGAATAATGCCTTTTTCGACATTTGTGTTATATTTCTATTTTCGACAATAATGCTTTTTTAAGGTTATTCGAGGCCTTCCCTTTAGAAGAGTCTTTGATGGTCTAAGTTAAATACCGAATCATAATAATATGAGATTTCAAGAGTATGTAATTAATTAAAGGACAATGGGGTGTTATGCCTTTTTTTAACCTTGACTATGTCCCTTCATGTAGATGAGCAAAAGGGTTCCAGTATCTGCAATAATCCATGATATGCAAATTGATCTTGTTGGTATTACTATTTAGGCTCGTGTGCACCTGGATAATCTTTTAGGGTGTGTTTGGTTGCATGGAATCCTATGTCATGGGAATCCATGAGGAGATTCCTACATTTTAGGTCAAATTGATGTATCACTCCACATCCACCATTTGATTTTGTGATCAATGGTGAGAATGAAAGTTCCCCCAAGGCATGTGATTCTCATGTTCATGGGACTTTCATTCCCACCATTGATCACAAAATCAATGGTGGATGTGGAGTGATAAATCAATTTAGCCTAAAATATAGGGATCCCCTCATGAATTTTCATGACATAGGATTGATTCCATGCAACCAAACACACCCTTAGTTTATGTTTGGTAGCCCAATTTTTTTATGAGAAAACAAAAATTCAAGTCCTATCTCAAAACAATTTTTCTATTGCTTTAGGACCTACAAATTGTTTCCATGTTACCCAACAAACCCCTAAATCGTCACTTTTGTGAATACTCTTCTTGGAATTATATTGCTGGTAGGTACACCACCACCACCACCCCCCCCCCAAGGAAAATTAACCAAAATTCTCTCTACAACTTGAACAACGGCTTATTTCATGATCTGGAAAGAATGATGAAATCCTCGAAGATTTTATGTGTATCTCAAAATTGTAAAAAACTCCTCTAACGATGCCACATCATCATGGTTACGAAACATGTTTACAAAACATGGTTTCCTAGCCTCACTCTACTCGATTATATGACAATCCTTTAGCCCAAATACCCATCGTTACCATCTATTAGAACCATTTACGAATAATTTATAACGGTTCAATGTTCAGTATCATTTTCTAACAATTCTAGCAAATGGGTAATCATCACGTTACATCGTAAAATTTGTTTTGCTTCGTAATAAGGATCAAGAATACGGGCAAAATTTAACACCTCAAAATTCTCATATTCTTATCAAATTCAAGTCTAATAGCCTCATATTCTCGATCTAACTAAATAGATAACAAAAAATAAACGCAAGTAATTCCTTCTATTTTTCTCCCTCTACTTGTAGGGGGTGGGTTCTGATTCTAAAGTAGAAACATATATTCAAGTTTAGATCCAAAATCCACCTATCCGATCCGATCGAATCAAATGAAACTTATTTAAACGATTTCAGAAGTCAAAATACGACCCATTAATAGCCGTACTTTCTAGTAAACATCTAAAAGGAGACTCATAATCAAATCATCATCACCAACAATGGGGAAGCGGCTATCATATCATAGACATGCATAAATCCTTAACTAAAAATGAAATTGCCGACGAAAATAAAAAATAGAAAGCTAGACAAAAGAGACACTTTGTTGATTTCATTCAATTCACTGAGCTGTCCCCACCACCTTCCAATCCTCTCGTATTCTTCGCTTCCCACAACAACGCTGGCAATCCACCAAACCAATCACATCCATCATCATTCATTTTTCTTTTCTTTTCCTTTCCTGACTCTCTTTCAATTATGTCTCTTTCCATCCCTCCTTTTCCTTTGGCTCCCGACGATCACTTGTAACATTTTCTGATCGTCCGGCCTTCTCCTCCTCCTCCTCCTAACATCGTCATCATCATTATGGGTCACCACACCCGCTGCGACTCCCTCTCCGCGTCTTCCTACACTTGGCGCTCCGAATTATCCATGTTTGATAATTTGGACTGCGAGCTCGAATGGCCATTCGGAAAGATCCAAGGCCTCGATGTGGACGATCTCCGGGAGACTGCGTACGAGATCTTTTTCACATCATGCAGGTCGTACCCCGGCTTTGGTGGGAGGAACGCATTGTCGTACTATTCTTCTTCGCATGCAGCATTGGCGGAAGAGGGAGGTGGTGGAGTTGGGTCGAGGTCCTCGACTAATCTTAATAATGGTGGTGGTGGTGGTACTAGTCCTGGCCATGTTATGATGACCAACAGTAGGGTCAAAAGAACGCTGGGGCTTAAGATTGCTAAGCGGACATCGCCTAAGAGGCCGTCTAATCCTTCCTCCCCCAAGAACCAGGCAGTTTCTGGATTTCATAATATTCTTAGCAATAATAACACCAATAGCAATGTGAGCCCAGGTCTGTATTTCACCGCACCACCTATGATGAGGTTGAAGCGACCATTGACATCCGCGGAGATTATGAGACAACAGATGAAGGTGTCTGATCAGAAAGACAATCGCCTTCGGAAGACCCTCATGAGGACTTTAGTTGGCCAGGTGAATTTTATTTTTATGCACATGTACATGTACATGTGACACATGATCATTACAATTTTGCGAACCAATTTTAAGGCAACTTTTAAGCTGTCCATCACATCGTATATTGACACAAGTTCGTATGTAGTTCATTTTTTTTTTTATTTGTAGAATGCATACCTACTTTTAATATTATGCATGTATGTTAGTTATGCAAGGATTATGAATGTTATGGACTCAGGAAATGTGGAATAGAAACTAAGGCCAAATGACGCTTTCGATTTGAAACAACTTGAAGATTTCTGAATTATTTTTACGATCCAGGCTGCAGAACAAGTGCACTTCGGAACTGTTAGTATCCTTGATCAATTCTCACCCGGCCATTCTTTGTTTTGTTTAAACAGATGGGCAGGCGAGCGGAGACCATCATCCTTCCATTGGAGCTCCTCCGCCACTTGAAACCATCAGAGTTCAATGATCCCCATGAGTATCACCTGTGGCAAAAGCGCCAGCTCAAAGTTCTCGAAGGAGGTCTCCTACTCTACCCATATCTCCCAGCAGACAAATCAAACAACCACGTAATGCAGCTCCGAGAAATCATCCAAGGAAGTGAGTTGAAGCCTATTGACACTGGTAGAAACTCTGAAACAATGCGGACCTTGTGCCATGGTATAATGTCATTGGCATGGCGAATGAACAACGGAACCGCTTCTGATGCTTGTCACTGGGCCGACGGTTACCCTCTAAACATCCACATTTACCTTTCTCTCCTGCACTCGATATTTGACCTCAAAGATGAGACAGTTGTCCTTGATGATGTCGATGAGCTATTGGAACTCATGAAGAAAACATGGTCTACTCTAGGAATCAGCAAACTGATTCATAACATTTGCTTTACTTGGATACTCTTTCGACAATATGTTGGAACCGGACAGACTGAACAAGACCTTTTATGTGCTTCTCTTGCTATGTTGGCTGAAGTAGCTAATGATGCCAGGAGAGCTGATCGAGAAGTTATCTATTTTAAGGTCTTGTCATCAGCTTTGACTTCAATTCTCAAGTGGTCTGAGAAAAGATTGATCGATTATCATGAAAGCTTTAGTAAAGGGACACTGGGATTGCTGGAGAACCTTTTGCCTTTAGCTTTATCGGCTGCAAGGATATTGGATGAAGATGTATCAAGTCCTACGGCGATGCAAGAGAGAGATGCACCAGCTACTACCACAGGGAACAGGGTGGATTTTTTCATAAGATCATCTCTCCGAAATGCATTTGCAAAGGTTCGTGTTATAGCTTTATTTGTTGATTTCGTTGCACTCTCTTTTATCTATGTATGTCTAATAATTATACACTTGAAATTAAAATGTGTTGCGTTTTTGTTTTATGTTCTAAAGATATTAGAGAAAGAAACCCTGTTGTCGATTGAGAATGAGAAAGATAACACGGAAGAAGAAGCAAGTGAAGGGCTACTTCAGTTGGCTAAAGAAACAGAGGAATCGGCCGTTAAAGAGAAGGAAAACTTTAGTCCCATACTCAATAGATGGCACCCAATTGCAGGTGGAGTTGCTGCGATGACCCTCCATAGTTGCTACGGAACTGTGTTAAAGCAGTACTTAAGTGGAGTCTCAACATTGACGACCGAGGTGATTACAGTCTTACAAAGAGCAGGAAAGCTAGAGAAGCTTTTGGTCCAAATGGTAGTCGAAGACTCTGTTGATTGTGAAGATGGAGGAAAGGCTGTGGTTAGAGAGATGGTTCCTTATGAGGTTGATTCCATCATTTTGAGTCTCCTGAAGGCATGGATTGATGAGAGGTTGAAGGGAATGAAGGAATATCTTGAGAGAGCCAAAGAAATTGAGGTATGTTACGCTTCTTTTGCACTAACTTCAACATATTTGTGATAGACTATCATATTTGTAATTGAATGATTTTCATTAATTGTATAAAGGTTTGGGGGTCCTTAAAACCCTGTTTGCTCTTAGAAAACATTATAGCTCATATTCAACTGAGCAAACAATATAGACTGATGTGTTGTACTTCATCTTTCAGACTTGGAATCCAAAGTCCAAATCGGAGCCATACGCTCAATCTGCCGTGGAAATGATAAAGCTCGCCACAGATTCCGTGGATGATTTTTTTGAAATCCCCATTGGCATTTCTGAGGATATAGTTCAAGATCTTGCGGATGGCTTAGAAATTCTGTTCCAAGACTACATTGCCTTTGTTGGATCATGTGGTAAGGTATCTTGCATAGTTTTGGTTTTCAGTTCTTATTTATTTTTTTCTCTATGTTCATGTTCATGTGAATTGTGGTAGCTAGATGCAAGGAAGGATTTCTCTAAGATGGGAAACTGTATAACAGCATTTTTTTTATGTTTGTTAATGTCCTCTTAGGATCCAAGCAAAGCTATTTACCAACACTCCCGCCTCTAACAAGATGCAATAGAGACTCAAGGTTCTTGAAGCTATGGAAGAAAGCAGCCCCTTGTAAAGTAGGTGCAGATGGTTCACCCCGAATCGGAGCTGGAAATGGTTTTGCTCCCCGCCCATCCACAAGTCGTGGCACACAACGCCTTTATATTCGCCTCAACACCCTTCAATATGTCTTCACCCAGCTCCATTCTCTTGACAAGCTTCTATCCCTTGCCCCTCGCCAAACCCCTTCACCCCTAAATCGATATCCCAAACACCGGCGACAACTGTCTGCTTCTCCCTCCTACTTCGACATTGCTCGATCTACCATTCAGACAGCAACATCACATGTTGCGGAGGTAGCTGCCTACCGTCTTGTATTCCTTGACTCAAGTTCTGTATTTTATGATGGTCTCTATGTGGGTGATGTTGCCAATTCTCGCATACGACCTGCACTTCGCATCCTCAAACAAAACTTAACACTTCTTGCGGCAATAATCACTGACCGAGCTCAACCTTTAGCAGTGAAACAAGTGATGAAGGCAACTTTTGAGGCCTATCTTATGTTATTGCTTGCAGGGGGAAACTCCCGAATGTTCGTCAAATCAGACACTGAAATGATTGAAGAAGACTTTGAGAGCCTAAAGCGCATCTTCTGCACATGTGGGGAGGGAATAGTAGCTGAGGATGTGGTGCAAAAGGAAGCAGATGTAGTGGAAGGAGTCATAGGACTAATGGGTCAATCTACAGAACAACTAGTAGAAGATTTCAGCATTATATCATGTGAAGTAAGTGGACTCGGGGCTGTCGGGACAGGACAGAAGTTGCCAATGCCCCCAACAACAGGGAGGTGGAATAGAGCAGACCCAAATACCATCATGAGGGTGTTATGCCATAGGAATGATAGCGTTGCTAATCGTTTCCTAAAGACAACATTTCAGTTAGCAAAGAGGAGATAAAAGGAGATGGAAAACTTGTATAGATGATTGGCTATGTTAGCATGCCAATTATTTGCTTAGGTCGTCACATTAGCATCACAGAAGGTATCCCCTATCTTTGAGCATAGCTTCACAAAAATGTACCACGAAAGTGAGCATTCCTACCAGCACTAACGCACTGGATCCCATCATGCACAACTCCAAAATTGACGATGCTTTAGATTGGGATGCTCTAAACTCTGCGCTCACTATCTGAAAGAAAGAAAGAGATGTACCACGAAAGAACACAATTCAAAGGGAGGGGAATTCCTTCTGTCCAACTGAATTTGCTTCTCGGTTTGTTAGATTGAGAGGAAGTTGGAAGAAATTGTACCAGTTTTGGTTTTCCTCATTTTTTTTGCACTGGTTGATGCTAATATTTGATTTACAGTGTATATAACATTATTTAGGAACACATCCTTTGAAATGGCCATCAAACATTTGTGCTTTGTACTTGTTATGTATTCTAAATCATTAGAATGCGTCGCTCAAATGATTACAAGAACCCTTTTGATTGTTACATCAAAACCTTTATGATTAATTGGAACTTTGAAACCATCTATAGACAGAATCAGTAAGCTCTCTCGTAGTTTGCATCTATTAGACCTAACATACTCTTAACACCCATAGATGTGATTAGTCACAATGGATGTGGCGTTTGTTGTCACATGGAAGTGGTCGGAAACCATGACTCAGAGCAGAAGACCAAACTTTATTCACATCCTGCAATGTCTCACCACACTCGTGCCACTCCCAGCCTTCAAGTGCATGCACTATACCAGCGATACGCCATGCACTCATCACTCGTCTTGGTAGCCAATTCTGTCAACAACAACATAGGTGTTTGTCAGTATCAGTGCAAATAGTTCCCTAGAATGATTTCACACAATGTCTGGGACCCTGGGTGTTGCTATCGAGGTGATGAATCCATCTTTTCCAAAATAAACAGAGCAAGCTTTCAGAATGGATATTGTTGTCAAAAGTAACGATGCACATAGTGCTTACCTCACACGAATGCACATTTTCAAGGTCATCCGGGACCAGCATCGCAGGAGTTGAGTGATAAATACAATCACTTCTTGTTTCTTTAACAGGGAGCATGGAGAACGGAATGAAAGTGGTTCCGGTTGCCACCCTTCTTTGGTCTCTTTCACCAAATTCACCCTCAACCAGCCATACCTTTCAAATTCAAAGAAAGGATTGCTACATTACTTTCCCGAGTTTCTATAATAACTCGTTATTAACAATGCGCAAGAACACCCAATGATTTCGGTACCAAAGACTTCTTACCTTGCATTTGTATCTGTTGGAGCTGCTTGCACGAACTAGACAATGGCGGAACTCTTGAGGGATCTTCAAGGTCAACCTTTTGTACTCGTCTGGACGTTGCACAATGACCTGTTTGAAGCGAGAGAATTAAATAGTTGTGTATGGGTCTCGGATAATCATATTTGAACTTGTTAAACCCAATTAACTTAGTAGACAAAGAGTGGTAACTAGTAAGTGAACCAACCTGAGACCCTTTCTGGCACAATTCTAGAACTACTTGATAACATGTTTTGGTAATATGCCCTGCAACCATAACCTGTGAGGCCCCTTTGGGAATGGTGTCAAGTATAATTGCCGCAGCTAGTGTACTTCCATCAACCACTCTTATCTTCTTTTTCTCATGATTTTGCAAGTAAATTTCACCATTTTTGTTTAGCTCCTCACCCTGTTCAATTAAACGTAAGTATAGTCAATCAAAGTAGGTACATGCGGTGAGAAGTATCATTAAGAACCCACCTGGTTTAGTAAGCCCAGACTTATAACTTTCGTTCCCCTTGACTCTGCCTTGTGTATAGCTTTCTCAATTAAGCTGTTGATAGGCTTCTTTTGCGACTCCAGCAAGTACTGTGGATAATACAGATTAACCATCATTTTGATAACAAAAATCAGATTTCAGAATGAATATTGCTTAATTATATTAGACAAATATGAAACCTTACATGGAAACCACATCTTGGTATAGTCCAAACTTGCATTTTGAGTTTGTTTAGTTGATTTTTCTCCACAGTGAAGGTGCAATTGAAGAGCCAAATCAGCAACATGGTTGAAAGAGTGACAGGCCACATCAGCCAGAGGTACCATTTTGATGCATAAGGTTGAGATGCCAAGTAAGCGAAACCAAGACGTAATTGGTAGATGGAGTTGATAGTGGTTGGATGAGTTAGATGAACAACATCAATTCGCTCTTCTCTTCCAATGGTGGATTTCTCATATAAGGAGTCTGAGGTCTTGTCCATTGTTCTATACATAAGATCATATATGGGCATGAAGAGGCTGAAATTCGTGTGGATTTGGGAATGATGCAGTGAGTGATATCTGGTTAATCGTGAAAAAAATATCAAGTAAATTCCAATTTGATGAAACACCATAGTTATGCAAAACTATGTTAATACTATGATCAAAGTTCAGGTGTAATCCAACAAAAATAGTCATTTGTTGATGACCATTACAACGTCTGAACTTCGAACATGATTTAGGCTAGAAATGAAAACTGAAGAGCAGAGCAGGTATAAACTATATATACTTACGAGGGAGTGTAAATAAGATACTTGAGAAATGGGAAGACTTTAAATACCCATGCCGGAAAAAATTCAAAATTGCAGTGTCCTAGATTATTCATGGCATCAAGAAACGTCACATAGGCAATGGCTGCCCCCACAGAACCAGTCCCCCCTAAAATTAGGGCTAAAACCGGAAGGGCAAAGATCAATCCGTAAAGCAAGTGCTCAGCAAAGGGGTGCACCACAGCTGCATAACACCAACATCACCAAATCAACTTACATTCCATGGAATACAATGTAATACGAAAATTGACCATGCATTCTGGTTTATTTACTTACAGGTGATGGGCTCAGTTACAAATGAGGCATGGTGATGCGAGTGATACCGGGTGTAGAGGAAGTGATGATGCAGTGCCCGGTGGGCCCAATAATATATGAACTCGACAGGGCCTACATGGACTAGAACCATAAGAAGTGCTCCCCTTGTATTCCAATATGGTAAATCCCTGGCACCGGGGATCACTAAGCGGAAGGTGTAGAACAACATGCAATGCATGATAGCCTGATCATCCCTACACAACATAATCAAACTCATCAACATAAACGAAGTCTAACAACAACATGAGAAGGGTTTGCGAACCATCCCCTGGTTGATAATCTGTATATGTAACTCTTATAACACACTAACACAAAAGTAAATTGACTGACCAGTTTCTTTCTCTATCAACTTGCTGGAACTCGATGCTTTTGTTCTGAATCTTATGTTTACTTCTTGCAGTTTGAAAACGAGATAGAGTAATCCATAGTTGGTCATGGACAAGCCTGGACAGAAGCAAATAAAACGAGTATAGTAGACCATAATCCCTTTCTCCTGGCTCGGCTTTGTAAAGGTTATATGCAGCGTGTCCCAGAAATGGCACCAACACAACATACTAACCTCGCAACAAAAACGAAAAGAAACACTTCAATTCAGCTAAATTACAGGTATAAAAAAATGGCCTTAAAATGCTACAAAGTGTTTCTAGGTATATTTTTTTGTGTCTTTGTGTGTGAGAATGCAAATAAAACAGAAAATGAACCTTATGTCTCCCAAGAAATTCCCATGGCCAATCTGTTAAGGGGCCTGGTTTTGTTGCCATTTTTTTTTTCTTTCTTTTAGCTCTTGGTACACAAATGATTCAAAACAAAGTTTATGGTTTCATGTAATATATATTGTGAGGAGTTTGGCTGTTTTGGTGAATTGAATGCACAAGTAATTGATGGAACGATATCCCGCTTAAGTACCTGCACAAGGTTGAGGATGTAAGACACCTTATAAGGGGTAAATCTGTTAGACAATGGAAATTATGTGATAAACCTCCTTCTTAACTTTCATACCTTTTGTGCAAACGGGAAAAGGGGGCTGTTCTAACAACTTGTTAATCAGATTTTTAATAAACTGAATCTAGGACCAAGTGCCTAATTAGCAGGTTTTTATTCTCCAACAAATGGCCCAAATTCAGCCCAAACCGTTGCAGTATGAGTCGGTTCTATTTGAGCACAGCTACGTATGAAATAGGGTGAGAAAATTTTAGTGGGAATTAGTTTGATAATTAAATCCATAGGGGAGCAAAAATTGAGTAAGTCTTTGTTGAGATTTGATTTGATTTGATACTCAACATATTTTGTGAATATCTCATAATATTCTGTAAGGATCTCAACTTTACAAGCACAAAATCTCCTTCTATGTAGACTTTATTCTATACATGTATATATATCATCTTTGTAATGATCAACATCAATAAACAAAAATACATTTTCTCATATTTAACTTTTCATGGTATCAAAGCGTTGATCCTAACGTCTCTACCAAGCTTCCGCAAATTTTTATGGAGGATACTGATTGAATAAGTGTCATCCAAAACACTCCCAACACCAATAAAACCATCAACCAAGAAAACCAAAATACTATTCATCAAACCATGTCTTTTTTCACCATTGACCCATCTGATCCTCTTTTTATCCATGCTTCATATCATCCAAGTATGATTTTTTTTGCCAAAGGTTCTTTGATGGAACCAACTATGCTATGTGGAGATGTTCCATGTTGGTGAGTTTTAGTGTAAAAAACAAACTGAGATTCATCAAAGGGATTATACCTACACTAAGTGAATCTGATCCTAAATATTCATTGTGGCAACGATGCCATGATTCTCTCTTGGATTCTTAACTCTTTAAATCAAGATCTTGCCAATAGTGTCATCTATGTGGAAACTCCTTCTGAAATCTGGTTGGATCTACAAGAACAATTCTCACAAGGTGATTTTTCTCATCACTATCAGATTCAACGTTCAATTGTGGAGTTAAAGCAAAATCAGGACTCCATCTTCACATATTACACCTAGATAAAAACACTATGGGATGAGTTGAAAATGTGTGGTCCAGCTATTCCATGCACTTGTGGAGGACTCAAGCACTGTTAGACAAAGAAGAAAGGGTTAACCTTGGATAGTTTCTTATGGGCTTGAATGGGACATCTTCAGCTGTTAGATGGCAAATCGTGTTTATGCACCCTTTACCAACTATTAAGAAAGCATATTCGTTTTTATGTGAGGAAGAAAAACAAAGAGGACTAGTTGAACACAAGATTACTGAACAGATTCATGCCATGAATGTCAGACAATCAGATTCTGTTTCACAACAACATAATTCTTCTCGGACTTGGACGCCCGGCTCATAAAAGACACAAGGGTCTAAGAAACTGCTTCATTGTAACTATTGTGATGGAACTACACATACAGTGGAGAGATGTTTTTATTTGATTGGATTTTCCATTGGACACAAACTTCACGGCAAAGATGTACAACCTCCAAATCAAGCTCGAAAGGTTTCTGCAAATCAAACGGGAGTTGAATCATCTCACACAGTCACCAAGGCCGCCCAAACTTCTGATAAACCTATTCAATTCACTCCTGAAGAATTCTCACAAATCAAAGTTTTTTTCCGAAAATAAAAATCCATTGTCTCAGCCAATTATACAGGTAACTCTACTCCATTTTGTTCATCATTCACATCCCAAAATTTCAAGTCTCTTCATTGGATCATTGATAGTGGTGCTACAAATCATATAGCTACTTCAGTCATAGATAAAGTCAATGTTCCTATGTTTTCTCAAGTCACCTTACCAAATGGTTCTTATGAAAAAATCACAAGTATTGGTTTTGCACATATTACACAAAAATTGTGTGTTCATGATGTTCTCTGTGCACCCTCATTTCATGTGAACCTTCTTTCTATCAGTCAACTCACATCTTCTCTCAATTGTTCCATTCACTTTTTTCCTATTTTTCGTATATTGCAAAACCTAGCTACGATTGGCCTAGGGAAACAGAGTAGGGGACTGTACTATCTTATAACACAATCAGAGTTGCATCCGCCTTCACCAACCTCTTATCAAGTCTCTTTCCCATCAGCAGTTATTTGGCATAAAAGACTCGGACATCCATCCAAATTGCCTTCTCAGTTTCTATCCAAAAGAATTCCATCTTTTCTTCATGATCCTCAACATTCATGTGATGTTTGTCCTTTGGCAAAACAAACAAGGTTATCTTTTCCTATAAGCTCTATTCAAAGTACTCATTCTTTTGTTCTTATACACTGTGATATTTGGGGTTCACCTAAAATTGAAACACACACTGGTGCACACTATTTCTTAACTATTGTGGATGACTACACCCATTTTACGTGGATTTTTCTTATGAGATTCAAATCTGAAACACAAGGCTTGTTAAAAACATTCATCACTTTTGTTAACACTCAATTTAACTGTCAAGTTAAAAGCATATAGAGTGATAATGGTCTAGAATTCACTTCTTTAAAGCCATTTCTCTCTACTCTTGGCATCATGTTCCAAAGTTCATGTCCACACACACCTCAACAAAATGGTGTTGTCGAAAGAAAGCATCGACACCTTCTCAACGTCGGTCATGCCTTGAGATTTCAAGCAAATTTACCATTGAAATTCTGGGGTGAAAGCTCACTCACTGCCACTTATCTCATAAATCAACTTCCTACCATAGTTTTGAACCATAAATCACCATATGAGCTCTTATATGGCAAACCTCCCACATATACACACCTACGCACTTTCGGTTGTCTTTGCTATGCCACCAACTTGCAACCTTTGGCCAAATTTTCACCAAGAGCTCGTCGATGCATTTTTGTTGGATATCCTTTGGTCAAAAAGCCTACCAAGTTTATGATCTTACCACTTGACAGTTCTTCACTAGCCGTGATGTTGTTTTTCATGAAAGTACATTTCCTTTTTCCACTCCCACTTCATCCAATTCTTCACCGTTAATCTCTCTACCTTCCATATCTTTCGACTTTAATGATATTCCAATTCCAATTTCATCCTCTACCCCTAACTCATCAACCGAGTCACCTTCTCCTTCATCTCACTCTTCTCATGATCTCTCACCATCATCATCAAACCCAACAACATCTTCCTTGCCATTATCTTCTCCTTTTCCACACTTAAACACATCTTCTCCTATTATCCGTTGCAGCGAACGACCTAGAAAACCCTCTGTTCTTCTTCGTGACTTTCATTGTGGCCAAGTTGGTACGTCATCTTCCTCTACAACTGCAGGCAAGTCTTCCTCTTCTCGGTCAAGTACTAAATATCAATTATCAAACTTTATTTCGTACCAGTCATTATCTCATTCTCATCAGTTATTTGTTAACACAATTTCTAGCACTCTTGAGCCTACAACATATGAACAGGCACTACGTGATCCAAAGTGGTGTGAAGCAATGCAGACTGAGCTCACCGCCCTTGAAAATCAAAAGACATGGTTCCTAGTTCCATTATCTCACAATCATTGTCCCATAGGCAGCAAATGGGTTTTTCGATCAAATATAAATCAGATGGTTCAGTAGAACGGTACAAAACACGTTTGGTAGCCAAGGGATATGCAAAAAAAGAAGGCTTGGATTATCACGAGACTTTTGCTCCAGTTGCTAAGTTAACCACAGTTCGTTGTCTCCTTGCCTTGGCAGCTGTTCGAAATTGGCCACTATTTCAAATGGATGTCAATAATCCTTTCCTTCATGGTGATTTGCATGAAGAAGTGTACATGAAGCCACCACCAGAACTTTGTCAACAGGGGGAAAAGTTTGTGTGTCGACTTCACAAGTCCCTTTAAAGACTCAAACAAGCGCCTAGAAATTGGTTCTCTAAGTTCTCAGAAGACATTAAACTGGCAGGCTTTTCTCAATCACAATCAGACCACTCTCTTTTTGGGCAAGAAAAAGGCTCAACTCTAACCATGGTTTTGCTTTATGTGGATGGCATGATCATCACAGGAAACAATGACAAAGCTATTCAAGATCTCAAGCTTTTTCTTCACAAACAATTTCACATGAAAGACCTTGGTATTCTCAAGTATTTTCTCGATTTGGAAGTAGCAAAGATCAAAAGCTAGGATTGTCATATCTCAACAAAAATACACACTGGAAATTCTTGATGATGTTGGACTTCTTGGAGCTAAACTTGTTGACTTTCCCATGGAACATAATTTGTTGCTTACAAATGATCAAGGTGAATTATTGAATGATGCTTCACGCTACAGAAGATTAGTGGGACGATTACTTTATCTTACAATTACTCAACCGGATATCATATATTTTGTTAACATCTTAAATCAATTTATGCACGCACCAAGGAAACCTCATTGGGATGATGCTCTTTGTGTTGTGAGATATTTAAAGAACAATCAAGGGCTCGATTTACTATTTTCTTCCAACAACTCTCTACAGCTAAGAGCTTATTGTGATGCAAATTGGGCAAATTGTCCTATAACAAGAAGATCTACATCATGTTACTGTGTATTTCTTGGAGACTCTCTAATTTCATGGAAGACAAGAAAACAAAAAGCAGTCTCCGGGTCATCTGCTGAAGCTGAGTATAGGTCCATGGCTGCTGCAACATGTGAATTTACTTGGCTTAGATATTTGTTTAAAGATCGGTGGGTTCGTTTGAAACCGGTAAATTTGTTCTGCGATAATCAAGCAGCACTCTATATTGCTGCAAATCATGTCTATCATGAATGTACTAAGCATATCAAACTTGATTGCCATGTTGTGACAGAAAAGATCCAAGCAGGTGAAATTGTTACCAAATTTGTTCCCTCATATCTTCAGTTGGTCGATTTCTTCACTAAGGCTTTAGGAGAAAACATTTTTACGAAGTTAATAAGCAAGTTGAACATTCTTGATATTCATGCTCCAACTTGAGGGGGAGTGTTGAGATTTGATTTGATTGGATATTCAACATATTCTGTGAAGATCTTAGCATATTTTGTTGAGATTTGATTTGATACTCAACATATTCTGTGAATATCTCAGCTTTATGGCACAAAATAATCTCCTCCTATGTATAGCTCCTTAGAATAATCTCCTTCTATGTAGACTTTATTCTATACATGTATATATATCATCTTTGTAATGATCGACATCAATAAACAGAAATACATTTTCTCATCTTTAACTTGTCAGTCTTAAAATCAAAATCTTGATTCCATCTCAACCAAAATACCTCATCACACCTTATTCATTGTAAATACAAAACAACATCTTTCCCACTAAACTCTCAATACAACCTCTTTCAGAAATATCACAATGTAAATTGATGTGATCTCTAATTTCCTCAATTGTAATTGAAGGCCTTTTCTTGATAACTTCACAATCAACAATGTGTCCAGAGTTCATGAAATCTATAAATCATTAGGTAAACAAGTAATACCATTTCGGGATCCAAAAGTTTGACAGTAACATTCTGCAAAATCATACAGTGAAAATAATAAAAGGATTAGCTCTGAAATCCCTTTAATCTAAACCAAAACCCTTTAATATGGAACTTCTCTCTAGAAAATGTTTTTTTCTCACCTTCTCTATTTGTTGAAACAAAACGAGATGTATTTATAATGAATAATTGTCAGTGTAACCTATCTAAAAAAATCCCAATGTAGATTTATTTGATCTACTAGGTAGTTTATTGGCTGAATACTCGTCGTTTACTCAGTAATAGTCACTTGGGCGCATTTAAAAAAATGGAACTCTGTGTCATTACTTTGTTGGCAATACTTGTCAGGTAACAAAAACTCACTCAGGATGAGTAATCGGGTTTAACTTGGTTGGGTCCATTTTTTCCTTCCTTCATGTTTTCATCCTCACCCACTTAAAACCTAGAGAGAAAGTTGATCGAGAGAGTGAGAGCTTCCCACCTACTAGTTGTGTTTTGTTGTTGTTGTTCTTATGGTTAGTGTTGTTGTTGCTCACTTGTTCTAGGTTGTCGTTATTGTTGGGCTTGGGTTGTAGGTAGATGTTATTTCTTGGTTGTTGTTGTTTTTTAGTTTGCTTTGGATTTTCTTTTGTGCTACAGATCGAGTAGTTAATTTGCGTTTGGTTCCTATAATATATCTTAGCTTTGACTTGGGATCCCAAGTTTGTCCAACTTTGAGTATGGCTACCAAGACCACGTTGACATATTTGATTGTGAAAAAGTTGTCCTAAGAGTATTGCTTTTGCTAATTAAGTGTTCCTAAGAGTAGATATATACAAATCCTTATTAGGATGAATAGTCTGAGTTTTCCTGATTATTCTCCGAGTCGTAAACCCGCTACTCACTCCTCGACCGACTAGCAAGTAAACTTCCTAGGGTATCTAAGCTCGTTCATAGAAGGTCTTTTGTTGGCAAACTTCATATTCAATGTATTCTTCAATAATCCACTAGTTTTTTAAAAATCATTAGGCGAATAACAAAAAGTATTTTGTATCCAATGTAAATCTGAAAAATGATAAATTTCCTAATCGTTAGACTGGAAATCTTAATCTTTCGCACGAAGTAGAAATTTTAGAATGATTAACACCCAAACTGGAAAAAAAAATGGAGCAAGGTTTCAAAATGTAAGCGTCATCCATAGCTGAACAAAAGTATTAAACAACCATATTAGGAGCTAGGGTGAGGTATTAAGTTTGGTTTGATTTGGGGAGGACAATGAATTTCTTGAGATATCGTCAAAATAGATTTTGAAGTCTAGCTCACCACGGTGAACCAACGATTCACCCTAATTCCTAACCTAGTAGCAAAAACCTGATTGTAGAATCACACACGACTAAGACCCCGACTTGGTCCTCCCTATGGAAGGTCCTTGGTGGCAGGAACTGTTGAAAAATTTTAAAGTTATTTCTAATAGGCCCCCTGCAATGTCGACGACTTTGTCCTGCCTTACCCTTGCGATGTCGACGACTTTGTCTCGCCCCAGCCCTTATTATTTCTCTCTTCTCTGCAATGCCAACGACCCTGCTCCGCCCCTTTCCTCTCTTCTGCTTCATCTCTCTATTTACTGCGATCGGCAATCGCCCCACCTCCAACTCTCTTCCTCTCACTCCCTATTTGCTTAATTTAGTTCTTTTTCCCAAAATCACCATTAGCCACTAGCAACCCCAACCTCTCTTGCCTGCTTTGAGGAAGAAGAAGGTGTTTTTTTAAATGTATTCTCTCGAGATCAATTCGTATTTCGATATCTAGTTTTGTATTTTATTCATGGGATTTTTCTGGAGATACATGAAAATTTTCATCCATTCATTTTTTTCTCAATATACATGTTTGTATGTCGAGGTTCATCTGTGGGTTATTGTTTAAAAGGAATTTTGGTAATCAACGTGAGCCTTTTGACAATCAACACACGTTGACTGCTAGTCCTTGGGGAGACTGCAATAGTGATTAATGATGGGTAACCTCTAATCAGCTATTTATGATAAGTGGAAAATCGCAAATAACCTATTTTTTGTCCACATCTAATTTTACATTTGGAAATTTATTTTTGCTCCTAAATTTTATTTACCTGATGGTACACCAAACCGTCCTATAATTCACATCGTACAAGTGTCATGATGATCTCGTCAACATAGTGAAGCATGCCTAGATGAGCACCCAATCTGGCAAGGCTCAGACAACACAAAGCTCACTGATGCATGATCCAGGAGATTGGACCCAATCAGCAACGCCCTATTAAGCCCATATGTCACATGGTTAGACCCAATATCCGTAAGACCTAATAAGGCAAGTATATGGGGGATCGACCTAAGACGGGCAAGCCAGCAATACACTGACTCCTATTAGGAAACAAATACCGGAGTATAAATCGTGCATGGAAACTACCCTACATGGACAATACTCCACAAGGGAAGAATCCCCAACAGATCTAGGAGCACGAGTAATGTAGGGAAACTCTCCTACATGGACGACTCCAAGCAAGGAAATTATTTCCAGCAAGATATATTTCCCTAAACTATGTCCGCAAAGGCCTAGCCGAACAAGAACTCCCGCACGATAAATAGGCCACAAGGTTGAGGCAAAAGTACGCTACAGAACCCAATTTACAACATTACACATTTCTCAAGCCTTGTTTGACTTAAGCATCGGAGAGCAATCGGCCACCACAACTGTGGTCTTTAGCTCTTGTGTGTTCCCTGTGCAGGTCAAGGTCAAGGATAACAGGATTTGACACCATCATTTTGGCGTCATCCGTGGGGAACGAAAAAGTTCCTAAGAAAACAGTGATAACACCCTTCCTTTACAGTCCAGAAAGATGGTAACCACGAGATCTCGCAACAATCGAGAAATTGTCGAGCCCTCGAACGCTCGAACCAACACAGTGCTGAAAGTTCCTGAGGTACCGGCCTCGCAAGGAGAACAACCCTAGGCCCCCGCGTCGGCGGCAACCATGATGGACTCTAGGTTGGATCGACTAACAACCCAAGTACAACAAATTACACAAGCGGTGGAGATCAACCGTAAGCACGCGATTGCCACTACGCAACACTGATCCGGACGTACTGTATAACCTCATTGTCCCCTTGTTCACGGATCATATCATGAACGAGTCATTGCCGAAGAAGTTCAACATGCCAAATCTGGAATTTTATGATGGGACAGCAGACACGTCTGACCACTTACGCCATTACCACCATGTAATGGCACTAAAAAAAAAGATCTGAAACAGTAATGTGTGGGACATTCCCTACCAGCCTGAAGAAATCAGCACTGACCTGGTTCCACAGTCTCCCACCGAAGTCTATTGACTCATTCGGGACACTGGCCAAAACGTTCATCGCCTATTTTGTCTGCAGCCAACAGATCAGGAAGAGCTCGCATTACATGCTCACCCTCAAATAGAAACCAAACAATAAACTAAGGGAGTTCATCACTCATTTCAATGATGAGTTAACCCTCATTGCCGGCTGCAGCAACGACACCTTGGTCACGGCCTTCACCTCAGATCTAAAGAGATGCCCATTCTACAACTTTCTCACCCTCGAGCCTCCGACTGACATGACGGACTTGCTGAAGAGCGCCCAGAAATACATCACTCTTGAGGAGATGTTAGCCGCCAAAAAGGAAGAAGAAGTTAACAAGAAGCATGCCACTGGTCTCAGAAATAAAAATGAGGGCAGTGATAGAAATAAGAGAAAGCGGAATGACAGCAAGTCAAGCTATGGCCGCACAAGGCAAGATAAAGCCTCCAACTTCGTCGGATCCAAATCCTTCACTCCCCTCAACTCAAGCCTCTCCGACATTCTCAATACCATTAAGAATTGGGGAGAAGTGAAGTGGCACGCCAAGCAGCGGGGAGATCCCTCTCGGTGTGATAACAACAAATATTGCTCCTTTAAGAAGGACGGCGGTCACGACACTGAGGACTGCAAGAGTTTCAAAAGAGAAATTGAGTATTGGAACAATAAGGGAAAGCTCAAGGAATTCCTGAGCCTAAAAAAAGGCAAGACCAGGCAAAGAAAAGAGAAGATGTCATCAAGGAGATAGAGCAAGAAGCTCCTGGCATTATATATGTCCTCCAAGGGATAGGCTTGAAAGGAGAGCAATCAAACAGATCCTAAAAAATGACACATCGCGAGATGCAGACTCAACCCCAAATGCAGTACGCACTTGTTCAGAACTCGAATCCATCGCTGACATTCATGGATAAGGACCTCCAAGGCATCCACACGCCTCTCAATGACGCCCTGGTCATCTTAGTCGTCATAGCGAACTGGGAAGTAAAAAGGTCCTTGGTAGACACAGGAAGTTCTCTCAACGTCATGTTCCTCAATGCGTTCCGCAACATGTAGCTCAAATAGGAGAACTTGACACCCGCCAGTCACATGATGATCGGGTTTAGCGGAGAGAAGTGCTTCCCTGTCGGGAATATCAAATTAACAGTAGTGGCGAGAAAGCCACAACTACAGAAAGTCCTTTTCCAAGAGTTCATGGTGGTTGATGTTTCATCCACCTACAACATCATCTTGGGGAGACTTTGGTCCCATAAGATAGAGGCAGTAGTTTCTACTTTACACCAATGCATCAAGTACATTGCAACCAAGCGAAAGGAACCATTCGAGGAGATCAACCGTAAGCACGCGATTGCCACTACGCAACACTGAAACAACTGGATTATTAGCAAATATAGCTCGAGCCCACAAAACAAACATGTCAGAGCCTATGCCCAAATAAGGGAGATGAATCACCACCCAGCACGGACAATGAGACTTCAGTCAATCCGAGGGGAAGACCCAATGTCCGCCAGACAAACCGGTTGTCTAGTGCCACCTCCAAACATGACCCAACTCTTACAGACTAAGACAAAGCTCCAACAACCAAGACTCAACCAAGTAATGATTCATGATTCAACACTGAAAATGTCATTCGTTTGCCACTCCAGATCAACACAAAGCTAAGTAGCAACACTCCGACAACCGACGCCTACTCCGAAAGCTGACAACCAGTGAGGAACGGATTGCTCGCACAAAGTTTACTTGTCAATAACTTTAATATTATTGGCAAAACATGACACTTCGCTAAGGGAGATACACAGTCTGAGCCAGAACCATGTATGTTTCCTTCAGAGCTAGATTAGCATAGTCCCCGCTCAGAGTCAAACTATCTTATTGTTTTGATTTCTTTTCTTTTTCAGTCTAGAAGAATTGTTCGCACAAGCCAATATGATACAGATCCATTCAAGGAATAGAACGTGAATTATAGAAAATAGACTATTGATTACTAAGAAAGTTGTTCCAAAGCTGGCTCAACTGGCGGGTATAAAAGTTTATACATTACAAGTATCTCAGTCTGGCGCGAGTATGGATCCGCTGAAACGCACGTCAAGAGTTCACTCCGCCAATCTGCTTCTATAAGAGGATTCAGAAGTGAAAGCAAAAGACCCAAAGTAGGCTGCAAATTGCAGGTACACGCTTGATACTTTGTTCCGCTAAGCTGCCTTGCAAGGATGATTTGAGGTGGAAGTAGAGGTAGCCAAGGTGGGCTACGTAGGTGATTACTCAGAATGGGATGCCTGGGGTTGTGCAGAGTTAGCACCCCAGGACCGCATACCACGCCCCCCAGAGCTCTGATCCACCAATCTACCTTTCGACTGTGGCATCATACGTGAGGCCCAGGAAGTAGCAGTAAGAACAACCACCCAAAGTTGGTTGCGGGTGTTATCTCCCAAACTGAATGGCGTGAGACGTCGTGGGAGCACCAGAAGATGGGAGCCAGACTTGACCCCTGAGGGGGAGTCCGTAACTCTTATTCGCAATATGAGAAGAAATTATCAGGTCCCATGGAACCAATTGGATGCTCACCCAAACCAGGTGGCATCGCCCAATAGCAGGTCTTGTTAAGACTCATTGCTGAAAATGTCAGAACACTCGAAGACTCCAACAACAAAGATCTTTTAACCTTTGGGGTACCCAAAACATATTTTCTGGAAATAAGCATTTGAGAAACATACTCTACAGCGTTCATGGAAACGCTTGAAATGGTGAAACCACATGTATATAGGCGCGATAGTTCATGAAACGAGGTCAACTAGAAATTACGTCAGCATTAAATGTTGTATGGGAAATTAGGAGGCGACAGTTCCAATTGCAACTACACGAGTCCACATTCATTGAATTAATGTCACTGCATGCAGCCCCATTAACCGGGGGAGTAACCGATACAGGCCGATACTGAACCATCCCACAATCTACATCGTACGCGTGGCACGACGATCTTGCCAACAGGACCCAAATGAGCAACTGGGCCCAAGTGAGCGCCCAGTCAAATTCAACCCAAAAGACGGAGAATGGCCCAGTACATGCAAAAGCACATCCGGCGAAGGCCTTAAGCACCCACGGAATGTAGAGCACACCTACAGTGATATTATCAATAAATCCAAGGTATCTGCTTTATTAAAGCTTTACTGTTGTTCATCAAATATGGTCGAAGTTCATTACGGTCAATCTATTGTAATTCGGCTCTAGAATTAGTCTTGCTGATCTGACCCCTGTGTCAGACTATTAGGTGAAGTGAGTAAATCGGGACACCCAAGTCAGACTTACACGCGCGAGGCCAAGCGGTGGACCAACCCGACCAAAGTTTAGTCAGTGAAGACTAATGACGATAGCTTCTGGTCCACTCTAAGACCGTAGTTCGCCAAGCGCGGATGAAGATGGCTTAGAAAGTGGGAGTCTAGTCAACACTCACAATGCCTGGTCAAGATGGCTCGCCAGGGATCATTGTCCAACGGTAGACAATGGTCGCCAAACCCGACCAAAGTTTAGTTAGTTATGACTAATGACGATAACTTCTAGTTCTTTATTAGACCGTAGTTGGCCAAAAACGGATGATAATGGCTTAGAAAGTGGGAGTCTAGTCAGTGCTCACAACGCCTCATCAAGATGGCATGCCGGGGATCATTGTCCAACCATATACAACGGTCACCAAACTCGACCAAAGTTTCGTCAGTTATGACTTATGACGGTAAATTTTGGTCTGCTCTAAGACCATAGTTCGTCAAGCGCATATGAAGATGCTAAGAAAGTGGGAGCCTAGTCAGCGCTCACAACTCTTGATCAAGATGGCTCGCCAGGGATCATTGTCCAAACATAGACAATGGTCGCCGAACACGACTAAAGTTTGGTTAGTTCCGACTGATGACGATAACTTCCGGTCTGCTCTAAGTAATAGTCCGCCAAAAGCAGATGAAGATGACTTAGAAAGTGGGAGTCTAGTCAGCACCCTCAATGCATGATCAAGATGACTTGCTAGGGATCATTGTCCAACTACAGATAATGGTCGTCGAACCTGACCAAAATTTAGTCAGTTTCGACTGATGACAATAACTTTTGGTCTGATCTAGGACCTAGTCCGCCAGGAGCGGATACAGATGGTTTGAAAGTCTACTTGAGCTCATGAAGCTTAACTCAAACAACTCACCAGAATCATTGTCCGACCATAAACAGTGACGCGCGCACTTCACCAAGGTTTAGTCGGTTACGACTGATGATGATAACTTCCGGTTCGTTCTAAGATATAATCCGCCAAGAGCGGGTAAAGATGACCTAGAAAGTGTGGGCCTAGTCGTCGCTCACAACGCCTAATCAAGACAACTTTCCAGGATCTTAGTCCGACCACTTACAGTGATGCACATGCTTGACCACAGTTTGGCCAGTTCACTAAGACTAGCGACAGCTTCTGGTCCGATCTAAATCTTGGTTAGCCAGGGGCAGATTACAATGGCTCGAGAAATCAAAAACATGATGAGTCTGAATGATCTACTGCCAACTGATGCAGTCATTTTTCGCTCCCTGCTCTGACCTAGTCCCGCTGACCTATTGATCCGCACAAGTAACACACGTGAGCCACAAACCACCATTGTGGTGGCCGATGGCACTCCGATGCTAAAGTCAGACAGGGATTTGAGGAAAGTGTAATGTTATAAACAGGGAATTTGTAGCGTACCTTAGCTTACCAACATCATCTCTTATTTATAGTGCAGGAGTCCTAGTTCTACAAAGCCATCGAAGGTGTAGTTTAGGAAGGAGATCTTCGTAGAGATCCTTCTCTAATTAGGAGTCGTGTTGTAGGAAGAAAGTTCTTTGTTAGCCCTATGCTCCTAGATACGTGAGAGATAGTTCCCAATCCAAGAGCAATCCGTAGAAGGAAGTTTCCCTACATGGAATGTACTCTGGTATTTGTTTCCTAGTTGGAAGAAAAGTGTTGTTGTAATTGTCTCTCCGAAGCTGATCCTCGAGATACTTGCCTTAGTAGGACTTACGAGTATTTAGGATAGATGTGAGACATGTGGGCCTAGCATGCTATAAGAGTTCGGGTCCGTCCGGCGGACTGAATTAGGCTAGCTTTGAACCGTTTGGGCCAGATCAGTGTTGAACTGACGCTGGGGCTCGTAATTCCTTGAGATCATCATGACACGTGTATGGCTCAGGGAGGTGATCGTTTTTGTGTATCATCAGATACTTCCCCAGAGTTAGTGGGGCATTAAGTCGGTCCACTGACTCTTTGAAAAAGCAATTGTATTGTCGTGATGATTGAACTCGAAGCGTTCGTCTCGAGCGGCGCATGATATTAATGGGTACGCGACTACTCAGTACTCATGGAGGGAAAATGCAATTTGTCTTCCCTACAAATATTTGCCGCTTCGATGAAGATTTTCTCATTTTTAACTACACTGTTCTTTTGAGCCATAGTATTGTTGTGAAATTTGATTTGTTCTTTCTACTGATGGCTAACAATGTTGAACTTTCTCCCAAGGACCTGTTATCTTTCATTTTCGTCAAGTTCTTCGAAGGTAGCTAGGTCGACGAAATCAAAATGATCAGGCTTCGTAGTCTGTACTGTATTCCGAAAGATTTGGATATTGTTTCCGCATTTGGAGGTTTGGGCCCGACTACACCCCCTCATGGGTACATAAGTTTGCACCGAGGCATGTTTGAGTCTGGGCTTCGGTTTCTAGTACCAGATGACACCTGGCGCTTCTTTCTTAATTTTCGTATGCTCCCGCTCAAATGGCTCCGAGCGAGTTCAAGATTTTGCTTGCAATTCTTCTGAGGGCTCATGATGTTGGTCTCCATTTGACCCCGATGGTGATCCATCACATGACCACTGCTCAATTGGACCCCAGGGGTCTCTGCATATTGAATTGTTCTTCTTGTCTGGGCTTGGTAGCGGACGTCACTAAATTTATCTTGGGAAAAGCATTGGTTTTTGGCTTTGGTGGATTATGCGTATTTCAAGCTTGGGAGTCGTAGAGTGTCCCGATACTTTCATTTTGATCTTGGTGAGTTTCTTGGTTGTCGGCATATTATATGTATATGTTTGTATATCCCTTATGCAGCGCTGGTTCTGGCGTTATTCCTTTGTTTCAGGGAAGTTTGTTGTTTCATCTCTTAACGAGGAAGAGAGGTGGATAGAGAAGGAGTTCCTCAAGCTCCATTTGACATCCGCTAAGGAGGTCATAATGCCAGGAAATGTTGTGCGCAGTGGGTTGTTGCGGTGTTCTCATGGTGTTCGCCCCGTGCCAGGTTCACCGGCTGAGGAAGTTGTCAATCGTCGTACAAGGAAGATAAGTCTGGCCCTGCCCAGCCCATCCAGGCTTGCTGAATTGGAGGCGATTGTGCCTCCCATCGTTGTTTCGAAGAAGAGGCAACCCTCTGACCGGGCGGCTTCTCCCATTGGGACGTCGCGGTCTGCACAGGCGGCACCCTCGGAAGGTTGTAGCTTCCCCCCAGATGCTTCTACTTCCCTTGTTGACTTAGAGGGGGTGGAAGTCTGACCGCACGTCGATGCATCACGTCACTGTGGTCCCTAAATGATCGCTCGTGCCCTTGAGCCGTACAATCATGTTTCGCTGCACCCCGAAGCCCGCGGGAGAGTTCTCGCTTTGGAGAAGGCCTTCGCGGATTTGCGAATGTCATATTCAGATGCCCTCTATCTGGTGGATTCACTGAATGGTCAGCTGCATAATTTTGGTACTATCACGAACCTCGGGCCCGTGGGGGCCGCAGCCTCTATCACCGAAATGGAATTTGCTGGTATGAGATCTCAATTGAGGGCGGCCAAGTCTGATTTGGCGTCTACTCGCGCTGAACTGAGGCGGACTAGGGCCAAACTGAAGCTCCTAGATGTAGTTGTGGATAGATGGTCTTCTGATCTAGAAGCCCAAGAAGTCGAGAGGAAGCGGGCGAAGGCGGATCGAGCCGTCGAACAACAACAGCTAGAGTCTGCAATTGACGAGGGGCTTCGCCACATTCGTGAGGCAGAGCGACTGTTGACGGAGGAGCGTTTGCACTATGCAGTCCTAGTGGGTGCGGTGGATTTCGACATGTCAGGCAGGAGGCTGTTGATCTCGTATGAGGTTATTCAGGGTAGGTTGGAGCTTATGAAGCTAAACAGGGAAGAGCATCCTGGTGTGGATCTTGATTTTGCCCGCTACAGGATGGCTACTTTCGAACCGATTAATAGAGGGGAGGGCTCTAGCACCACAGGACTAGTTGTTGAGGAGGATTTTTTCCTTAAAATGGTTGTAACGTCCTTTCCTAGGCAGACAAATATTTTTTGCATGAAAGTATTGTTTTGCCTCGTATTGTCGTGTTTACTTTAGATGTTTTGTAGATCATAGAGTCTGTATTACTGGGCGGAGCGCCTATCTTTGTCAGTCAAAATATATTGTTGTTTTGGATCACTATCATTGACCTTGTGACAGATTAGGGGTTAATCAACAAAAATCGTCGTTGGTCGAGGGTTGACCAAGCTCCCTCGATCATTATCTGTAATGACTTTTTGGTGAGTCGTTAGCAGATAAGCACTGGCTTGGCTCCTACTCCCTCAGCCGTCGTGATTTGTGTATGGCGGACTAGGCGTTGGGCACCAGGAGTCGTCGTCATCAATTCATGAATCGACTAAGCTTACCTGGTAGCGGACTAGGCGTTGGGCACCAGAAGCCACCGTTATCAGTCACGAACTGACTAAGCTTACCTGGTAAGTTCGACGATCATTGTTTGTTGGCGAGCAATGATCCCTTGGTGAGTCGTCACCAGTGAGCAAGTGTTGACTAGACTCCCACTTCCTTGGCCGTCGTGGTCCGCATGTAGGGGACTAGGTGTTGGGTACCAGAACCCATCGTCATCAGTCGCGAACTAACTAAGCTTACCTGGTAAGTTTCACGATCATTGTCTGTTGGCGAGCAATGATCCCTTGGCGAGTCATTGTCATCAGTGGGCAAGTGTTGACTAGACTCCCACTACCTCGGCCGACGTGGTCCGCGTGTAGCGGATTAGGCATTGGGCACCAGAAGTCGTCATCAGTCGCGAACTGACTAAGCTTACCTGGTAAGTTCGGCGATCATTGTCTGTTGGAGAGCAATGGTCCCTTTGCGAGTCATTGTCATCAGTGGATGAGCGCTGACTAAACTCCCACTTTCTCGGCCATCGTGGTCCGTGTGTAGTGAACTAAGCGTTGGGCACCAGAAGTCGTCGTCATCGCTCGCGAACTGACTAAGCTTACCTGGTAAGTTTGACGATCATTGTCTGTTGGAGAGCAATGATCCCTTGGCGAGTCGTCGTCATCAGCAGGTGAGCGCTGACTAGACTTTCACTTCCTCGACCGTCGTGGTCCATCTGGTGGACTAGGCATTGGGCTGATATTCGAGTCTGGCTATAACTGGGCTTGTCGAGGGTTGTAACGGATAGCAGTGGAAGTTTTGGTAAAAGTTAATATTTTATTGATAATATTTTTTTAGATGTTCTACATTCCATGGTCGTTTTAGCCCGTCGTCGTCTGCTTCTTTTAGCCAGTAAGTTCCTGGCCAGTTGACCTTGGTGACTCTATAAGGTCCTTTTTAGTTTGGGTTTAGTTTTCCCACATTGATTTCTTTGGTGTTCTGCTGGGTTTTCCTGAGTACCCAATCTCCCACCTTGAACTCGCGTGATTTGACCTTCTTGTTGTAATATTGCATCATTCGTTGTTGGTAGGTGGCTATCTTGAAGGAGGCTAGATCTCGCTTTTCATCGAGGAGGTTTAGCCCTACGCGCAAGGCTTCGTCGTTGCCGTCTTGTTTGAGCTCCTCTGTTCGGAAGATTGGCATCTCGAGTTCTATTGAAACCATAGCTTCTGACCCGTATGCTAGGGTGAAAGGTGTCTCTTGGGTAGGGACTCTTTTGGTTGTCTGAACGCCCAGAGTATTCCCAGTAGCTCTAGAACTCATTTCCCTTTGGCTACGTTGAGCTTTTTTTTATGGCCTCTAGGATAGTTCGGTTGGTAACCTCCGCTTGGTCGTTAGCTTGGGTGCCCTGACGAGGAGAAGTGGTGATCACTACTCAAACTTTTGCACAATTTCTTGACCTTGCTACCCTCGAACTGGGTTCCGTTGTTGTTGACCAATATTTTGGGGATGCTAAATCTACAAACCATGGTGGCCCATATGAATTTTTTGATCTGGACCTGCCCAATTTTGGATAGGGGTTCGACCTCGACCCACTTGGTGAAGTAGTCGACGGCCACAAGAATGAACTTTTTACCAGCTGATGTTTATTCCCCATTGCGCGAATGGCCACTAACTAGTCATTGGAGTCAATGGCTGGGCCGACATATGCATGTATGGCGCGAACCTCTGACATTTATCGCATTTGTGGACAGTATCTTTGGCATCTCGCTGCATGGTATGCCAATAGTACCCTAAAGTTAGGGCATTATGGGCTAGGGTTCTCCCGCCCGGATGATTCCCGCATATACCGCTGTAGATTCTTCCCAAAACCTAGCTTGCCTCTGAAGGTGATAGACATCGGAGCAGGGGTCCCATCACTGATCTCCTGTATAACTTGTCGTTTAGAAGAGTGTACATTGCTACTCTATTTTTTAGTCTTCTTGCTTCGACCTTCTCGGTCGGTAAGATTTCGGTTGTTATGTATTCTAGTATAGGAGTTATCCAATTTGGCTGCGTTTTTATAGCACAGACGTCTCTATGTTCTTCTTCGTCGAGGCTTGATTGCTCTTAGTATTCAATGAGGCCACTAGAGATTTCGTCGGAGGCTGAGGCTTTTCTAGCTAGCGCATCAGGCCTTTTATTGTCATCTCGGGGCCATTGTATGAGTTTGCAGTTCTTGAACCTGCCCATTATGCCAAGTACCTTGTCGTGATAGGTTATCATGCGGGGGTCTTTGCTATTGAAGTCTCCCTTGACCTAGTTGACTACCAGTCTTGAGTCGTTGTATGTCGTTAGACAATCTATACCTATCCCTAATGCTAGCTTTAGGCTGGATAGAAGGGTTCGTATTCGGCCTTGTTGTTTGAAGCGGGGAAGCCGAACTTAACTGTTTTTTCAAGGGTGAAGCCACTGGGGAGCGGAGTGTGATTCTGGCTTTGCTTGCCTTCCCAGTGAAGGACCCGTCGCAGCGTAAGATCCATGCTTGGACACTCGAATCCGAGGGCTGGTGGTGTCTTTGGTCCTCTTCTGCCGGTGAACTCATCAATGAAATCTGCAAGCGCCTAGGCTTTAATGACGTTTTTTGGAGCGTAGTTTATATCGAATTGTCCAAGCTCTACTAACCATTTAACCATCCTGTCTGATAGCTTGAGTTTATGCAATACCAAGCAAAGTGGATGCTTGGTCAGGACCATTATAAAGTGGGCCTGAAAAAAAGGCCTTAATTTCTTGGAGGATACGACTAGTGCCAGAGCCAACTTTTCCAGATCCGGATAGTGTGCTTCTACTTCTACAAAGGTTTTTCTGGTGTAATACACTGGTCTTTGGATCCCCCGATCATCTCGTACAAGGGTTGAACTGACAACATGCCTGGAAACAGATAGATACAAATAGAGTGTTTCCCCTATTGCAGGTTTTGAGAGTAGCTTTAGACTCCCCATGTTTGCTTTCAGGCTTTGAAAGGCTTGTTCGCACTCTTCATTCCAAAAGAATCTTTTGCTTCCTCTTAGTATCTTAAAGAAAGGAAGGAATTTGTTGGACGACTTCGATATAAATCTGTTGAGTGTTGCTACCCTCCCAGTCAGGCTTTGAACATCTCTGATGTTGGCCGGGGCTTTCATATCTAGAAAGGGCATGAATCTGTTTTGGGTCGACTTCAATTCCCCTTACAATATAGCCTAGGAATGTTTTAGACTAGACTCCAAACGTGCACTTTTTTGGGTTGAGCTTCATCAGGTATTTCCTGAGTTGGTTGAACGTTTTGACGAGATCACACATGTGGTCGGGGCTGCGGAGGCTTTTGACCAACATGTCGTCTGTGTGAACCTCCATGTTTCTACCGATTTGATCTTTAAACATTCGGTTGACTAGTCATTGGTATGTAGCACCTGCGTTCTTTAAGCCGAATGCATCACCCTATAGCAGTATATTCCCCTTTCTGTCACGAAAGATGTTTTCTCTTGATCTGGGGGTGCATCAATATTTGATTGTAGCCTGAATAGGCATCTATGAAGCTGAGTAAGTTGTGCCCGGAAGTGGCATCCACGATTTGATCGATGCGAGGGAGTGGAAAGTTGTCCTTTGGGCAGGCTTTGTTCAGGCCAGTGTAGTCCACACATACCCTCCATTTCCTGTTTTTCTTCTTTACAAGAACGGTGTTCGCCAGCCAGTTGGAGCATCGTGCTTCCTTTATCATGCCCGTATTGAGTAAACGTTGTACCTCTTCGTTTATGATCGCATTCCTTTAAGGCGCTACGAGCCTCTTCTTCTGCCTAACGATTTTCCTCGATGGGTCTAACTCTAGGTGATGGGTGATTATCGACTGGTCGATCCCCACCATGTACCGCATAGTCCATGCGAAAATGTTCTGGTTACACTTTAGCAGCTCTGTGAGTTACTTCACCAATTCTTCGTTCAAGCGGGAACCGGTCCGGATAGCCTTGTTGTTGTGAGGGCTGTCAAGGTGGATCGTAACGATTTCTTCCTCTGGTTGTCCGACATTGGGCTGCCCCGAGGGCTTACTGGTGCCTCGTTGTCCGGGGTCGATTGTTCTCCTCCTACGCTTCGGGTAGAACATAAGGTCATCTTAACCGCTAGGCTAGCCGCTGATTGAGAATCGCCAGGTGGCAAGGTCGTCATGTATTGGCATTCCCTGACAGCTATCTGGTCGCCTCTCAATGTACCAACTATTTGGTTCGTTGGATACTTGACACACTTGTGTAGAGTCGAGATTGCCGCTCCCATCTGGTGTATCCAGAGTCTCCCTAGGACCGCATTATACGCCGAAGGCGCGTCGATTACTATGAACTCTTGAAATAGGGTTTTCTGGGTTGGTTCTTCTCCCGCTGTTGTATTCAGTTGTATCTTTTCCACGGGGAACCGTTTCTCTCCACTGAAGTCGATCATCAGGGATCAACGCTGTCTTTTCTAGTTGCATGTTGAGAAACGTACGAGGGAAACATGACGTTCATCGAGCTCACTGTGTCTACTAAGGAACTCCTTACCTCCCAGCATGCCATGGAAATTGTTACCACTAGGGCGTCATTGTGCGGGAGTTGTATGCCCTGAAGGTATTTTTTCGTAAATACTAGCGGCGCAGAGGGGCCCTGCTTCCGATCATGCGGTATCAGTTGCTCGTCGCGTATCGCTTGGATCCTCATACCTCGGAGAGCCATTTTCCTGGACCTGTTGGATAGTTCAGACTCGGAATGGGCTCCATGAAACACGCATATCCTATTGACCGATTGCTCCATGCGTTTGGTTTTTCTTCAGGATGTTTGTTCTTATCTTAGGGAAATGAAGCTATGTGCTTCCTTTGTTCGGTCTGTCATACTTGTCGGAGTGTCCAGTATCAGAAAGTTGTAGAACTTTCCTTTCCGCAATCCGTTAATGAAGGCTGAGACGGTTGTGTCGTTGCACACGTTGACGGTGGTTAACTCACTGTTAAAGCGGGTCAAATATGCCTTTAGTGTCTCGTCAGGCCTTTGCTTCATTGATGTGAACGTCTTCATCATTGACAAAGCCTGGCGCATGAAAACGTTCGTGGGTAAGACTTGGGGTCCATTGGTGCTGTCGTTGTTCCGGGAGCGCCAACTTGATGTTTATGTGTTACTCGAGTTATCAAGGTGGTGAAGCAGTGTCGGTCTGGGTGTTCAACGCTTCCCCTCGCTCACTCTTATTGCGTGATCTAGTCACCATCTCTCTGTGTTTCGGAGGGAGATGATACTAGTGAAAAGTTAGAAACTTTGTCGTTCCCCAGGGACGGCGCCAAACTGATGCAGTCGTTTTCCACTCCATGCTTTTACCTAGTCCTGCTTACCTGTTGACTTGCAAAAGTAACACACGTGAGCCACGAACCACCGTTGTGGTGGCCGATGACACTCCGATGCTAAAGTCAGACAGGGATCTGAGGAAGGTGTAATGTTGTAAACAAGGAATTTGTAGCGTAAACCAACCTCATGTTTTATTTATAGTGCAGGAGTCCTGGTTTTACCAGGCCATCGAAGGCGTAGTTTAGGAAGGAGATATTCGTGGAGATCATTCTCTAATTAGGAGTCGTGTTGTAGCAGGGAAGTTTCATGTTAGCCCTGTGCTCTTAGATACGTGGGAGATAGTTCTCAATCCAAGAGCAATTCGTAGAAGGAAGTTTCCATGCGTGGAATGTACTCTGGTATTTGCTTCCTAGTTGAAGCAGATAGTTGTTGTGCCTGTCTGAAGCTGATCCTTGAGATACTTGCCTTAGTAGGACTTACATGTATTGAGGATATAGTTGTGAGACGTGTGGGCTTAGCACGCTATAAGAGTTCGAGTTCGTCTTGCGGATTGAATTAAACGAGCTTGGAACCGCTTGGACCGGATCAGTATTGGACTGACGCTAGGCTCGTAATTCCTCGAAATCATTATGACACGTGTATGGCTTAGAGATGTGATCGCTTTTGTGTATCATCACCAACCAAAATTATTCTCGAGGAATAAAAAACATGATGAGTTAGAATGATTTATTGCCACCCAAAATTATTCCCTCGCACAGAGTTTAACCAACTTAAAGGATTTGGTCGAGATAACTTCTCGATCTCTAAAGAGTACAGACCAGGATTGTTTGAACTATCGCAATGTAAGCGGCTAGAACTCTTATCAGCAGATCAACCCTATGGTTTTCTGACTCAGCGAAATCCCTTTTCTAAAGACCAACGCCATGATAAGACAAAACAAAAAAGAGCAAGCAAGAAAAGTCAAATAAAGTACAAGTACAAAGTTTTACTTAACAAATCGTATTTCATTGATGATCCGAAAAATACAGAGTTTACTCTTCGTCAGGAGGATAACTTGACTTGGTAGGAGAAGAAGCAGGGGATGCGTCCGCACGCGCTACCGCTCGAGCACCCTGATCTGAGTCACCCTTTTTCTAATTGATCGGAGGCTTCTCCAAACCCCACAAAGGACACTTCTCTGTAGTAGGAGAGGTCCAATCAACATGCTCCTCTTTCATCAGCTCCAATAGCTCCAGTCTTCCTTTCACAACTCTGTTGAACTCGAACGTCCCCCGAGCCTTGATGAGCTTCTCCTCGCGCACCCTTGATTCTACAAGCTCTCACTCTAGCTACTCCAGTATGCCTGATAGGGCATCAGCTTTGCACTGTTCAAAACTAAGGTTGTCCTTGATTGCACTGAGTTCATTTTGCGATAAGAGACGTTGCTCTTCTGTTGTCATCACGCTCTTGGCATTAAAGTTACCATCAGCCTCTAGTTGCTGACATTCTCCTTCTTGGCCTTCTCTGCACTTAGAGCCTGCGTCTTGTTGCAGTCTCCTAAGCAAGTTTAAGTCACGACATACATGGTTCAGCTCTTCCTCCGACCTGTCCCTCGCAAACACCACCTCTACCAAATTGGACTCAAGTGATTTCAAGCGAACTCTCTGAACCTCCGATCTTGTCCGCTAGGCTTCCAAGTCAACATCAGATTGAACAAGCCTTTGACTTTCAAGCTGTTTCTTCAGTGATTCGATTTCGTGAAGAACATCAAAATACAACTTCTGCAACTGCACAAAAATTTGCTCCATGGTGTATACCCTCTCATGAGCAACCTCAACTTCCATCCCAGTGACGACAACTTTGTTCAGATATGACATCCCGAGCATGAAATATTTCTGCCCCTTATCCATACACTCTCCTAGCGTATCGCCTTCTGGCTTCAGAGCATAATTCGCCAACCAGTCATTCCATCTACTAATATGCCTCCTAAAGGCATAGGAAATGCCAACCTTCTGATGCCAGGTTTGGTTACTCATCTTTACCATATCTGGGTCAAATAGACTAATTCACAGTGTTCTAAAAATCGGCCTAGGCGGCGCCTAGGCGCTAGAAGGTGGAAAACCGCCCAGATTAATGGCTGGGCGGGCAGTCTGGGCGGTTTTGGGCAGTCTGGGCGGGTCTAGGCGGGGTCTGGGCGGTCTGGGCTATATATATATATATTTTTAATTTTTTTATTTTTTTAATAAAGCTGATTGTGTTCTTATTTTATTTTTCTTTCCTATTTTTTAGAAATAAACTATTTAATTGTTTTTTATTCAGTATATGTCTAAATATAGCAAATGATGATTACTTAATGGAATTCTCAAATGATCTGCCGGTACCAATTTTACTAATGTAGATTTTATCAAACATAACTGAGGTTATTCATGCAATTTGAAGAAAAATAAAAGAGTACACAAATTCAAATTTATATAAAGTACTCATCATGACCAACTTCAGTCATTTGAGTTTTAATAAATTTTGTTCACGATTGTTAATTTTTCATGTTTTTAAATTTTGCATATGTATATTGGCATTAAATTGGATGTAATTGATAAGGTATTATGCTTAACTTTTGTAAATTATTAAAGTTATAATACAAAACCTAAGACCGCCTAGGCACCCGCCTAGGCACCCGCCTAGGCACCCGCCTAGGCCCCTGGGCGCTGGGCACCTGCTCGCCGCCCGCCCAGCGCCTAGCGATTTTTAGAACACTGCTAATTCACACATCTGGGTGGAGGTCCATTGTGACTGGAATCATGTTAGCACTGCCATTCACTGTCTTTACTGCATCAGGGGCCTCCTCTACCACTTTCCCCTTACTCGCAGCGATCGGCTCTCTCACGAGCCGATTCAGAAGCAGTTGACTGGGAAGAATGAAGGGAATTATCTCTCGGACCCGTCGTCACCTCGATGTGAAGTCGAGATCGGGACGGAGGATAGTACGGGTGACGTGGAGGTGATCTTTCACTATAGGGACGACGGCTAGGTGACTCTTCACCAGGCTGAGGAGACTCCCGATTCAAGCAGGGGCTCAGAATCCTCCAATGAAAAAGGATGAGTCTGACCCGCATTGGATGAAATTGCCATACCCACCTGCAGTAACATGTTGTTCATAACCTTTGTCTACTCAGTGCTCAACTTCGTCACATCTTCAACCCCAACATTTTCAGATTTGCCTTCTCCAAGTTGGGAAGGGAAATGAGGGCCTTACCTGAGCATCACGCCTTTCGGGCACAACAGCTTCCCCCCTGCGGACGTATCTAGATCCTGCCCCTCAACTTTACGCCCCCTCTAAAGGGGCCGACCGCTCGAAAGCAGGCTTAGATGCGGTGCGAGGATTTTTTGAAAGCACAGAAAAAATGTTTCATTCAACTCCGCCCTCTTTGACAGGCTAGGGATCTTAACCTTTGGGAGCTTCCTCTTCTTTGATGAAGATTCTCCCTTAGGCTTCGATTTCGTGACTCTAAAAAGAGTGGGAGCCTCATGCCAGTAAGCCCACAGTTCGCTACGCTTGATGTTGTCGGGCTGCACAACATCCTCCACCCGCATTAGGGGCATGTCACGAAATTTATCCATAACCCCTTTGTCCCTAGGAGAGAGGGGCGTCGTTGAAAATTTCCATACAAAAAACACGGATAACAATTCAATATGCAATTAACACAAACGAGATCGATAACGAAATTAAACTCACTCAATTGCTTGAACTCTCGTTCAATCGAGCGACCATCAAACTCGAAATACTTCAAGTCTGCAAGAGCCATGAAACAATACTTCTGCTAGAACTTGCAATCGTGGGCAACTTGCCAAAACAAGCCGGCTACTTCAACACGCACACAACGTGCTCATTTATCCGAGGAGAGGTGAGCAATCGGATCACCCTCGGAGACACTTGGACACCAGCATCCTTCGCCCTAATCAGAATGGTTTACTCGTTTGGCACCAGCTAAGCGGGCGAAATGCCGAGGTGTGCAAGGAAGCTCCAAATTTCATTGATAACAGGAAAACAAACGCTTGATTGAAGCATACCTCTGTGCAAGCATATAAATCCTTTTGGAGGAGATAATGACGCCTGACTAGCCCCCAATTGAAGAGCACCAGATCATTAGGGATCCCATACTTCTTGTGAAGGCTCTCCAGATTCGCCTTTGAGATCGACCTCTCATCAAAAAACTTACGGCCTTTAGCGAACAGTTCATTAGGAAGCTGATTATGGCTTGCCCATGGAAGAATGTACAAATTTTTGATTGCGAAAGTTAATAAAATCAAAATCACAAAAAACGAAATAGCAAAGCAAAGTCTCTGGAATCGAAGGAGCAAAGAAACTAAACTCTGTAGATAAATGGATTTATATAAAAATAAAGATTCCCACCTTTTTTTAGCAGACACATACTCAATTAATTATGCGCGCAACTCGAGGATATGATTCAGACTCAATCATCATGACTGTCCAGTTCCTTCATGACCTGACTTAGTGGACCAACGAGCTGACCCATTAACTCAGGGGGGAGAAGCTGATGGTACACCAAACCGTCATGTAATTTGCACCGTACAAGTGTCATGATGATCTCGTCAATAAAGTGAAGTGGGCTTAAATGAATGCCAAATTTGGCAAGGCCTAGACAACACAAAGGCTAGTGATGCAGGATCAACAAGACTGGACCCAATTAGTAGCACCCTATTAAACCTATATGTCACATGGTCAAACCAAATATCTGTAAGACCTAATAAGGAAAGTACCTGGGGGATCAACCTAAGACGGACATGCCAGCGATACATTGACTCCTATTAGGAAACAAATACTATAGTATAAGCCGTGCATGAAAACTCTTTTGCATGGACAAAACTATACAAGGGAAGAATCCCCAACAGATCTAGGAGCACGTGTCGTGTAGGGAAACTCTCCTACATGGATGACTCTTAGCAAGAAAATGATCTCTAGCAAAATATTTTTCCTTAAACTACGCCACCAAAGGCCAGCGGAACAAAGACTCTCGCATGATAAATAGACCACAAGGTTAAGGAACAAAGTTCCGCTACATAACCCAATTTATAACATTACACCTTTCTGAAGCCTTGTCTGACTTGGTATTTGGCTCACGTGTGTTCCCTGGGCAGGTCAAGGTCAAGGAGAACATGATTTGATTTGGTACCAATTTGCATGGTGGATGCTCTAAATGAGCGCGTCTATCAAATGTTTTCAGATTCTCTTTCCGCTCGAAACCATCTTCCAAGGCATCCTATCCGTCCACGTAATCCAAAATTAATCACCCACGCATCTCGAACCCACAAAGGAAAAATCTATTATATCAGCGATACACTCATCCTCCAAATCCCACCGTCTAATAAACAACCTTTTGAACCATCGAACGGCCAACACCAACAGGGACGAAGCTTTCATAAGGTTTAGACCAATTTCCCCCCAAAAACTCCCTCCTCTCTTTCATTTCAACTTTTGGGTTCCCGGGCAAGTCGACAAATCTCTGAAACCCCCAAATTAAAAACCCCAACTTTGCTTTCTCTTCTCACTCCTCTGCTGAACACTGTTGCAATCCGAAGCTACTCACCACCACCAATGGCAGACTGCGATGGCCCCTCTACTCGACTCATCAACCCATGGATGCTTCACTTGCAGAAGTTGGAATTGGAGCTTAAATGCCCCTTGTGGTATGTTAAGACTCGATTTTGTTCAATATCCTTGTCTGGTTCCTGTTGTTTTACAGTCTTTAATTCTCTGCTGTTGTTTTTGTAGTTTGAATTTGCTGAAGGAGCCAGTTTCGCTCCCATGTGAACATATTTTCTGCCGGTTAAGTTTCCAATCTGAGGTTTTTAGTCATTTTGATTTAGTGGGTATTTGATAATTTGCTTGTTTGTGATATTTCTGGAAGTGGGTATTTGATATTTTGCCTGTTTGTGCTATAAAATGAAATGGGTCTTTTGTACTTTGCTTGTTTGTGATATATTTTGATCTGGGTATTCGATTTTATGTGCAGTGCTTGTACACCAAGCCCAGCGGAGATGGGATCGGATTGTCCGGTCTGTTGTTCACATTATGTTGGTGAAGGTTGGGTTTCTGTTTCTGGGTTGTCTTTATTTTAATGTTTTATGTTAGGTCAATTGATATTGAATCCTGGGTTTCGACAGAACTAAGGAAGGTTTCACACCTGGAGCATATTGTGAATATCTATAAAAGCATGGATGCTGTTGCCACAAACAGTTTATTTCAATGCTTATCTCAAGCTAATCTACGAGGTATGAAATTGAGATCGTGCTTTGATTGGAAATTGTACGTGCATAATTATGGCTGTGCTCTTTTATGAGTAACTCGATGCAAGCTTACTCTCCATTTCATTTATTAATAGGTGGAAAGCAAAATGTGAATCAAAAGAGGAAACTGAATTCAACTCAAGATACGCAGCCATCCCCAGCTAGCCCGCTGTCTTTTGACGAATTTAAGGATTCAGATGATGGCCATAGTGATGTTGGCGGACAACATGTAAACTCTCTAAATTTTAATTGGAATTTGTATTATGCTGAATATTATGCTTAGAGCATCTCCAGTACGCCAATTGATTTGGAGGGGGGATAACAAACTTTTTTTTTATTAAAATTTGGAACTTATCCCACCCAATCCTCAAGACCACCCACAGTAGGCTAATTGTTTTTATTGAAAAAGTCAATTTGTCTTGTCTTTTTGTTAGAAATTCAAAATTTGAGCGGCATTTGAAATGCCGCTCAACCCAAGCAGCACTCTAAACGCCGTATCACCCTGATCCCACATGGGATAGCAGGGGATAAATTTATCCCCCTATTATCCCACCTGCAACTATTTATCGTGGTATTAATCATTATTTTTTTTTGTAGAAAAACAATAATGTAGTAATGTTTAATACATGTCCCTTTTTTTTGGTTGCTGCATTTTCAAACTCATGTATTTTGAGAAAAAAAGTATTTGGATTACTTTTGTTACATTTCTCTTAGTTTCTAATCCGTAATGTATTGCACCATTTCAAAATCATACAGTTTTTACTCATGAATCTTATGCTTCTATAGCACCTTATGAAACTTGTCATGACTGCAGAGTGGTATGCGATCACAGGCAGAGAATGCAGTTCCAAAGGAAAGTGTTGATGATACAATTACAAAAATTTTTGGTACACCCCATTCCAGTGGTGGAGAAGATAATGTCAAAGAAGCAAAGCGACAAAAGTTGGGGTTTGGGATTAGTGGCATTTCTGCCAACAGTGGCTTTCATGCTCAGCTGCCATATGAGGATTCTAAAGATAAAATTTTATCCCATTCAGAGGATGGATATAAGGTCAACAGACCTCTTTCTAATTCACGGGGATCTGGAATTTCAGAATGCTTAAATGCATCTTCAACTTTTATTTGTGCATTTTGCAAGTCATCTCGAGTGTCTGAGGTGATACATATATTTTTTATTTCTTAAGTTTTTTAAGAACTTCTATAACATACAGACTTGTGCATGACTTTGGCCTTAAATGTGTTCTTCTAGGCTTCTGGGCCAATGACGCACTATGCAAATGGAAAACTGGTAGAAGGGGAGGACCTGGTCCAACAAAATATCCTGCATGTTCACACAAAATGTAGTGAGTGGTAAGTTCATTTAGCTTTTGTGTACATCAAAAGTGAACTAAATGAATTATGATTCACAAGATCACTTGCCGACAAGTGTGTGGGGCTAATATTTTCAATGTAGAATATTGACAATTGGATCTTGATTAGAAAGATGTTACATATTGTTGATGCTAAAAGAACTGAATTTTATCATTTGTGATAGACACTTGATATCACACCACTTGTCATAAGATATATATTGATTTATACATGCTCTCACAGACTCTTTGGGCTTTTGTATATGACATTTCTAGTTAACTGATGAGCATGTTAATAATGTTTGTGGATAAAGGGCACCCCAAGCATACTTTGATGGTGATACTCTCATGGGTTTGGAGCCAGAAATCGTAAGGGCCAATAAGCTGAAGTGCAACAGTTGTGGGCTGAAAGGGGCTGCTCTTGGCTGCTATGCAAAAACCTGCAATAAGACTTTTCATGTTCCTTGTGCAGTGAATGTTTCAGATTGTCGTTGGGATTGTGTAAGTATTCATTTCTTTTATTGCTGCAGTAACATTATTTATATGCATGCTGTTGTGAGGAACGTTCACTAGTTTCTTTAAATAGAATATTTTAATTTTAGTAGTGGCTTGATGGCATGAATGCTAGCTTGTTGTATAGGCAGTCTACTGGAACAATGCTCCCCTTTTGAGGCAGAAATTAATTGTGTTCATTTTATCCTCACATGTCATGTTACAGGTGAACTATCTGATGCTCTGTCCAGCTCATAAATCACTGAGATTTCCAAATGAAGGATCCAAATCTAAGAAGAGACATGGCAAAAGCCAGAGTTCTGGAACTCCAGTGTATATTCTCGTTCTTTTGTGTTTCGATTGTTTCTTTTTCCTCCATTTACAGTTACTCTTATATTAGACAAGTCTTTATTACTTGGTCAAACAGACAACTTTGCAAAATGCAAAATGCACTGTAGTTACCGCTATCTAGAAACACATTTTGGTAGGTTTACATGTGTACTAGTTACCTGTAACCTAATCACGTTGAGGCCAACCTATGTGACGCTAAAGTTTTAGGTTTCCAAAATATTGCCCATGGTTCAAAATCTCAATATCCTTGAGAAAAGGGAATTGGTGCATTTTCAAGTCTTTTATGAATCAAACACAGCCACCTCACGTATGAGGCAAAGTGTTGGGGAAAGTGAGTGTATGGTGTTGAATATCATGCTTTGCAGAACTTTTGTCATGGTCAAGGATGCACGGACACAGACACAGACACTATATGGCGACTCAACAATTTTCAAAAAATTAGGACTCGGCGACACGGCGAAATGGTCAAACTTTACTTTTTATTAATTTTTATTTTTTTTATAATTCATATGAACATAAACAACAACCTAAAGCTTAAAATTGTTTAAAATTTTTACTTTTGAAGCTGGAAGAGGAAAGCTTAATAAGAGAGATAGAAAAATTTATAGAGATGCTCGGATAATCAAAATTTACTGGGGAGTATCTAATTTACAAATTGTTTCAAAATAATGTGTAATTGTGTATCTAAGAGCAAATTAAGTCATCAGAAACAGATAAATCAAATTACAGAGAAATTATATAGCAAAATACAATTTTTTGTGTATATTGTATCTAATTTAGAGCGAGGGAAGAAGCGACCTTGATGATGCCTGATGTACCATCAAATGAAAATGTCAGTCAAGAACCCTCAGATTGAGTACAGCGTGAAGAAGTGCTCTAATTGAAGCAACCCCTCTCCCCGATTGAAGGAATCAAAAATTTGGCGATTGCAATTTAGTACAGTAGAACTAGTGTTTCTTCAAGAACTACTTTTAAAAACCAGTAGAGAAAAATAGGAAAAAAGAAAAAAAATCAAGAAAAATAGGAAAAAAAACATTGGTCGTGTCAGAGCTGTGTCCTGGCCGTGTTGGAGCCAAGTTGGGGTCGTGTCGGTCTCAGTCAACGTGTATTGACTGTTGACTGCGTGTTGGATACGTGTCGGGCGCGTGTCGAACGCGAGTCCGTTTCCGACACGTATCCAACTCTCGAAACGGGGGTTTTCCGAAGAGTCTGTTCATCCTTGATCATGGTTCTTAAGAAAATATTATCAGCATCTCTATATACTTATATAGTCATACAATCATTTGAGATTTTGGGTCTTTGAAGAGGTGATCCTTGCCTCAAGGGCGAAGTGATGAAAAATCAAAGGGGAATTTAGACTTTGGATCCCACAATTTATATCATCTTTGAGTTTAGGTCTTATATTTGTCCAGCTTTGAGTCTTGGACCCAAGTTCACATTGACCCCTTTGACCGTCAACTTTCTATTACAAATATAGGACCTAAATGCAAAGCCGGAAAAATTGTGAGACCTAAAGTATTTATTTATACCAAAGTAATATTATTTCAAAAAGAAAAAAAATCATTTAATGTACAGAAACTAAAAGCTCGACAAACTTTGGCCCAAACTCAAAGTTGGTATAAATTATGGGACCCAAATGCAAACTAACCCAAAACCAAATAGGAAAGTGTGCATGCACATTTGAAATCTTATCCACAACATTTCTTACATATTCTTCTTATGTGATCACAAATCTTCATACATCTAAATTGAGGTTTAAGCCTCATTGCTATTTAGGGTTGTCTTTTCATCATTAAATAAAGTTGTAATTTATTGTCTTCAATGTTAACATAGAGAAAATGCAGGACCTATGTGACATTTTAGGTTTAAAGAACAGTGCAGGACCTATGTTAAATTATAAGAGGGCTTTTAACTCAGATAGAATGTTCTTTTGTGAAACTTGCGTTCTCTAGCTGTTCCTCCATATGTGGTCTTATCTTATCTTGGCTTGTCTTGTTATTGCCAGGGCTAGTCGGAATTGCTACAATGACTGGGAAGCATTACCTGGTACAGCTGACAAATGGGTTCTGTGTGGGTCTGCTCTTTCTTCTGCAGATAAGGTTTGTTCCAGTGCATGGTAGCATTTAGTATGTTGTAATAATGTAGTCTATCAAGGTGTGATTTATGAACGTTTTGTTTAAAATGTACAGAGTCTTTTGGATCAGTTCGCAAGAATTACTGGTGCAAGTGTCGCCAAAACTTGGCAGCCAGATGTTACCCATGTGATTGCATGTACAGATGAGAAGGGTGCTTGCAGCAGGACATTGAAGGTTCTCATGGCTATTTTGAACGGGAGATGGATATTGAAAACTGACTGTAAGCTCTTGTGATGTTGGAGGAATTATGACTTCTTTGTATGAGCATCATTATTCATTTATCATATCATAACTTATGCACCATGGTGTATATTGACAGGGATAAAGGCATGCATGAAAGCCATGCACCCTGTTGATGAAGAGGCATATGAAGTGGGACTCGATAACCATGGGTGTCATGGTGGTCCTAAAAAAGGGAGACTCAGAGTCATGGATAAGGTGGGGTAATCTTGTTCTTAATCTTTTTCATGTATGTTTTTATAGAATTTGAGTTGCATCGAGTAAACAAGTGACCATGTGTGCAGGCACCAAAATTGTTTAGTGGTCTGCAATTCTACTTCAGTGGAGATTTTGTGCCCTCGTTCAGAGGATACCTTGAGGATCTGGTGTTAGCTGCAGGAGGTACTCTATTGACAGAAGACATGTTGATGATCACAAGGAATTGTGGTGCAGTAGTTGGATCTGTGCCGATGATCGTGTACAGTGTTGACCCTCCTTTGAAAAATGAATCAATCGACTTGCCTTTGCTTGTGTCACAGAGGCGCGAAGAAGCCAAAACACTTGGCGTCAAGATTGGAGGTTGGGTTGTGGATCACCAATGGATCTTGAATTCTGTGGCAGCTTGCAAGCTGCTAATATTTTCTTTGTAATGCCGGTCCTTAATCATGGAAATATGTTTGGATAAGTGTTGTATGTCAGGTTGTTTTTTCTCAAAACTCGTTGATTACCAATTTCGATTTTGATTAGTTGGAAGCAAACTGCAATTTTGGCATCTGTTGCATGAACAAAATGCATGCTGTAATAAAAGTGAGTTCAGTGTGACTCCTCAATATTGCTTTCTATACGTACAATATTTTCTGGTCACCAATTCCTGCCCTTTGGGGTTTGTTTTCCTTGTGGTGAGCTATGATACGGATTCCTATTTGTTGAGCAATACTAGTTTAATTATCTTTTTCACCTTGCAATATTCAATGCCCCACCATGCTTAATCCAATCTCAAAGATCTTCCTTGTAGACGTATTTTTTGCGCCACATTGAGGGGTCAAAGCTACACAGGATTGTAATGTAAACATGAACCTTGCTGTCTTGGTGTTCTATTGAAGTTATCCAAACAATAATGGAACTCTACAAGTTGCTATCGTTTCACTTTTGCAACTTCAATCTTTCCTTGTTGAATCAAAGTCTTATGTGGAAAGCAACAATAAACACAGATGAAGATGCAGATTAGAAGACTGGAAATGATTAACTACTAATGCCAATATTAAAATTTTAAAATAAGACAAAACTGTCCAATAAGGAAGAAAAAAGAAAGGAAAAGAAAAGAAAAGAAAATTCGAATAAAACTCTGAAGTAAAATAAGAACTTTCTTGAAATGCAAAATGAACCTCCTGTGCGCGTACTTTCTCAGTTGTAGGCCGAAATGGGTGAAAGGAGGGAAGGAATACAGGAAATGTCGAGTTGACTCAACTTCAGCAGGGATTTGAAGCATATTCATCTTCTAGTATACCATTTCCTGTTTCAACGTTGAAAGAAATAGCGTGGTGGTACTACCGTGGATAAGAATAATTATAATTGGAGTGGGTTTAATATTTCAACACTCCCCCTCAGCGCAAGCGTGAGGAAAATACTGAAATTTTCGCAGCGATTGCGCTGGACGAGACTCGAACCCACGACCTTCGAGGACCAATGCTCTGATACCATGATAAATTGCCAACTCTCTAAAAGCTCGAACTTGTAGAGAAGGTGAATCTAATCATATATCAAGCGGAAGCGAGAGCGGGGTCGTGGGACTATAACTATATCGGTGGGTACCAATCGTACAACTACACCGTAAATTCACACGGTACTACTGTGGATAAGAACATGGACAATTTTAGGCTCATGAATAATTGGAGTGGGTTTAATATTCCAACATTAACCCATATATGATTCCTCCATATTGTAGTCTTTCATAACCCATATCAACCCAAGACGATTTTCCAATACTCCAAGTGGAATCAACCCGAGGTTGTATGATGGTTTAGCGGTGGTATAGTAGTAAATCCGTCATGCATGTAATAAAAAGACAACGCCAGAAAGTGAACTACTAAACCAAAGAGATAATCCATTGTAAAACACGGGTGTACTACTCAATTCCAGTTCTGATACGTGCTGCTTACCTCTCTCCACACGTTCCCACCTACGGTGCATACCCTAGCAACCATTTTGGAAGTCCCATCATTGAGTTGAGTTTCATGCAAACTGTACATATTCATTGGTACAATGATCAAATCCAAATCCAAATCCAAATCTATACCCCAATGGATTGCTACATGGTGGTTGCGGGAGTTCAACATATTCTCGCAGGGAATTAATGTTGTAGGATACATTTCAGAAAATGATGGAAGTTTGATCTTTGTAGTCTTATATTCTTGTCAGTCTTCGAAAATGTAGATATGGTGGTCATGCTCGTTGCAAGGTGAACGATGTGTAAGATGCATGATCAAGCAGGAGGATGAGGATTGATTGCAAATTTTAGAGGTTAAAGATAAGTAATTATCAACTGTGGGGTTATTGTAAGAAAAAAACCATGTTTTGCATATATACTGACCTGGATTTTAACACAGATTTCATTGGTACCCTTAACAGGATTGCTTCAATCATCTTCTTGTGCCTATCATCTCCAACTAAAGGGTTTGTCTAAACAGCGAGGGAAGGGGCGAGGAAACCAGCGAGGGAGGGGGTGAAGCCGTTCACCCCCTCGAGATGCGTGAAATCGTTTCGAGATACGCACTTTCACTACAAAAAAAAAGTCAAATTAGCAACGGCTAAAAACCGTTGCTAATTGTCACAAAACCGTAGCTAAAAGGAATTAGCAACGGCTCAGCAACCGTCGCAATACCGTAGCTATCTTAATCGTCGCTATTTGAATCAGCAACGGGAAACTATCCGTGGCTAATTTGCGACGGCTAAAAACGGTCGCTAATTTGAAGATTGTTGTCGCTAAAGTTATTTCAAATTTTGCCAAAACTGTTGCAAAATGAAAACTAATGACGGTAATTACCGTCGCTAAATTGCATATCCAAATGAACATTAGCGACGACATTTGCCGTGGGTAGTTAGCGACGGCACGAAGCCGTCGCTAAGTTGCAAATATAAATAAACATTAGCGACGGCATCGAGCCGTCGGTAAGTTGTAAATTCAAATACACATTAGCAACAGTATTTGCCGTCGCTAATCTGCAAATCATATTGACAAAACTGTGACGGTTGTTGCCGTGGCTAAGAGAATTACAAATGAAAATTATTTTTTTATAATAAAATTATATTAATTTTCAGATTTGGCATATCCTTTTTTTTGTCATTTAGAAGAAACTTCTTAAACCTGAACAAAATTATATTAATTTTCGTATAATTAATAAATTGTCCATTAAAAAAAAATACAATCCCAAAAACTCTGTCAACCTCAAATTGAGATATAACTCACTTAAACTTAAATAACTACATAAATCATAGTGATAGTCTAAGGGACATACAAAAAAAATGATACATACAACAATTCAGGTGATCTTGCACACAATATAGATCATCCCACAAAGCGTAATTCTTACAGATTCAGATTCAGTCTAGCTTCCAACATTTATGGTGAAGCTATCGACATTTACTGGTTTCACTACTCAGTTATAGATCTTCAACAAATTGATGCACTTTTAAGAAACTTCACCTCTAGCAAATCTTTCTCAAGACGTTCTTTCAACTGCTGCATTGATGCTGTACCACCAGAAAGCTGCATGAAGGAGAAAGCAGAAACATTATTACAAAACGTGCGAGAAATGCATGCTGGGAGAACTACATTTTGAAATGATGATTGGAAAATTTTTAAAGCATATTATGGAGGTGGGTAGGAATTTAGCAAGTGTTGAATTCTCATAAAAGTACTTAACAGAGGGAGATAAAACAGAAATAAGATGAAAGAGAGGATTTAGGCAGATAAGCCTTCTCCTGTCTAAAGACTCACTAGCATATCATATTCAATGGTTCCAAGGTATTGAAATTCAATCCTGCATCTTACTATTTGGATTTTAAATGCTATCACTTTTCCACTTCAAGATCCACTCTACATGTCCATTACATCAATTAATATGTGCTAGTGAACTGGTTAATAGTAAAAATTTGGTTTTAATCATTAACCAGGGATCACAATATCACATCAATCAGTTTTCCTTGATAAATCGTCTGACTTGCACAACTATTCAGTTCCCTTGACTGGAGATAAGACAACATGACATAGAAATTTACCAGGATGCTGCTATACAATTCCCTTCGGATATCAACATCACATTTATTTATGCTCTCAATGACCTGAAATAAAAGGGAAATGATGAAAAGATTATGGCAACAAATAAATGGTTCATCAAGGAGACAAGGGAAGCAGAATCATTTGATGAAAAAAATAATGTTTACCATTTGTGGAAGTCCATGGACAGAGGAAGCAGAATCAGCATAACTTTCCACACTAGGAATCGTCTGACAATTTAGATCCAAAACAAGAATATCCAGTGAAACACACTATAATTCAATACACAAAATATAAACTAAACGAAAGCAAATTGTATGAGATATTTAATTGTATAATGATGGCAATATAATACAAATATGACTGATAATTTAACACCCATATTATACAAATATGTTGACACTATAATGATGGCGGTTTTTACTAGCTAGAAATATGTTGAGACTGGAGGGAAGTCAAGTGAAACATTTCCACAATTCGACTTGTGATTTCTTATGGCTTCTTTAGAAGCTCTTGGGCTCTTTCCAGGATTCTTTAGTCAAATAAACAATTTCACCATTACATATAATTATATAATCATATAAACAAATCATACGCCTAAGCCTCGACAACCATTCATAAGGCGTAAGCCTCACTTCACCCAACAATCACCTCACGCTGAAGCGTGCCTTAAGGTGTAACCTCAATGCGTATTTTAAAACCAAGGTTGAGGACTTAAATTGAGTCTAACTTACATATATATTCTCACATTTCAAAACATGAAATAGGCATTTTAAAACATGAATGTAGGTTCCAAAACGTAAAATGCAGGTTTTTTCATTAAGTTTAAGCTTCACCCTCATGTTTTGAAGTGTTTTTCATAATGTTTACGTGAGGCAATGAAAATTATGTAGGTCATATGGAGGAGACTGTGTCACCATTCAAACAACAGCATTTCAGGAAACTGGACACAAAATCCAAGCCGGTCAAAACAATCTCAAAAGTAAAGCATATGCATGCATAATTGCATATGCAGATTTTAGTTTTACAGGTTTGAAGATTTACAAACAATATGAAGATGTCTTAAATTGTACAAACGAGAACAACGATATATTAACAGACTGGGTAGCTAATCTTAAATTAACTAATGTGGAAGGATATTGAAGGCACACTAATAAGATTCCACTAGATGGCTTATACGGAGCAAACCCACAGCAAAAAATGACCAATATTAGGGAGTACTCAATTCTATTGTCAGCTAGGAAAACAAAAGATGTTGTACCAACAAGAGAAAGAAGTAGCTCTCACGTGCTTGGCAAATTTCATTCTTGTCCTCCTAGATCTTTTTCTAGGATCATCAGCATTTACACACGTTGCATCTTTATGTACCAAATAATCCATTCATAGCTACTGATCACAACAATTAGTTCGAAAAAAAATGACGGCACACATGGAAATGTAACAGTGACACAGATAGGCATATCCTGTACCGGAAGCTAATACAGAATAAAACTAATATGGAATGTTGATAGTTGATAATGAAAAGAGGCCCTCTGAAAAATGAATATCGAAGGCATAAAGAATTGATGACTTGAGTCATTATCAACATCATCATCAAAAGCCCAAGCCCATTCTTGATACTTTCAGGGTGGGCTATTATAAGAAAATAAAAAATAAAAAATATTTATTGTGCTCTTAACGTGACAGAAATGTAACAAACACTGAAACTGAAAGACACCACTGGATATGCAATCATTGAAATTTCCAAAATTAAGTGGCAAGTGTAATGATGAGTTTTTAAAGTTTCCAATTAATATGAGTTTTGTATCATCAAAAAGATGGAACAATTACTGACTAATCAAACAACCACTTATTTGTATCAAATCATTACAAAAAACATTGCCCATTTTAATCATGGACATTGTAAGATAGTAAGTGTGAACGCTCCAAGATTTGTAAATTGGCTTAGGTTTGTTTGGTTTCTCATGTACGTACACGTGATTATTTAAGGCCAATTAATTAAAGATGCATAACAAGAGATCAAAGTGTAACAGAAGAACAAAAATCAGAGGCCTTTCATCAGGTGGCAAGCTCTGAAGATCCACAAGCAAAACATGCATAGAGTTCATTATCCCATCCTTCTGCAAGCTTTCCAGTTATCAATAATGCGATTCAACACGATGTTGGTAATAGGCATCCCCAGGCACTCTTAAGGTCCTCCCAGTTATTGGACATTTTCTGCTGCCTTTATCAATCCATTCTTGAATGGCTTTCCGCTCAAAGGTTTGACCAGTCTCCAGAGTTATTGGATCTTCAAACAACTCTCCAGTTAAACAACTCTCCATTATTCTTCTCTCTTTTTGGTGCAATAGAGTCTATTTCATCAATAAATATTATGGAGGGTGCATTCTTCTCAGCTTCATCGAATGCCTTCCTGAGATTACTCTCACTTTCTCCAGCTAGCTTGGACATGATTTCAGGGCCATTAATACAAAAAAAGAAGGCATGCCTGATTTCAGGTGCGCACCTGTCTCATTTGCAACTGCTCTGGCAATCAATGTCTTTCCATAACCTGGAGGTCCATAAAGTCAAATTCCATTTGGTGGCTTAACACCAATTGACTTAAAGAGCTGGGGGTGTCGAAGAGGGAGCTCCACTAGCTCCCTGATCTGAGCCATCTGCTTTCTCACGTTCATTTACCTATGCATTCAGCGAATCTTTACTATTTTTCCAAGCATACAAATTAGCATGCAAGCAGCATTTGAGGCATTCAAGCATACAATTCAGCATTCAGCATACATTTCAGTTTTCAAGCATTTCAACATTTAACCATTCAAGCAGCATTCAACATTCAAATTAGCATAAAACTAGCATAGCATTCAAATTCAGCATTCATGTATCAACACCAAATAGGTTGCCTTATTTTAACAAAAAAAAAAAAAAAAAACAATATAGGAATATTTTCATGTATTTAGGTGCGTATAGTTAAAGTTTAATTACTCACCCCGCTTGGCTGCGTCGTGGATCCCATTAGAGGTTGGATGTTTGTCATGAATGATCTAATTGCCTCAATATCAATGGACAATGAGTCTACCTTCTGATTGGTTGTTTCCAGATTTGCTTCAGTGGCTGCTAGCTTCTCCTTGGTTGCTGCGAGCTCTTGTGCAGTTGCATCATGAGCTGCAACCAGCTCTTGCTTAGTACGCTCATGTGATTCCTCTAGTTCACGTACTTTGGCATTAGCTTCATCCACCATTCTCTGAACGACTGCATTCATTTGCTCATGATGTTGCCAATCTTCATTGCGGAACATTTTTGGAGTGACGCCAACCCCATACATCTTGGCCCTCCCATGTCCATCCCCCCCATCACATCTGTAAACGCCTCCTCCCTATTCATTCCCTCTCGGCCATTTGTTGGTTGTGTTAGTTGTTCCATTTGCTCCTGCATCAAAACAAATGCGCATACCCATAAACCATAAATGATCAAATACACATCATGATGGTTAACAACATTTGAACAACACATTAACTAGGTACCTTCATATAATTCCATAGAATATAACGTACATATCTCTTTGCTGCTTCAGGCTGAGGGAATAATCCATCAGATAATGTGTAAGTTGCTTTGAACATTTGCATACGATCTGGTTCTTGTCCATTTGGGTTTTTTTTCTCTCTGAAATAATACAAATTACATGAAAAAAATATACATAAGCTACTACATCTTCATGCATTAAGGGGTAATATATGAGATGCATGGCACATAACATACATTTTATATCGCAATCATTGGGGGAAAAAATGCTACCTCTTCCTCCCATTTACGCGCAAATGACATGGTTCCACATCGATGAATCATCTTCAATCGGGCGCGATTTGCTTTATTTTGTGCACTGACTTTCTGCATGCAAACACAAATTCAGGGTTACAATTCCTTTCAATCATATGAACTATCGTACTAGTAACACTACAGTACTTAACATATAAACCTTAAAATTTTCGCTCCTCCAATACTCTACAAGCTTCCGCCACTGGGCCTTATCCACCCCATCATCAGTGTGCTCATATTGTTGCTCAAGTGGTCGATCATACCTATGATATTCCCTGAACAAATTGTGCTTCCATTGTTTCCAACATTAGCAAGCTTTAGTTTGGACCCATCTCTATCAAATTTTAAAATCAAGTTTTTTTTAGTATAATATAATCACATGATGATATATAAAAACACTAATGATCAAATTTTAAACAAAATCACTGCTCAAGATAGACAAAGACCTTAGTTTTCTCCGTACAGTTTTGGAATGAGAACTTTGCCTGTGACAAAATTGTAGGATTCCAATAATTATCAAGCTATATTAAGTAATATAGATATACTTTTTGCAAAAATGTGTTTTGTCGTATATTATTAAACTTGCAAGACTATTACCGATATGATCTTCCAAATAGTTTCCTTCACATTTTGTGAAATTTTCGGCCATTTGCAAGGTAAAAGAGGCACCTTACTTCCTTCCCGTGCCATAATACCTATTTCAGTGGATACTTTTGCCGCAGTCTTGCCGATAGGCTGTCCAAAGGCATTGCATTTCACCACCATCATTTCTGTCTGGTTTGGGACATCATATTGATGAGTACCCCTGCATTTTTTATATCGTCGTACTGCAATTCCAATAGCACCAAAGTTAAATAAGCTATATCACATGAATATTACAAATAACTTCGATTGGCTCAAACTATGTCATATCTGAAAATAAAAAATTATACACTTGCGATAAGTCAGCAAACATTACCTATACGAACAACTGCCTCCCTATGCCTTGTAGATTGGCGTCCATCTGCACTTCTCTCTAGTTGTTGTTCCATTTCATTCATATCATGGTCACCAAGGTCTTGTTGATCATCAGATAGAGGCTGGCCCTCTCCAGCAATAAAGGGAGTAATAGTCTCAGGGACTACAGTATATGTTTGAGATAGTTGAGACACATGTTGTGACCTTTCCTGACTTGATAGAGCTTGTGAAGTAGAAGCATGCTGTGAAAATGTGGATCTTCGAGAATGCAACTGTCCTCTTTGAGTTGGACGCTTCATCTCTAGATTTTTTTAACCTTTTATAACATTCAAGATTGAACATATTCATGCATAGAAAAAAATATAAGTTCAAAAAAGCAACATCAAATTTATCGCAGCCATAGATCCAAATAGATTGAATCACATATATTCAACCATTGAATAAAATATAAGTAGCAGTCATATAATGTGCATATTGTAAAATAACATTCAAGTTGAGATGCAGATAATGTGCTCATACTTTAAAATATTAATGACAACTTCATACTTTACTCTATGAACTTAAGAGACCCAACTTGTTAACACTCTATTACAACATCTTCATCACCAGCCATATTATCCAACCTTCTAACAGGAAAGGGGTCAGATTCAACAATTTCTTCTTCAGTGGATGTAGAAGACCCTCCATTGACATCATAAAATTCTCTAGTCTTTATCTTAACAGGGACATGCCACTCAGTTTTAACAGGATCTTGTACATAAACGACTTGTTTCGCTTGTGAAGCGAGAATGTAGGGTTCGTCAGTATATAGTAGTCGATTAAGTTTCACAATTGTGAATCCTAACTTGTCTACCTCAATGTCGCGCCTATCAACCCAATCACATCTAAATAGGAGTACATGTCGCCCTCCTCCGTAATCCAACTTTGTGATGTCAGTCAACATGCCATAGTACGTCACATCTAACGTTGTGGGGGAACTGTCATTAACCGTTCCATAATTAATGCAACTTGCCGAGAGTACAACTCCACTGTTCTGGGTTTTACTTCTCCTATCTGCACACTGCGTGCGATACCTACACCCATTAATAAGGTATTTTTTTAAACTTCCGAACAACCTTGGAAGGACCCCACGACAAGTGTTGAACATCATTAGGTTCATCAGAACTGCTGACCTGTTCATTAGAAGCCAAAGAATGCACAACCTTAGTATTTGGTTAACATGACTTTACAATTTAGTAGAGGCAAAACTCACAGCATCACGAAACCACTGAGGAAACTCAGAGTTATGAATCCGATCAATGTCTATTTGTCGTTTGTTCGAGTATCGTGCTCGGAGGGCTTCCTTATGTTCTCTACAAAAGGTTAAGATGCATTAGAGATACTAAGGGTGCTACAAAGTCGAGATTCAAGTGGAGAGGAGATAGTAGACGTGCATACATTACACGTGTGTATATTTTAGATGTGTTAAATAACACCCATCTATGCATTTGTACTGTAACACCCCTACTTTTTCAATAACAATAAATAATGTATATTTCTAAAATTCAATTGAAATTGTGTTTTAAAATCTTCTTTTGTTTGACAACTAGTATTTTTCGAAATTCAGTCAACTTTCTTACCTTCCGAATCTCGGGACGAGATTCCATTTAACGTGTGTATAATGTAACATCACTAATTTTCATAACGATAATTTATTTTATTTTTAATTAAATAAAATAGGGTTACATTTAATTGAATGTGAATTTCGAAATTAGGGTTTTATTTGGTGGCGTTTAAGGGCGGGTGTTCTCAAAATTTTAGTGGGGGCGAATAGCCACCCACAGTACATAAAGAGAAAAACCCTATTCTTTTTTTTTTTTTTTTTTTCTTCTTCTTCTTTTCTCCTTCTCCTTCCCTTGTGTTTTCTTTTCGATGGCGGCTAATTGTGAAACGAAAACGAGAAGCGAGAGAGGAGAGACGGACTGCGATCAGGGCTGATGGAGGCAATTCAGTGCTGATGGAGGCCGCCATTTGCAACTGATTGTGGTCGGAACTGTCTTCGCGGCTGCTGTGTTCAAGGGATCAAACAGTGAAATTAAAGCAGGCATTATGAGGTTGAATCAATGGGTTTGGTGCTAATGAAGTGGAGCCTAATGATTTCAATGGGTTTGGTTCTAATAGTCAAGATGAAATGAACAACATTGGGATTATGGACTTAAATTACTTCGATGGGTTTATGGGGTCAGATACGACTCTGTGATGGCGATGAACTCTGTGATTTGTGGTGGTGATGGTGCGGCGAATCAGGGGCAGTTGTTTGAGGCTCTTAATATGGCTGCACTTTGGGATTTGCCTGAAATTCTTGTTTGTGAGAATAATCACTATGGTATGGGAACTGCAGAGTGGAGAGCAGCTAAGAGTGCTGCTTACTACAAGCGTGGCGATTATGTACCCGGCTTGAAGGTGGATGGTATGGATGCTCTTGCAGTGAAACAGGCTTGCAAATATGCCAAGGAGCATGCTCTACAGAATGGACCCATTATTCTGGAGATGGATACCTATAGGTAACATGGCCACTATGTCAGTCTTGTGAAGAGTCACAATCACTGGTTGTTCTTTGATGATGAAAATGTGGAGATGATTGACGAGTCTGCAGTGCATACATTCTTTGGGTCTGCGCAAGAGTACACAAGCAACACGGACCATGGGTACATACTGTTCTACGAGAGCCTTGCTACTACAAGCAGCATGTGAGAGCAGATTTTGATTATTACAGTCGTTTTTAGAGGAACAAAGTGGCTGTACTTTGTGGAGTCGAATCTTTTGTTAGGAATTGACATAGCAAATCAAAATGGAAGTGAATGTGAGGTGATGGTAGTGGACTTGGTAGCATCAGGAGCTGAATTAATGGCTGGTTGTGATAGGTGGGATGGAGTTATGATTGGGAGAAATCACATGCGGCAGGATGATGAGACGATAGCGTTGGCTGCGCAAATGCAAAATCGGGTATTGTTCAAACCTTAAATTCAAAGAAGATCTTCGATTGGTGAATTGCAACATATTTTCCTGGAGGAGGTGTTGAATGAGGTGAGTTTTCTTCATTCTTTTTCTTTTATTGTGAGTTTTCTTATTCTCTGTATTTTGCAAACCCTTGTTTCTTGACTGAATTAGTGATTGTATTTGTGAGGATTGGATGATGGGGTTTGTGAGTTTTCTTGCGAGAATGTGTGATTATGATTTGTATTTTGGTGTGGCGGTGTGATGACCTGTATTTGTGTGTCCTTGATAATTTTTAGATTGGATTCTTAGGCTTGTTATATTGCTTGATTTAAATCCCATTTCAAAGGTTTTGGGTGTAAGGTGTAAGTGAAACTCTTAGCCCTTATATCTTTGGATGAGCGATTCAGTATACTGTATGTATATTGCTTGTATGGAAATGACGAGTTTCATTTCAGGAAATCCAATTGTGAGATTTTAGACATGTTGAGAATGAGGTTGCCTTATTTGTGGTGTTTTGTGTTGCAAACGCTTGCTCTCCAATATTTGTGATCTGTTTGATGTGTGAGATTTTCCTAGCTTGTTGGGTTCATGTTTGGGGTCACCCATGTTTACCATATTATGGATTGGATGTGACTTTGTTTGGTTGATGTTTGAATGGTTGATGAATATTAATGCATTGTGATAAATTTGGAGATTTGTATGCATATTGACTTGTTTATGCATTATGAATATTTTGGATATTTGAATCAAGGAGTGGCTTGATTGCCATATTGTTACATAGCATGATTAATGAATATGCTATGTTTTCCCCAAAAATGTGGGTGAATAGATTGTGAATCAATTCAGGTATGACAAAATGTCATTGTGGAAGAATTCTGAATTATGAAAAATAAATGATATTGGTAAACCTGGATTTCTGAAAATATAAAACACTTGGGTTTGTATCACTTAGAACTACCACATCTCTTTTGTTTATTATTTCCCCTCTCTTACTAGAGAAACTAAATGACCAGTGGGTCGTCTTGCGGAGTTGGGGCACCCATTTCTTACTAGAGAAACTAAAATAACCTTCGGGTTAGTCTTGCGGAAATGTGGTGAGTTTGTATGCCTAAAATAGGCTTTGATATTTATCCGTAAAAAAATGTGACGTGAGTTTATGCGCATTGATAGCCCAAGGGTGGCTTTTGGTACTCATATAGTTAGGGGTATCCGCGATGCATGCCTGTATGTGATGTCCCCACTTGGGCATGGATGACGGAGTAGTCCTCCTTTATATGAGAGAGGCATACGGGCATGTATGTTCGGCACGGAGGTGGTGCGAATGTGGTATCGTCTAAGTGATCAATCCGTTAAAAAGATGAACCTAATCCAAATAAAAAGAATAAATGACGTTGCATTGTTTATAATTCTTTTTATGCAGGATGGCAAGTCCACTAATCTTTCTGCAGGTTCGACTTGCCATAGTCAACTTCTATAGGGTAAGTACAGGTAAATGCATATTTACATATTAGGATGATGATATGACTGCCTCGTTGAAGAACTAAATTCTTGGAACTGTGTTTTCTTGCATCACACCTTTGCCTCGTTGAGGAACTACCTATTGGTGTGATGGTTTGTTGTTTGTGTTTTGTTTGATGTTTATCACGTGCAATTTTTATTGATTTTGGAGTGAAGATTTCTCACACCAGCTTTATTGCTGACCCAAGTGAGCTTTTGCTTCTTGGGTACATTCCTTTGGGAATGTAGCCGATTAGCTTTTCAGGTTCAGAGACTTTTGAGCAGCGTTACGGGAGTTCCGCTAGTGGGGCTAGCGACGTCGGAATTTCCTGGTTAGAGTTTTGTTATAAACTTTAGTTGGTTCATATTTTCTACACTTTATTTGTCTTTGCTGCTAAATGTTTCTGTCATTATTGAATTTCACGTCCCGAGTTTTGGGGAAACGGATAATCCTACGTGGATTTTAGGATTTTCGTTTTTCTCGAAAATCGGGGCGTGACATGTACCCACGTAACTTCGTCAATATTCATAAACTCTGCCTTCCCAATGCCACGCCCAGGCGATGAGAAAATGTTGAGGAAGGCTCGTGCTGCTTGCACATAATTATCATCATTTCGCACTGGCCAGTTAGACCTTGTCTCGACATCGTTCAAATATCTTGAACAAAATGTCAAACATTCTTTTGCTAGGTATCCTTCAGCAATTGATCCCCCAGGACGACTTCGATTGCGCACATATGACTTCAATGTGTGAAGGTACCTAGGAGATATAATTTGACATGATATATTAATAGTTATTTTAATACATACTACTTAACATTATGTCACATGGTTTGGGGATTTACCTCTCAATAGGATACATCCAGCGAACAGGTCCTACCATTTTAGCCTCACTTGCCAAGTGTATGGACAAGTGAACCATTATATCAAAGAAAGCGGGGGGGGGGGGGGGGGGAATCCTCTCAAGATGACAAAGTACTAGAGGTATATGACTTTCTAACTGCTCATAGCAATTAACTGTCCCAGTTTTGGAGCACAATTCACGAAAATACGTACTTAGCTCTATCGAAACTGTATTAACTTCTTTGGGAAGAATTTTGCGAATTGCTATTGGTAGTAGTTGTTGCATTAATACATACTAAGCGGGCTCGAAGCATGAGCTTTATGTTATGTCTGATAATTTGTTATTGGAGAACACCTTAGTTTCATGACAAGTTTGCATTGTCATCAGGCTCCTTTTTCTTATTTTGAATGACCTAGTATGAAAAAAAAATGCAAGAAAAGGAGGGCACTAACATGGTAAAAAAGATTGTTAAAACATGCTTGTGTAAGCCATGAACTAGATTCCTTCATCTTTCTCAATGATAGTCATAAAGAATGCCATAAAGTAAAGTGTGAGAGATGAAAGACAACTTTAGATTTTCTCTTAAAGCCAAGGTACTTAAAGGAAAGAAAGGAAAAATATCTTGATTGTGGTTATAGTTTAACAATTTCCCTTTGTCCTTGTTTGTTTAAACTAAAATGAAAAGCAAAGAGAGAATTTGAGTGCAAATTTAATGGTTAGGGTTTTAAGGGAGGCTAGGTGACTGGAGAGGAGGGGTACCATATTCTCATCACCTTCACTAACAAAGAGGCTTTTGTATTTGGAAGTGAAGGTTTAAAGTTAAAAGCATGTATGTATGTAGCATCAAAGAAAGGTCATCACCATGTTTCTATTCCTCTATGTTGCTTCATGGTATATTCTTTAAGACCTTGTAAGACCTTTGCAAGATACATTATTTTGTTTACACATAACCAATCAAGATCGAAGAAGCTTATTCGGGTCAAGACGAGAGGACATATAGATTGGTTCCCCTGGCTATATCGTGTATATCGCACTAGTTCGGATCACCACTAAAAAAAAATTCAATTGACTTCAAAACAAAACCAATCTAATCAAGCATTTCACTATTGGTTGGTACACTTAAAATACATCAAAAGTGTGGACGGTATGACTTCATTCTACCATCCACTTCTATTGCTATAGATGGTAAGAAGATTTAATAATTCATTAAATTCCACTTGAGCTCCATGAAAAAATTTTGCTAAATTTGAACATGTAAGGAAAAGGCATTTGAAATGAACTCACATGGCTTGGGTTTGAGGATGTTGTAGTATTGTTGCAGTTAGTAGTTTGTAGGTCATGGTTTTTTTTATATGTTTTGCTTAACACTTTCTTGTTGTAGGAAAACATAGTAATGCATGCATGTGGCTTGTGGTTACTTTTCCTCAGGCTTAGCAAAGTTTCCAAGCTCCATGCATGAGGCAATGATCACTACTAGCAACTTACCTTAGGCCTTAGGGGAAAGATAAGATTTTGGCAGTGGTAGCATAGCCTTCACAGATTCATTCTGGTCGACAAAGTAAAAGGTGATCGAGTTAATGGAAGTTTATTTATTTCCTTTTCAAGCAATCTATACCTTATACAATGTGACACAAATCAACTGTTTTTGTAAGTTTTTGTATAGATGTTTAAGTATTCTTGACAAAGTAGGGCCAATTGGAATTCAGACCAAAAGCAGGGATAGAGGGGTTGGTTCTTTGCTTTAGATGAAAGAAAACAACAAAACAAAAGTTAAAACTGTGAATTTTGATTGTATGGTAGGAATGCTAACCTTTAGTCTTGGTCTAGAAAACAAAAGGAAACCTTGTCTATTGAGGAAAGAAACAGGGGAGTCTATCGATGTTTTATTAATGACGTACTCCCCTTCTTTTCCAAATAAATGGTGCAAACAGACCCTTTAGAAATTTTGATTAAAAGAGGTCGAGTTAAGAATATTGGCATAGTTTTATGTTAGACACAAAATTTTTAAGAGTTGTACAGTTTCACAAATAGCAACTCCCATTTTGTTTATAGTTGAAAATGTCCAAGCATTTTTTCGTTTCGAGTTGCAACTCTTTAACATTTTCAGAGCAAATAAATATTAGAACTCCCTAAAATTTTAGGAGTGGCTCACAAATCTGAGTGGTGTTGGAGGGCCAGTTAGAAGGATAAGCTTTGGTGAAGAAAAACAAAAAGTCGATTATGCCTTGAGTTCATGAATGTATTGAGGAACTAAGATGTTGGCAAACAAGCTGCCAAAGTAAGGTGGTGAAGTAACAGGAAGGGAGTCCTATAAATAGACTATGATTAGATTGAGGATTGTGTTTCAAATGAAAGGTTGTTATTCATCTTATAGCCAGCAATATGGATAAGGATGGGGTTATGTATGAAACTTAATGCAAGTGCACATATCACATGGCGTAATTGTTGATTATATCGACATGTTTACAATGCAGATGTCCATCTTGAAGTCTTGGACAAGTATATTTTGATTGTATGGAAGAAATTTTACAATCATACTATTACACTGAAAACTAAAGCTTGTGTATGTATATATGAAAACCGACTTGGGAAGGTTTAGACGTCAATCTTGAATTCCTAGAAGAATTCTACTTCCATCTTTAGACTAAAAGTCTGTGAGTTTGGATTAGTATTAGCTGTTCGCCACTTTTACAGTTCAAAACAATATAAAAAATTTGCATCTTTAGACTAAAATTTGCAAAACAATATAAAGTCTGTGAATTCTACTTCCATCTTTAGACTAAAATTTGCAAAACAATATAAACCTAAGTGAGAGATTTGATTTTTACTCACCTTGAACCCTTAATAGAGCACAAAAACCCCAAATTTCTCCCACCTTGAAGTTGAAGAAGATGAAGAATGAGATGATCTTCCTAATTCGCGCCCAATGCTTGGATGCAGAAGGATTCCAGGCCCCTCAGCAGGTGACGCGGTGCGGGTTCTTCCTCTCAGACCTTCTTCCTCTCAAAATCGAGGGTTCTTCCTTTCAAAATAGGGTTCTTCCTCTCAGACCTTCTTCCTCTCAAAATCGAGGGTTCTTCCTTTCAAAATAGGGTTCTTCCTCTGAAAATCGCGGGTCTTCCTCGCAGAGCTTCTTCCTCTCAAAATACTGTGACGCGGGATGTCAAACCTTCGTCCTCTCAAAATCGCTCTTCCAAACCTTCTCCCTCTCAAAATAGGGTTCTTCCTCTCACTGCTTCGTCCTCTCAACCTCTTCCTCTCCAATACGCTCTTCACAAAACTACGCGGGATTCCCAATTTTATTCGCGCCGAAAGGTTTTTATTTTGTGTAATTTTTTTTATCGATCAGGGACAGCAAAAACCGTAATCTGTAAATCTTAGCTACGGTTAATATACCGTGGCTAAGTAAATTTTTTGTATATATTATTTTTTTCAAATAAACGCTTATGGACGGCATCAAGCGTAGCAAAGTGTTTTTATTTGTAAATCCCAAACAAGTTTATACTCTATCAACCTCAAATTGATATTATATATATATGATTCAGGGGGCTACATAAGCAGAAAACTTACATGGATTTACAATCAAGGACAAACTAAAACTTACCAATTTTGAATCAAGGTTTAACAAATTAAAAAACAACAAATACGATTTTGGAAAGACAAATTCAGAGTGTCCATGCCTTTTCAATCATAATAATTTTTTCTCCCCATCCAAATTCAAAGCGTCTTCAAGTTTTAAAGAAATTAAACAATCTTTCGGCCTGAAAAAAAATGAAGGATATGGGTAAGATGCAGGATATGATCAAAAATAAAATGATATGAGTAAAAAAAAGATATCAGTAAGATGAAGAATATGAGTAAGATGCAGGATATGAGTAAAAAAATGACTGAAAGACAGTAATAATATCAAAGAGGATATGGGTAAGATGCAGGAGATGATCCAAAAAAATAAAATTCTAAATCATTCTCATATCTGCAAGTGGCTGTTAACATGGGCAATGCTAAGTCCTTTCACATTCATTAGTTGAAAGACTAATTTGGGAGTTGCTTCTGCAACAATCAAAGGAAAAAAAATTATAAAGAGTTAGTAATCCTTGATAATTGTTGAAATGTTCCATGAGCTTCTCCTCTGTTGTCTCCCATGAAATCCCTCCGATGAAGAGCGTCTGCAAGTTTTATAAATATCAAACAATGTTTCGCCTTGCATAAAAACGAAGGCCCTTCAACTTGTCAAAAAGAGTAAAAAAATGACTGGAAGGCGGTAAGAATATCAAAGAGAATATGGGTAAGATGCAGGGACGACTTATACCGTATCAAAGAAACTGTAGCTAAAAGAAATACTAAGCCTTCTATTTCAAAAAACTGTTACAAAGAACATTTCCCCTCGATGAGCCTCATTTGCTTAAGTCACGCAGTGAAGTAACAACCACCATTATATAAGGTAAAGAGAACATTCGACAAATGTATGCAATTTTAACATTCGACAAATGTTAGCCTTGTTTATGAATTACTAAACTTTATCTCTCACCTGAAGAAGAAGACGCACGCAGGAGATGGCAGGGTTGGAGTGGGCGGAGGCGATAGAGAGTAGAGAATAAGGGACAGATAGTACCACCACGGCACCACCGTCGTCCTCCTTATATCAAAGAGAATATCTGAGATCTCTGAGATCTCTTGCATCTAGGGAAAGGCGGCCAGGATGGGTGTCGAGTGAGAGTTTTATCCCAGCTTTGGGTTTTTTCTCTGTTGTTGGGGTCTTCTCTGCCACGGCGGACTTCTCCTCTGTAAAATTTAAATTTATAGAGAGAGAGAGGTAATTGAAGGGGATTTGTTGAGTTGGTTTCATGCGGATCGATGACGTGGTTTGGTTTAGTGCGTTGGATTGAGCTAAAGTTTTTGGGTGTTCTTGACAGTTGCGTTGAGGTTCTATTTTTGTTAAAAAAAATTAAAAAAAATTCTATTAGGGACGGTTTTTTGCCGTAGCTAATAAAATATTAATTGTAAAGCTTAGCGACGACTATTTTGCCGTCGCTACATGTTTTTAATATATATATTTAAAAAAAAAACAATTAGCTACGGTAGACCGTAGCTAATGAAATTTATTTGTAAAACTTAGCGACGACTCGTTTGCCGTCGCTAAATGTTTATATATATATATTTATTTAAAAAAAAAACCATTAGCTACGGTCTTTTGCCGTAGCTAATGAATTTTATTTGTAAAGTTTAGCGACGACTCTTTTGCCGTCGCTACATTTTTTTATATATTTAAAAAAAAAACCATTAGATAAAATTTATTTGTAAAGCTTAGCGACGACTATTTTGCCGTCGCAACATGTTTTTTATATATATTTTAAAAAAAAACCACTGTAGCTAATGAAATTTATTTGTAAAGCTTAGCGACGGCAAACGCGTCGTCGCTACATGTTTTTATATATTTTTATTTTTAAAAAAAACCATTAGCTACGGTAGAATACCGTAGCTAATGAATTTTATTTGTAAAGCTTAGCGACGACTTTTTTGCCGTCGCTACATGTTTATATATATATATATATATATATATTTTTAAAACCATTAGCTACGATATTCTACCGTAGCTAATGAAATTTATTTGTAAAGCTTAGCGACAGCTCGTTTGCCGTCGCTAAATGTTTTTATATATATTTAAAAAAAAAACATTAGCTACGGTATTCTACCCTAGCTAATGAAATTTATTTGTAAAGCTTAGCGACGGCTATTTTACCCGTCGCTACATGTTTTATATATATTTAAAAACCATTAGCTACGGTATTCTACCGTAGCTAATGAATTTTATTCGTAAATATTAGCAACGGCTTTTTACCGTCGCATATCGTTTAATTAGCGACAGTATTAAAAAACCGTCGCTAATTTCTGTAGATAGTAATGCTTTTTTTGTAGTGTTTCAGGCATCTCAAGGGGGATGAACGGCTTCACTCCCTTCCCTCGTTGGTTCCCTCGCCATTTAGAATTTCCCCTCCAACTAATGACTCTTTCATGTTTCATCTTACTCAAAATAAAATTCCAATAAAAAAACGGATATTTCTTAAAAAATCATTTACAAGTCTGGTTTAGGGTTTAAGATTTAATATTGAGAAATTACTTATAAACCCGGGTTCGAAGACGGTAAGACTAGTAAGCTCCCTGAGGTGCAAATACAATCTAAAGTGGGGATTACATATTATGGGCCATTAATTAAGAAGAACAATCGATATAAGATTTTAGAAGAGTGGATTTAGAATCACAAATGGGTTATTGAATTTTATTTCGCTTATGCAGTATTCTAACATTTTGCTTTTCACTGCAAAACCAATGGACGAAACTTCGAAGTGTTCAATTCCTCAATGGATTTACCGTCTGTTTCCTCTAAAAGAAGTCAGCCAAAGTATTCTTCGACTGCTCAGTTACTCCTATAGGGACATGCACTGAAGAGATCATATACACAGAGAACAACATGATACAAGAATGTATTTCATCAGTCTGCACAAAACAAATTGATACCAAGGCTGTGTTTAGTATGCAAAATTTTTATGAAAAAAACTACAGCTGGTTGTGAAAATTAACACATGTCAATGGGTTCCATATTGGAGGCAATATATAAACTTCCAAGTTCCAACATGCAGCCTAACATTAAATCTTTAACTCCTCTTGAAGGCAGTAATTAATGAATGAACATAATAGCTCAGAAGGCTAAAAGTGATTAGCTCCAAATGCCAATCTCAAGAACTTCCAAGTTCAAAATTTTAAGAACATGATTAAAAAAAAAAAAAAAAAGGTTCAGAAAGAATTCTGCAGTACAATGAGAAATTTCACAAAACAAATCAAAGTATCTATTTGTATGTCCTTTGTCAATAGTGGGTTGATTGGGGTACGTAACCCGGGCAAATATATGTGAGGAAATAAATTATCAGTAAACTTGCAGCCAGTGTATGTAAGTCGTACAATGTCAAGTAGTTTAGTTTTGCCATTTGCGATTATTTAATTTTTAAACTATCTGAAACCCACAATTTAGAAACCACAGTACAGCAGGATCATTTGTGAATTTTTTTTCTTCTTTTCTCATTTTCTAGCAAAGCATCATGTACAGTGTGCTTTAATTGGGAAAGTTTTGAATTCCCCTGTCAGAATGTCTAAAGATTTATTTATTTATTTATTAATTGGGAAAGTTTTGAATTCCCGATGTAAGAGTGTCTAAAGATTTATTATTATTATTATTATTTTTTTGATAAAAGTATATTGCATATAAATATTAAGACTCTCGGTTACAGTATTGATGTCCTGCCTTAGTGGCTAGCGAATGAGCCTCATAATTGAGTTATCTACTAATAATATTACAAAATCAAAGGGGATGATTAGTAAGTAGTCGTCGATTGCTGGTGATGAGAGGACGCCATACCCAGTCCATATCCATTTGAGGGTGCTGCAAATCAGCAAAAATACTGGAAATAAAGATGATGAACGACAAATTCTTGATTTGTGCCTAGGAGGGTGGTCCGCTCGTGTTCGAACCGCTCTACCTTTCTCTCGATGAGTTTGGAGAAGTTGGAGAATGATATGGTTGGTCCAACCAGGTGTGGACCACCCTCCCAAACACAAATCAATGCTTTCATACCAGGCTCTCTAGAAATTTTCAATTCTTAGTAATCCCTATATCATTACTCAAAAGAATAAAGTAATAAAAATGAGATGTATATACATACTCAATAAACCAAGGCATATCAAGATTAAGACTATTTAACTAAGATGGCAAAGCATTGGTGAGTAAATGGAACATTTGATGAACATTTGTATGGCCTGTATGTTTCCTTCCTTTGACCATGTTTGTAGTTCATGGGTCCGGGAGTGAAGCTGCAAAGCCCCCCGGTACCATCACTATACAATATGTCTCAAGCAATGATATTGTTCCCAACTTAAGCACTCTCCGCACCCGGGTGTGGGGTTTTTTACTATGAATGGAGCTCAACTATACAACTGCCCCCAAAGGGTCTCATTGCTAATTGACACACATCCAATCATTTATTAACTTGACATTATGAGCCTCATTACCCGATGTGGGACTAAACACTTTTCAATTCAAGCCAACATTTCTAACAATCTCCACCTTGACGAGACTTGAACCTACCCTGGTCGGGGGTAAGCTCCACCACAACTTGTTGTCCCGCACTTCCAACTTTGTGGGATAAGCTCCACCTCAATCATGTTATCTTGCACTTCGAACTTCGCCAAGCCCAAGGCCAAACCATCGGCTCTGATACCATTTGTATGGCTTGTATGTTTCTTTCCTTGGTGCAATGTCAAACTTCCGGGGGTGAAGTTGTGAAGCCCCCGACACCACCATTACACGACATGTCTCAAGTAACGATATTGTCCCCTACTTATACACCCGCCGCCCGAATGTGGAATTTTTACTACGAACGAGGCTCAACTACTCAATTGCCCCCAAAGGGTCTCATTGCTAATTGACACACATCAAATCCTTTATTAACTTGACATTATAAGCCTCATTACCCGATGTGGGACTAAACATTTTTCAATTCGAGCCAACATTTCTAACAGTGGTCACTGTCATTGTGAATATTTATATCCAATGACCACCGGGGTGATATTCACATTTATTGTTGAATTGCTCATTGATGCAGTCATTTTTCGCTCTCTGCTGACCTGTTGACCTGCACAAGTAGCACACGTGAGCCATGGACCACTGTTGTGGTGGCCGATGGAACTTTGATGCTAAAGTCATACAGAGATCTGAGGAAAGTGTAATGTTGTAATATGGAATTTGTAATGTACCTTAGCTTACCAACCTCATGTCTTATTTATAGTGCAAGGAGTCCTGGTTCTACCAGGCCATCATAGGCATAGTTTAGGAAGGAGATCTTCGTGGAGATCCTTCTCTAATTAGGAGTTGTGCTGTAGAAGGGAAGTTCCATGTTAGCATTGTGCTCCTAGATGCTCGGGAGATAGTTCCCAGTCCAAGAGCAATCCGTGGAAGGGAGTTTCCCTGTGTGGAATGTACTCTGATATTTGCTTTTTGATTGGAAGTAGAGTGCAGTTGTAGTTGCCCGCCCGAAGGTGATCCTCGAGATACTTGCCTTAGTAAAGGTTACGAGTATTGAGAATAGTTGTGAGACGTGTGGGCCTAGCGTGTTGTGAGAGTTTGGGTCCGTCCTGGCAGACGAAATTGAGTGGGCTTAGAACCGCTTGGGCTTGTTCAGTGTTGGGCTGATGCTGGGGCCTGTATTTTCTCGAGATCATCATGACACGTGTATGGCTCAGAGGAGTGACCATTTTTATGTATCATCAGCTACTCCCCCCGAGTTAGTGGGCCATCACATCGGTTTGTTAAGTCATTTCTTGAAGGGATGCGCCTCTCATAATGATTGAATCAGAATTGTTGCTTGAGCCGCACGCCGCATTAACGACACATGCGTTGGTTCAGCGGAAAAGAGGTGGGAAACCATCCTCTGATTAGGTTATCCGTAGTGTAGAGTCTGACTCTTCTATTCTCTTTGCTTTCGAATATATCGTTCTGATTAAGAAAGATTGTCCATCTTCTTCATGGCACAACCAAACCTTCTTGACGATGTAATCTTGGCCAAATGCTTGGAGTTTTTCGGAGACAGGTTGTTATCCGAGCCTGGCCTTGCTGAAATTCGTATGAAGTTTGGAGTCCCTGAGGATTTGCTGTTGTATGTCCTTAAAGGTGACCAAACGCCAATGTCACCTCCGGCTGGTTTCATCTGCTTGCATCGCGGGATGCTTCAGACCGGAGTGCTCTTTCCAGTTCTGGACGTGATTTGGGAGTTTTTGGATCTTTTGGGGATTCCTTCAACCCAATTGGGGCCTAATGGATATAGGATTATCCTTATGATTCTGCTCAGTGCTAAGGAGGCCAGTGTTACCATAACTCCGCGGGTAATTCAGTTGCTGACTTCTCCCCAGCTGAAGAGTAACGATGTCTGTAAAATGACATCGCCAGTTTGCTTCGTTAATCTGCCCGATGATTTCAAGTTCTGACAAAAGTACTACTTCTTGACTCCTGTGGATTCAGAGTATTTTCAGTGCAAGGGTCGTTTGCTCGAGCAACAGTTCAGGCCGCTTCGTAAGTTCAACCCTTTTCTCGTGACTTTGATATGCTTGATGGTGGGCTGACTGATCATTGTTTGTGTTTCCTTGCAGGAAGGTTTCCTACTCCTCTAACTTTAGAAGAGCAAAATACCATAGAGACATTTCCAACTTCATCTGCAGCAGGCTATGAGACAACTGGCATGTTGCCCCCACTTTGTACCGAATGTCGCGAATTAAGGTGAAAGATGGGGCCCTTCGTGGAAGAGGAAGGTTGCTAGAGCCAAAGCTCCCGCTCTTTCTGACGCTGAGGAGCCGTCTGAAATGCTTGCCTCCTTTGTGAGGAGGAAGTCCCGTGTGAGGACTGGGTCGTTTTCGGCTCGACCCGCTCCTGTGAGGGAAGAACGGGGAGGGTGCGAGTCTGTTAGGCTTATTGGGGTGGAGGCCGACGTTTCTGGCTTGGAGAAAGATTACATGCAGCTTGTTGGAGTTGTAGACAGGTTGAACCTTAATGATGCGCAGGTCGAAGCTTTGAATGACCATCTGGTGAAGGTTGCAATGGCAGCTTCTGCTGGTACTGATTTGCGCGGGACCATTCCTATAGAAGGTTCCCGTGAAGATTCGCCTGAGGTTGTAGAATCTGATCGCCTTATTACTGTTTTGACTGAGAGTAGCCGTGGTACTGGCCATGTCTCTTGTAGTCCGAATTGCTCAGCGTCTCATTCTAGGCCACAGTTAGAAGTGTTGAAGGGTCCTCTGGATAATTTTCTTCCTCTTCTATTTTCGGATCTCATTGAACCGTCTTGTACCAAAGGGTCGACTGTTAGTGACATGGGGAAGGCCACGAAGGAGAGCCTGAGGACGGTGGCAACCGTGAAGGGTAGCTTCATCCCTGATCCAGGGAAGCTTCATCCTGGTGCGCGGATAAGCCTGTTTGCACCGGACTTGGTGAAGATGAGTTCACAGGTCTGACACCAATAGGTGGACGTAGAGTATGCTTCGAGGAAGCATATAAGCAGGCGTCACAGCTGGCTGATGGATCATGCTCCAAAACCCGATGATGATACATTAGAAGGATGTATGGATAAGGGTTTGAAATACCTTATGTTGGGTATGTCTCATTTGAGCCATGTAGTCGTTGCAGGGACGGAAGTCGAGGTGGCTCGTGGGAGGGTATATACCTTGGAGCGTGTCTTGTCGCACACGCAGGCGATGTATTCTGATGCACTCTATGAAATTGAGCAGCTGAAGAGAAAAGGCTAGATCAGTCAACTATGGCTGCTGAGGCTCAAAGGACCCTTAGCATAACCTGTCAGCAGTGGTGTTCGAGAGGGACGAACTTGAGAAGGAGTTGAGACGGATCCGTCAAGAATTCGAGGCTGCGTAGGAGACTGCAGCTAAGGTGTGTTCTAAACTGCGGCCTCTTGCTGAATAAAGTGCTTTGAAGGAAGCCGACTGGGTTGCTGAGAAGCAACAGTTGGAATCCGATATGGAATTCTATGCTCGTGAGGCTGAGGACCAGATCGAATTGGGGTGGCATGAGCTTAGTGTTGTGAAGAGCAGTCTGGCCACAGAGTAGTCTGGCAAGTTGGAGCTACAAGATGGAGCTACTTGAGCGTGAACTTGTTGGACGCGCTGACTGGGAAGTTGGAGCTACAGACTGGAACTACTGGAGCGTGAACTTGTTGGAGTACTGACTGGCAAGTTGGAGCTACTAGAGCGTGAACTTGTTGACGCGAAGGTGCAAGAGAAAGATCTTCTTCAGAAGTAAGGCAAGTGCGAGTTCTGTTGGGTTGTACATGGCCGACTGGAGCTGTTGGCGCTGATAAAGGAGGAACACCCAGAGTGGGATCTTGGCCGCTACAAGATGTCATATGTAGATCTGTCTGTTACCTCTGTGTCCACGTATGAGAAAGACAGTGTGGGCCTTGATGCCGAGGCCGTGGCGCGTGTGGACGTTATCTCTACTCCATCTTTCACTAGGCTTAGCTCTTCTGTTTCTGTACCTTCTCTTGATAGGGTGTAACCTTGGTGCGATTGTACCGCTTTTCGTTTTGACCGTTAATGAAAACAGTTTTATCAGTTTCGTGTTTGTTATCTCTATTGCATATTTTTCATTTTGCCTTGTCGTCTTGTTTTGGCATAGGCTGGTCGAATCAATAGGATGTTGATTGGTCTGTCTGCGATAGAGAGTTTGACCGCTTTGTATTGTGAACGACTCAGGGTCTTTGCTGCGTAGTCATGTCCAATAGTGGGCATGTTGCAGACAGTCTAGTTGGGATTGACTTGCTCGAGTTGTGTCTTGTCCCCGAGGTAAGCTGCTTGAGCCTCACTTTGTTGGTCTGACTGATTGGTTGCAGCTGCTGTTATGAGTGAGTTGGATGGCCGAGTGTATGCGTTAGAGTTTTCGTGCCGGGTCAAGTGCCGTAAGCTCGGGTTGGCATCCTAAGTAGCTCTTATTTGGGCATTGGCCGTACGATCTCTTTATCAACGCAAATGGCCCTTGCTAGTATTAGGATGTCAATCTGTTTGAGCGTGAGGATGTTGACTCACCTAGATTCATGTTTGGCGACTAGGCTGAAAAGTAGTGGTCTCATGGCAAGCCGTCAAAATCAATTCAGGACTGACTAGGCTCCCACATTCCGAATCGTTTATGACCAAGTAAAGTGGATTATAGATTCGGAAAGTAAAAGTTTGGCGACCAGGCAGAAAAGCAATGGTCCCGTGGCAAGCCGTCGGAATCATTTCAGGACTGACTAGGCTCCCGCCATTCGAACCATCTACACCCTCCCCGCGTGGTGGGGGCTACGAATTCGAGGGGAGTTTCGCGACCATGCTAAAAAACAGTGGTCCCGTGGCAAATCATCATAATTAGTTCGAGACTGACTAGGCTCCCACCTTCCAAATTATCTACACTCAAATTACCAGCAATGGTCCCGTGGCAAACCGTCGAAATCAGGTCGTGGCTGACTGGGCTCCCACCTTCTAGACTATCTACGCCCTCGCAATGCTGGCTATGATTACGCCCAAACAATACACGCGGTCAATTGCAGTAAAGATTGAGGTGTCGATCCCACGAGGAAAAGCGATCTACAAAACAAGGTCTAGGAAGAAAAACTACGCGAAACTAAATGTAAGAAATTCTAGCAATTTTAAAATACGAAATTGAATTTAGTTTAATAAAAATTAAGTTTAGAAAAGTCACAAGGTTCCAAGAATCCCTTCTAGATTTCACGCGGCAACTAGTATTGATTCGCTATGATGACTCAATTACGTGTTTCACATCCCAAACAACATAATTGGAAAAATAGTCTTTAATGCACCAATATATTCCAATGTAAATGGATTTTAGATTTCACTTTTTCTAGAAAGCACAAAGGTTGGTCATATGTGATATCCTAAATTTACGATATATCCGAAGACAATAACGTAATAAAATACGATCACATATAACTAACCTACCGAAATCAATTGATCCTTAAAAATTCCACACATAAGAAAAGTGTGACTAAGCTTATATGGAGAAGAAAAAGACAACGATCAGAATAATAATCTACGAAGAAGTTGATAAAATCTTTCTCACTAAAATAACATAAACTCATATATTAAATAAAAGTGAAAATCATAAACATCATTATTCATCGTAAAAGCATAAAACGAATCAAATACCAATTAAGTGCGTTACATCTAGGAGTTCATCTCTTTGCCTTGCGTGGAGTTTAGTGACACATGGTGAAGGTGATGACAACAATAGCGGTGTGGAGCTTCATGGCAGCGCGTGGTGGATTAGCGATGCGTACTCGGCTGTTGATGCGTTGCGTGCCTCTATTCCCACTGTGTTGCTGTATTTATGGTAGAGAGAAACAACTCCTTATTGGAAACCAAATACAAATTGGAAACCAAATATAAATTGGAAACCAAATACAAAAGGAAACCAAATATAATTGGAAAGGTGGGTATGGCTATGTTCATCCATATTACTCCTTTGTTCCACCAAAATTCAAAACTAATTTCCTTTATTTTTTCTTTGGTTCTCTTAATCTTTGGCTTGAGTGTCTCCCGCTCCACTTCATCAATTTGTCTATGAATTTCCAAATTCGCCACACTAATGCACTTTTGTCATTTAAACTCCAAATCCTACAAAAATACAAAAATAAAATAATGAAACTAAAATATACTATTTGAAACACTAACAAATATAAATTAGGAGGTATATTATGTAATAATTATGTGAACATCAGGCTACAAGTCCAGGTTTGGTAATTTGGCGGCCACGCTGAAAAGCAGTGGTCCCGTGGTGAGCCATTGGAATCAGTTCGGGACAGACTAGGCTCCCACCTTCTAGACTATCTACACCCTCGCAGTGGGGGCTACAAGTCCAGGTTTTGATCAGAAGCTTTCTTTGCTAGTCGTCACCAGCTAGGCTTATCTGATTAGGTTTGGTGATCATTGACCGCGAAGGGGGCAATGATCCCTGGCAAGTCGTTGTCACCAGGTGTGATAGCGCTGATTAGACTCCCACTTCCTAAACCACCGATGCCCGCGCTAAGCAAACTAGGTATCAGGTTGAATCAGAAGTCGTTGCCACCAATTAAGCTTTCTTGATTAGGTTTGACAATCATTGACCGCGAAGGGGCATGATCCCTGGCGCGTCGTCATCACCAGACGTGATAGCGCTGATTAGACTCCCACTTCCTAAATCGTTGATGCCTGCACTAAGCGGACTAGGTATCGGGTTGAACCAGAAGTCGTTGCCACCAGCTAGGCTTTCCTGATTAGGTTCAACGATCATTGACCGTGAAGGGGGCAATGATCCCTGGTGAGTCGTCGTCACCAGGCGTGCTAGCGCTAATTAGATTCCCACTTTCTAAATCGTCGATGCCCGCACTAAGCGGACTACGTATCGGGTTGAACCAGAATCGTTGTCACCAGCTAGGCTTTCCTGATTAGGTTCGATGATCATTGACCGCGAAGTAGGCAATGATCCCTGGCAAGTCATTGTCACTAGGCATGATAACGCTGATTAGACTCCCTCTTCGTAAACCGTCGATGCCTGCGCTAAGCGGTCTAGGTATCGGGTTGAATCAGAAGTCGTTGTCATTAGCTTTGGCCGACTAAGCTTGCTTGGTTTGAAAAGAGGTTTTGCCTGCTAGGGGATGTGTGAACCTAGTCCATCTACCCAGTGCATGGGGTGGACGAAGTTACCTTAAATGAACTAGTTATCTATAAGTACGATCCGTATGTCAGGGTTGACTAAGATTTATTGTTCTCGTGTTAAGCATGTGACAAAATATTTTTTGAGTAATAGACCAAGCCCATGGGCATGCAAAGGAAGAGCTAGGGCATGGTGTGTTGTGCGTACGGCGTAGCGCGGTAACATGTGTACGTCGCAGGTTGCGTGACGGTTGAGTATTGGTTACTCCCCCTCAATTGATGGGGATGTGTGCAACGCCATCAATTTGAATGACGTGGTCTGTGTAGTTTCCTTGGGAACCGTCGTTTCCTCGTTTTCCATACCGTATTCAATGCTTGACAGTTAATGTTGGAGTGACCACTTGGTGAACCATTATGTCTATATAATGGTGTTTTCCAATCGTTGTAGGCACTATATTTCGCAGAGCTTATTTCCTGTAATGTTCTTGCCTGAAGAGAACACTTTGGGTTTTCCAAAGGCTGAAGAAAATGTCTTGGATTTTCCAAAGGTTGAAAGTTTTCGTCTATGGAGTCTCCGAATGTTCTGACATTTGCACTGATCAGACACAAAGATAGTTACTGTTATGCGTGGTTACCTGCGATGGGTGAGCATGTAGTTGATCCGCTGAGGTCTCGTAATTTCTTCTCATATCGCGCAAAAGTAGTACGGATGTTCTCCCAAGGGAGGACTTTGATTTTACACCGTACCGCTTTTGTCTTCGTGTGCTCGAATCCCGCTGCTAACCAATGACTGATCGAAGTGTTAGTCAATGTACGATGTCTCTAGGTGTGGTAGCTCTCAGTCACACCTGCCATCGCATATGTGAAAAGTGGCCTCGCTTGATAGCACTAGGAAACCATGACTGCGTCGCTGCTTGTGGCCATCCTCATCTGCCTTCTTCTAAGCTATTTGAGGAAGTTAGAAGGGGGTCGAATGTCTCTTGAGGAAATCAGCAGCCCATTGTGATGTCTACAATGCTATTGTAGAATCGCTTTCTTGGGTGATTTGACAGAGCAATCTGACTGCTCAGTCCTTTCAATATCTTCTGCCACTTTGTCTTTATCTTGGGAAGGGGTCGAGCGTATCATGTTCGCTTATTTTTGCTGTCACTTGGAGATTGCTTGCAAGTTTTCGGCGGACGTTGTTTGTAGCAGAATCGTCTAAGCGAGTCTTTTACTTCAGTTTGCACTGTATTCAGACGCTTATAGTGCTAAGTCTTTGTATTCGCCTAAGGGTGTTCGTAATATGTAGCCTTTTGTATCGGCCTCAAGGTGTTTGTTGTTACATCTTTCCAATAATCATTAGAGTTTGTTTTCACAATTCTTCATTTATTTCTTAAATGGTTGCAAATCACATAAATCTTTCAAGAACTAAAACTCAATATTGACTATGGAAAGGGAAACAAATAACTTAAAGCAAACTAACTATTGACGGAGAGAAATTGATCCTAGTTGAAGTGAATTTTGGTTGCTCTTGCGGATCATTTAGCGGACTGTTGAGGCGTTACACATGTTACTGAAGAGTAAACCTTGCAGAGGGGCGAATCTCCACGCCGACGGAATGTCGGGGGATGTGTTCCCGCTTGCCATGGCCTTTTCGACTTGCTGGGCGGAAGAACTTATTGCTCCTGTACCGCTCGAAAAAATGTATCTTTCGTCTTTTGGCCTTGCACTGGGTCAGGCTGCTCTGCATGATGTAGCTGAATATGAAAGCACTCTATCTGTTTTGGTGCGGCGTAGTGGTAGCCTCGTGTAGTAGGTTGGTCTCCACGTATTGTTCATTCGGAGTGGTTAGCAGTATACTTAACACACTGGTGAAAGGTGGAGACCACTGCTTCCATCTGGTGGAGCCAAGGTCTTCCCAGGATGAGATTCTACCACCATGAAGTCCAGAAATAAGACTTTCTCAAGCTGCGGCTATCCTGTTACCGTAGCCAACCTTATCTTTCCAATGAGGAAGCATTTCTTCCCCCTGAATCTGATCAGCGGGTGTTCTGAAGATGTCAAGTTTTCCTCCTTGAGGTCCATGCTGCGGAACGCGTCGTAGAACAGAACGTTAAGTGAACTTCCTGTGTCAACCAGAGCTCTCTTTACTTCCCACCTTGCTATGGAGACCGAGATGACTAAGACATCGTTGTGTGGCGCTCGGACTCCTTCAAGGTCCTTGTCCATAAAGGTGAAGGTGGGAATGTGGCTTTGAACCTGTAAGTGGCAGATGTGTCTGTCCTCATCCGCGGATTGTGTCTGCATATCCAGTAGTGTCCGCTTGCGGGACCGATATGATTGGTTTTCATTTGGTCCGACTCCATGAAGGACGTATATTATCCTTGGAGTCTCCTTCTTTATTTCTTAAACTGACTCCCCCTGTCCTTTGTCTAATCCGTTGGTTTATCAGACTTTAGGAACTCTTTTACTTTGCCCCCGCGGACCCAGTACTCAACTTCGTACCGCAGACTCTTGCAGTCATTGGTGTCTGGCCGCCTTCCACGTGGTACGCAGCACTTGCCGTTGTCGCGCTTGGCGGGGTCTCCGCGTGTCTTCAGGGGCCACTTAAGTTCCTCCCAGTTTTTCATTGATTTTAGTATGTCTGACAGGTTAGCATTTAGAAGTGTCACCACTCTGGATCCGACGTAGTTGGACGATTTCTCTGGCCCGAACCGACCAGTGTCGGGCCTGTTGTCACCGCGCTTCCTTTTGCTTCATTCCTCATCCTCACGTCTCTTTCCCTCCTTGTCTTTGGGAGCAGAGGGCTGCTTCTCGCCTTCGGTTTTCCTCTTACGGTCCTAGACTCTTCCAGGGTGATGTGTCTCTGGGCGCTCTTGAGGAGCTCTGCCATGGCCAGAGGAGGCTCCATGGTGAGGTCCTCGTAGAACTTTCCTTCTTTGAGGCCCGCAATAAAGGCCGCCAGGGTTGTATCGTCGATGAGGGCCAGTTCTTTTTTGAAGGGCGTGACATACTCTCAGAGTGTCTCGCCGGACCTATGCTTCAAGGAGAGTATGTAGTGCAGGCTTTTTCAGAAACATGACGAAATGCATCAGGAATTCCTTTGCCAGCGTTTTGAAGGAGTCAATGGACTTCGGTGGGAGGCTATGGAACCATGTCAGTGTTGAGATTTTCAGACTAGTGGGAAAAGTCCTGCACATGAAGGATTCAGCCATTACGTGCTGGTAATGGCACTGGTGGTCGAAGGGATCGGTGGTTCCGTCATAAGAGTCGAGTTTCGGGGGAGTGAACTTTCTCGGAAGGGCCTCATTCATGATCCGATCTACAAATGGTAGAACGAAGAGGCAGTATAGTACGTCCGGGTCGTGCGCTCCTCTGCGGAGGGGGTTCCCAGGGTCGAGCCTCTATGTCCTGGCATTGAACTCAGTGTTAGTTGCGCAACCTCCTTTAGTCCAATAAGAACTGACAGGATCTTGGCTTTCTTGCGCTTGCTCCCTATCATCTTCTGGAGGCGGAGGTATGTGGTACTCCTGATCTCCATTAGCGTGTGCTGGATTCTGTCGTGTGAGAGCCTCCATCGCCTTGGCGATCCACTGTATTTGAGACACTAGCATATCGATTCTGGGATCTGTCGTTGTTGCCGTCGGCGCGGGTGCATGAGTCGTCTGCGCGTGCAAGATAGGAGCTGCTGAAGGAGGTGGTATAGGGATAGCCGAAGCTTTCGACGTGTCCCATGGTTCTCCGATGTTGCGTGACCTGGTGGTCATCAGCTATCTGTGTTTTGAAAGGAAACAACGCTTAGTGTAAAGTTACGAATTATGTTGTCCCCATGGACGGCGCCAACCTGATGCAGTCGTTTTTCGCTCCCTGCTTTGATCTGATTCCTGTTGACCTGCACAAGTAGAACACATGAGCCACGGACCACCATTGTGGTGGCCGATGGCACTCCGATGCTAAAGTCAGATAGGGATCTGAGGAAGGTGTAATGTTGTAACATGGAATTTGTAGTGTACCTTACCTTACCAACCTCATGTCTTATTTATAGTGTAATGAGTCTTGGTTCTACCAGGCCATCGTAGGTATAGCTTAAGAAAGAGATCTTCGTGGAGATCCTTCTCTAATTAGGAGTCGTGCTGTAGGAGAGAAGTTTCATGTTAGCACTGTGCTCCTAGATGTGCGGGAGATAGTTCCCAATCCAAGTGCAATCTGTGGAAGGGAGTTTCCCTATGTGGAATGTACTATGATATTTGCTTCCTAATTGGAAGCAGAGAACAGCTGTAGTTGCCCGTCCGAAGCTGATCCTCGAGATACTTACCATAGTAGGGCTTACGGGTATTGAGCATAGCTGTGAGAGTTTGGGTCAGCCTTAGTGGACTGAATTGAGCTGGCTTAGAATTGCTTGAGCCTATTTAGTGTTGGGCTGATGTTGGGGCCCGTATTTTCTCGAGATCATCATAACACGTGTATGACTCATAGGAGTGACAATTTTTATGCATCATCACTCATAATTTTATGCTTCACAATCTAAACTAAGCAATACAAAGTGAATGATAAACACGTACCAATTTAACGTGGTTTGGCCACATGTCAAATGCATGCAACATCTTAATTGGTCGGATATCCAAACCACCCTAACTTCATCCCACCCACTCTTTAAAATAATTGTCACCATCCGAAACCAGTAGAGATGTTGTAAGACGCTCTCACTCTTCGTTCTTGTTGAGAACGTGACTCCTAGATTTGGTCTGAGGCTTGGGACAAGGATACTCATCGATGGAAGCTAAGAATAGTGGAATGTATTTCACCAAGAAAAATGCGTTTTAAGTTCAAACCATACACCCAAAATAGGGCTCAATTTGTTTTGTGTGCTTAAGTTGGTGACAATATCTTTTCTACTTGTGAGAGGATGTCTTGTCCTAATACTACACCAAATGGATAGTTTTGTAACAACCACAAAACAATATCACTTTTGTGATGTAACAGTCCACCAAACAATTTCAAGTCAAAACTAAATTTAGGCAATATTTTGAAAAACAATTTCACAAATAAAATGATACATTAAATTAAATCACCATGAATAGTATCACTTGCAGCACCATACTATTCACGGTGATCTAATTATTGTATCAATTCATTTGTGAAACTATTCGGTGAACTGTTACAATATAATAATGATATTTTTTTTTAGGATTGTTACAAATATAATTTGGTGTAGTGCATGACTTCCTCTGTCTTAGAATAATGATTAAAGAAAATAAGGAACAATAAAAAGGATGAAAAGAAGAGGTTAATTAATAACCTTTTTTTTATAATTTTATATGTGTGTGTTTTCAATGTAATCAAAAGCAAGTGTACGTATGATGATAACTTTGGTAGGCTAGCTATCAGACCTCTATCTCAAAAGGTCCCATTGCGAGAGACATGTTCCGCACGTCCAACACAACAAGTTCTAGCAAAATACAACTCAATGCATGTTTGATGAAAATTGGAATAGTGTGCACAGCGATAGCACTCAAGATTGTCAGAGTGCATGAAGTTAAAGGAGAACATGAAGCACTGAAACAATGACAAAGGGCTTGGCTATTGTTGGCTGCTTTGTGAGTACCAGTGACCAAGAAAAGACTAAAATCTGTAGCGGTGGAACATCAACTGCCTAGGTAACCAGCCTAAACGGCGTCAACAAAAGCATGCAATTTCAATGGGGGCAGAAGTGAGGACAAGAGAAATTCTAAATGACGAGGTAGTGGGCGAGGAAATCAGCGATGGAGGGAGAGAGAGGACCGTCCATTCCCCTTGGGATGCGCGTCATGAGGACAATATCAACAAAAATCCGAATTTAGCCTTTTGCATGTGAACACAGTCCTATATTTAGAATGGCATAGGAAATATCACGATGAACAAAAAGCCGAATTTAGCTTGTAGTACAAGTTATAAGAAAACAGCGAAATGTAAGACAAATATTTTTTTTTGATAAAGCATTATGCCTTAAATAGAATACTAAAAGTCATACAAAACACTACCGGCTAGAGCTACGAGTTCGTGAGCCTCAGAGTTGAGGTTTCTACTAATATACATACAATGCTAGTTGGTAAGTAAAAGAAGAAGGTATTTAATACTAGAAAAAAGTGGACGCCCAGCCCAGTCCAAAGCAAAAGACAGGCTAATGTCCTCCGAAGCCAATGCCTCTAGCAAGTTAGCAGAATCTCCAAAAACAAGACCATTTTTCCACTGTTGGGCTTGAATCAACATAAGAGTCGCCCCTCCTGCAAAGAACTCAACCACTGTGTTATCCAAGATCTTTCCCTAAATCGTACTAGCCATCGTAGCAAGAACATTTCCTCTCAGATCCATTGCTACGATACCAATAGTTCACTGCTTATAATGGTCAAAAAGCATGCATCAAAGTTAACAATCACTGTGTCTGGGTTCAGCAACATGGTAGACTGAAAAGGAGAAGATAGACGAATGTTTTGACTATTAGATCTAGCGAACTCAAGTTGTATCTGGATGAGATCAATTCTACCAGCTATATGAGCAGTAGGGGGCCTTCAACTTGGTGAGTAAGAAGAGGGGAGGAATGGGAGTTGTTATCCATACGTGCAGAACGAAGAATATGAGGGATTGACTTAAGAGCCAGTTCGAAATTAACAGCGGAGGTTCTGAACCAATGAGAAAATCAACCAGATCTTGTCCAGACTCGAGCTGAGCTCTTTGGTGTAGAATCTAGATTTATTGAAGATGATATTATTCCGAACCTTCTAGATTGAGAGCAAAATAGCAATAAATTGGGAAAGCATCTCCTGAGTGGAAATGTGGTGCGCCTTGGCAGAATTCCACATAAACTTGAAAAAACCCGAGATGGAAGAAGGGTGAAGAGAAGGATTATGCCAGTCAATGGGAAGAAAGAAAAGAAGCCAAAGATGAGTGGTAATAGGGCAAAGGAAGAAAAAATGGATAGTGTCTTCGTTGTGATTCTGACAGAAGACACACCGGTTCTCAATAGGAACATGAACCCTAACCAGATTGGAAATGATGAGCAGAATGTTTTGACCAACTTTCCAGAGAAAGAGAATGGCACTGGGGAGGGGGGCTTTAAGGCGCCAAACATGGCTAAGAATTTTATGCCCCAGGTTGGTGGAAGAGGTGCCCGAGGAAGAACTTGCTCCTTCAACAGAAAAGAAAGCTAAAGTATTACTCTTAACCGAAAATATACCTTTTTTTTATCTTCGTTCCAAATGAGACAATCAAACCTGGAAATAACTCTGATACAAACATTTGAAATATCTTGAACCACTGGAGTGGGAAAAAAGGAATGAAGGAGAGCCACATTCCAGAAAATCGAGAATGAATGAGAGATCGACCAAAGGTTAGGAAGACAGGAGGGGAGATAAGGCGCTAAAGGATCTAGAACACAGTCGGCTAAAAGTAAACCCGATTTGACCCAAACGTCATGCCAAAGGTTGATCTGATCCCCAGAGAGCACTTGCCATTGAACAAACCGCTTCATGACATATAGTGCTTTAAGGGTGCCTCTCCAGGCAAGAGAAGCTTGCACGGGAGGTTTGACAAGCTGGAACATGGTCTTAGAAGTGTAATAAATGGTCTTGAGCAATTATGACCTAAGAGAATGCGGGGAAGAAATGGCATTCCAACCATACTTTGCCAGAAGAGAAAGATTCTTGTTCCTGGAAGCAGAAATATTGAGACCCCCAAGGTTACGGAGTTTGGTGATTTTCTCCCAAGTACATGGATGCTTAGCGCGATCGTTTTCTTGGCCATTCCACAAAAAGTTGCGAGCTAGAGCATCTATTTGGTTAGAAAACCCCAAAGGGAGAAGGAAAGTCTGCATAGTGTAGTCTGGGATAGAATTGAGAATGCTTTGATCATCACAGTTAGCCCGGCTTGGGAAAGAACCTTAGATTTCTAAGTCGCCAGCTTGTTCGAGATCTTGTCCGGGAGGAAATGAAAATTCGTGGCTTTATGCTTAGAGAATAATAGGGGGATCCAAGGTATTTGTCTTTTGGGTTGAAAAGCTTAGATCCCAAGATTCTGTTTATCATCTTTGCATGTTTGGGGTGCACATTGGAGCTAAATAAAATAGAAGATTTCTCAAAATTGACTTCTTGGCCTGAAGCAAGGCAATACTGATGAAAAATGTCTTTAACCGAGTGGGTTTCGACTAAAGAAGCCCAACAGAAAAGCAGAAGATCATCAGCATAGAGAAAGTGATTGATGGAAGGGGAATGGCATCTGATCATAATACCTTTAAGAATGTCATTAGCTTTTGCATGAGCCAACAAGCGAGAAAGAGCTTCGGCAACCAGGATAAAAAGATAAGGAATCATGGGGTCCCCCGTCTAATTCCACGGGAGGGCCTTAAAGAGGGCAGAGGAGAACCATTTAAAAGGACCCGAAGAGAAGAAGTGGAGATGCATTGCTCAATCATCTCTATCCATCCAGCAGAGAAACTCAATTGTTAAAAAGCTAACTGTTGAAAGATTTGGAGGAGGAAAAACCAATCAACCCGGTCATAGGCTTTGGCCATATCTATTTTAATTTCCATCCAGCCATGAGATTTTCGTTTAAAATGTTGCATCTGGAAGAAAGTCTCATGAGCTATACTAACATTATCAGATATGGATCGCCCTTTCAGGAAGGCGCCTTGGTTAGGGGAGATAATGTTATCTAAAAAAGGTTTGAGTCTGTTGGCTAGAATCTTGGAAATAACCTTGTAGATACCATTATAAAGTCCAATGGTACGAAATTTGTCCGGAGTGACAGGATTACCAACTTTAGGCAACAAAGCTATAAAAGTTTCATTTAGCTTTGAGTCCATCCTTTTGGAAGAGAAAAAGTTTTGGACCACCGTAATGACATTCTTTTTGACAATATCCCAATAATATTGAAAGAAGAAAGCATGAAATCCATCAGGTCCCGAGGCTTTATAGCTACCGAAGGAAAACACATTATCCTTAATGAGATCCTTGTTGGGGACAACAAACAGAGACTCGTTATCCGAGTCGGAGATGACAGGATGAAAGAGCTGGGGGTTGGATGATTGGAAAATGTTGGAAAAGTAGTCAGTCAGGACCTGACCAATAGTCGTAGGTTTAGATTGCCAGTTATTAGCCTGGTCCTTAAGCTGCAGAATGAGATTAGATTTACGGTGCATCAAGGATGAGAGGTGAAAGAATTTGGTGTTTCTATCACCATTAGAGAGCCAGGAAATACCGGATTTATTGAGCCAAAAGAGCTATTCTCTAACCAGGATTTCCTCTAAGTGGGATTCTAAGAAGGAAATGGCTGAAGCATTGTTCCTAGAGGACATTTTGAAGTTCATCTAGAGCGGCTCGGGTCTCTTGGATACAGACATAAATATTATGGAAATCAGATTTGTTCCATCTGGTGAGGGCACGAGCAATGTTTTTTTTTATCTTATTGAGGAAAATGTGAGCCGAAGAACATTGTCGTCGAGGGGACTAGGAAGTAGACACTATATGATGACAACAAGGGTCCCGAGTCCACATATGGACAAATTTGAAAGGTTTTGGTGAAAGATTGGATTGAGAAACCAGTTGTAAGGAAAGAGCCTGGTGATCCGAGGATGAGGTGTGGATAGATCGGCAAGAAGCCGAAGGAAATAAATCCATCCATTCCGTAGTAGCCAGAACCCTATCCAGCTTAGCTTTGATGCCATGTTTATCATGATGCTTATTGGTCCAAGTGAACTGATAACCTTTGAGAGGGAGATCCATGAGTTGATTAGCATCGAGAAAATTTCGAAAATGACTGAGAGTAGCAAATGTGGGAACAACTCCGCCCAGTTTTTCTTTGGGATCGTAAATGGCATTGAAATCCTTGATGATCACCCCTGGGAGGGTTTGACAGTTATAAACCTATAACATAGTATTCCATAAGTGAACCCAGCGAGCCGAATTTGGTTCGCTATAACCAAAAAGAGCCGACCAGACATTAGTAGCATAGTAATCAGAAATAGTATTTACAAAACGAAAAAATTGTGAGATGGATACCTTCATTCCAAAAGAAAGTTATTCCTCCAGACTGTCCTAGCAGAGGTTCCTCAAAGTCCATGTCGGAAGCTCAGTTTCTAGCGAGTACGGTCCATTTTAGCAGAACTGCCCTTTGTCTTAGAAAAAAAAGTGTATTTATATTGGGCTGACGGGAGAGGGTTTTTATATTCCAGAACGCTTCGGGAGACCCTGCGCCTCTAACGTTCCAAGAAATGATCATGGTGACGGGGGGCGACCTATCTAAGGTGGTCGCCTGAACTTAAAAAGAAGAAGCTGAAACAGCGATAGGAAGAGCAGTGTTGACATCGGACCGGACATGTACATAAACTATAGTAGTGGGAATGCCGGAGCATAAGGAATTGTCCATACCAACTGTTGCAACCACTATTGGCGTAAAAGAATGACAAGTGGTGTCATCTTTTTGTATTGCCGGAAACTGAGATAGGCTTGAATGACTGAGTTTCTTATTGTTGTCCTTAACATAGGGACATTCTTGAGAGGAAGCCAACTTTCGTTTGCCCAATTGCAAGGCTACCTCGTGACAAGCTTTTGCCATATTACGAGCTTTTACAATTCCTTTGTGAATCCTTCCCATAGCTAAAGGTGCAATGAAAGAAGTATCATTAAACCCAGAGTTAGAAGAAACATTCGCAACCTGGCGAGCTCCTTTTGACCGTGAAGTGGACACCGAAGTGTTCTTTGAAGCTAGAAGGGACTATTGGGAATGAGAGCGAGTTTGGACAGTTGATGCAGACGTTACTGCTGGCACCGTAAGTGATACATCCTGAGAATTAGCTAGAAGAGAAGAAGTAGAAATGTCTAGTATATGAGTTTCATCGCCTGAGGAGTGGAGAGTGGAGCAGGTGGTGGCGAGAGTATATATGGGGGACGCCATCTGAGATGTAGTGGAGGCCGAAGGAGGAGGTCGAAAAAGAGTGAGGACGCCTGAGCTATGCGTTGAGGATGGGTGATGCAAGCCCCATTGAAAGGAGGCCCGTTTGCTGAAATAGAGAGGCCCAAGAAGAGCCTGAAACAAACAACTGTTGAAATGGGCATAAAGAAGACCCAATGAGCTTTGCTAGGGGTCGAGGGAAAGGAGCGAGGTCCTCGAGATGAGCACATCACTTTGGAGATGAACATTAGCACTCATCTCGAGGATGATGGGTCCCTCGCTCCCTTTCCCTCGACGCCCGAGTGCTATGATCTGAAGCTATGGATGCAACCTGCTTAAGTGACTTATGGCCATCATGGCAAGAGGAGGTAAAAAGTGTGATGCGGGCCCCATAGTCATAACCAATAATTTGGTTTTGTTGCTGTTGTTGAATTCCAGGGGAAGCCTCGTGCCTGAGTTGATTGAGAGCCATCAGAAGCATTTAATGCTTGGGAAAAGTGGGAAGAGTTTTCTCCCTCAAGTTGACATGTGGTAGGTCTTGGGGCTTGCGAGGAGTCTTCGTTCCCATGTGAACTAGCAATCAAGTCCTATGAAACACCGGTGGGATAGGAAGACTGGCCACCGAAAACACCAATCAAGGGTCTGCGGACTATGGGGGGCTGAGAGTGTCGGAGACTTTGAGATCGCATCGGAGTAGACGACTCCAATACCTGCTCTGAACGAGTTTTGATGCGAGATCTGCGAGAGAATTGGACACCGGTGACCGGCCGGGCTCCAGGAGCTGAAGTGTTTCATAATACAGAGGGCAGTGCTTCCCAAACACAATAAACCACAGCAAAAGCAAAAGGTAGGAGGATCTTCATAACAGAAATGCACTAGAAATTGCCTCCCATATTGAATCCCAACATCAGTTTCCATAGAACAAGGGAAGCTTTTGTTATATTAAGCCAAACTTTGAACCTTATATAAGGTATGCTTGGATTTTGTAGTGAATTTGAATCAATCTCCATAAATTCACCAAAACCAAATGCTAAAATTTGAACATTAGATTCCTCTAACTTGTTTGAAGGGAACTCATGAAAGCGAATCCAACTAGGAACCTCAGTAAAATCCATGTTTAGATAATTCTCATGCCACGGTTTGGGGATTACAAGCCAATCAAACAGGACCCATGGCCCCGAGAATAACACTTTAAGCATGTCTGACATATCCGAGAACTGAACCAAATAATATGTATTATCAAGATCCCATTTGCGAGCCAGAATTTCAACTTCAAAGGTGTGCTTCGTTTCCCACTGAGATGCCATCCTTTTAGCAAAAACTTCTTGTCTTGGGTGTTGATGATGGCAATATTTGGCCACTACACGAAAGTGAATGGCGTCCCCAGAGCAGACATTACGACAGGTGGAGGCATAGGCAGTGTCAAATTGTGCCTGAGGTTAGTTTCTAGACCGTGAATAGTGGGAGAGGAGAGATGATTAGTGGTAGATGGAAATTGGGAAGACGTGGATGAAAGTGGAGGTAAATCCTATGAGTGAAGAGTAGTGTAGGACTGTAATATCCGCCTAATTAAATAAATATAAAAATTTCTTTTGTAAACCCTAATGTTGATGGGTTGCTACTAAGTTGTATTTGGGCTTGGTTTTGGGCTTTTATTAAACTAATAAGTTGGGTTTTTATTTTGTGAAAGAGAGTGAGTGTTCTTAGAATTTTAGTGGGGGCGAATAGCCACCCACTATATATAAAAAGAGAAACCAAAACCCTTTGTTTTATTTCTTCTCTTGTTCTTCACATAGAGTTAGGGTTTCAGATCCTTGCTCAACCCAACCCAATAGAAGAAGAAGAACAGGTTGTCCATCAACCCGATCAATGGCGGACGAAGAAGAAGTGGGCATCGAAGTGGAAGCTGTTTACGGAGAAGATTGTGTCGTAATAAAGCGTTTCCCACCGCATCTCCACGTTCATATAAAGCCTCGAACTGCCGACGATTCCTCGCAGCAATTTGTGGAAGCGGTTCTTGAATTTCCGTGCTAGTCCCCAGTATCCTGACGAATCACCTCATATTAGCGTAATATAGTCGAAGGGACTTGATGAGATACGACAAGCAAGTTTCGTAACTGGCATCAAAGAGAAGGCCAATGAGTTATCCTCATGTCTAATGCTTGTAGCACCCTGTGAGGGAGCAGTGGAGATGCTCTGTAACATAAACCATCTTGATGGAGATTGTCCATTGTGTTTGTATCCTCTGGTCGAAGGAAATGGGCAAGGAGATCCATGGGTTGATTTATAAATTGGGTTTCGACAATGACGTCTTTGTGGCCAATACTTTGATTGCTTTGTATGCAACCCGAGATTTATTTGATGCATACAATATGTTTGACGAAATTTGGGAGCGAGACATGGTCAGCAGTCTATCAGTGTACATACTAAAGGTGAGTTTTCTTCATTATTTTCTCTTTTACTGTGAGTTCTCTTTTACCCCTTTCAGTATTTTTTTATGTAGTCTCTCTCAATTTGATCTTTGTGAAGAAATATTCACAAACAATTGTTTGTTTATTTGGTAATTGGTTATGTGTTTTTGGTATTTGTTTATGATGTTTAAGTAATGTATTATTTCTGTCTTTTGCACTTATTGCTTGGATATGTAACAACTCTATGACAGAATTTGCATTTGTGCTTGTAGCTTTACTTACTTTTTCAGTATTTGAGATATAAGCATTGAGTCTGTGGGATGTCACATTAGGATGGTGTGGTTGTGAGTGTTGATGAAATAATTTGGGGTTTTGAGAGTTATGAAATTGGTTGTGAATATATAAGTTTGACTGTTTATTTAGTAGCTTATATGTACAATCAAAAGGGACAAACAGATAGTCATTTTTGGGTTTAGTTACATCTGTTAAGTTATACATGATGAACCCCCTCATCATTTAGATTGGATCAGGGGATTGAGCTTAACTTTATTGGTTTAAACTACTAGTTGGTTTGCCATTCAACTCAAGACAAGTTTAGAAGAACCATTTTTTTTAAAGTAAGCTTTTGTGGACTGGTGATCATATATGTTGAATTTTGCTGCTCATTACATGGTTCTGTGTTATACTATAATCTAGCATATTATATATGCATGAATAACTAGTGAACATAATTTGATATAAGTAGATCCTTTCACTACATGATTCTATGGGTTGCACTCGCATTCCAGCCAATTTATATTTTATTAAATAAATATTAGATATTGGTTGGAATTTAACTGAGCACTTGTTTTAGCTTTAGTATTTGTATTGTTATGCGAATTGGTGTGCATATTGTTTTTCATATGATGCAAAGAGATGAGTTGTGTGAATTGGCAATGTGTCAAATATTATTTGTTCCCCAAGAGAATGGTGGATACTGTGATTGATTTATTTATGGTTGACAAAGCGTCACCATAAAAGAGTTTTGAGGATTTATTTATTTTTATGCTCTTTTCCACAACTCCGAGAAAAAAAAAAAAGAATGTGAAAAGAAAAGAAATTTTTGTATACAGACTTGCTTGTATACTTGTGATATTATTGGGTATGCAGACTTGCTTGCATATCAGTGTACTTGCCAGTGATCGACCTTCGGGTGAGATGACATGTTCCTCGAGGTGGCACCCCACTTGGAACATGTACGCTCCGAATGGTTTCGATGGCAAGGGCGGCACACTTGGGTGAGGTGTGTTCGGTGCACCGTTCCATGTGTGTTCGGTTGTACGTGTAGATTTAGGAAGAATGCTTGCCATGGATCGAACTTCGGGTGAGATGACATGTTCCTCGAGGTGGCACCCCACTTGGAACATGTACGCTCCGAGTGGTTTCGAAGGCAAGGGAGGCACACTTGGGTGAGGTGTGTTCGGCACAGGAGGAGAGTGCGATTGTGGAAAAGTAGCGAGATTTCTTTTTTGTGTATGTGCGTGAGTACCTTAAAGGAAGAAACTAAATGCTCATTCAACCATTGAATGAGAACTACACGTCTTCCTAAAGGTAGAAAATGTGTTTGTTTAATATTTCAATAATAGTCTAATATGATTATGAATTGTATTGTTGTTGCATTTATGAGGACTGATAACTCAAATTTTATTTATTAGTAATAAATAATGCATATTTATTTATTAGGATGATAACACCATTGCCTCATTGAGGAACTACCTGATGGTGTGGTTATTTATTGATTGGTTTATTTTAATGTTGTCATGTGCGGATTTATTGATTTTTGGGATGAAGATTTCTCACACTTGCTTTATTGCTGACCCGAGTGAGCTTTTGCTTCTTGGGTACATTCCTTTTGGAATGTAGCCGAGTAGTCTTTCAGGTTTAGAGATTTTGAGCTGCATTACTGGAGTTCCGCTAGTGAGCTAGCCATGCCAGTCTTCTCCGGGTTAGATTTTATTTGTTTCAGATGTTTAGTTCATGCTGCTATTTGTTTCTGTTATTATTGAATTCTCACGTCCCGAGTTTTGGGGGAAACGGATAATCCTACGTTGCATTTTGGGATTTTCGTTTCCTTCGAAAATCGGGGCGTGACAAGGACGGTTGCGAACGAGGAGTAGGAACCATGGTTGGGGAAGGTGAAGGGAGAAGAGAAGTTGAAGGAAGAGGTGCAAGTGAAGAACCTGAGTAATCCATTTGAATACAACCATCTAAAGTGAAGAAAATACGACTATCTAAAGTACATTGTATATATCAAATTAAATTTATTGTAATTCAATTTTAAGTTAAAATAAAATCACAATACCGATAACCTTAGTAAGAGTAAATGAACGCAATTACTAGAATGTATAATTAAAATCACAAAATAATTAGGATAAGTATCTAGTTGAAGCTTAAAAAATCTGAAATTTGCGAATATAATAAGATCCTACTATAGTTTCATAGAAAAATGGTTTATATTAGCCTCAAATTTTGTATAAGTTGGCTAATGACATATATTTTCATTGAATATTATAGTTATTATTTAGATATTAATTTCAAATACTTTTTTGTTGGAGGTTTTATACCACTTGTGATCAACACAATTCATTTTTTTAATGTTTGCAATTACATATAAAATTGCATTGAAAACAAAAAGAAGAGGCTATTACACAATGACATATAGTAATTGTTAATCGCCATATAGAAATTATACGCTCCAAGAAGACTGAAATAAGTTTTTATTAAACTAAACATTTTTTTAATGTTTGCAATTACTTAACAAAATTGCAATGAAAAAAAAAATTTAGGCGAGTTCCAAGAGTATCGAACTTAAATTGTTTACAAAAAGTGTTAAACTTCCAACCACTATACCAACATAGACATGTAAAAATGGTTGACTAAATAATTATCATATTTTGTTATGTATTATATAATTGATTTTTTTAAGGTAAAGTATTTACTAAAAATATTTTAAAAATTGAAGGGACACTCCTTTCCCCTCCGCCCCCTTAATAGATCCGCCTCTGACCGGAGACATATATCGAAGAGGTATAGGACAGTGATGTGCAAGATGTTTCAAGGTCAAGAGAATAATTCAAGTGACCGAGATCCTAGATCTGATATTCAGAGTGAATATCATTGTAGGGCATTAGCTGTGTTCCCATGAGAACAATTTCATTTCATTTCATAACAGATTCCCAGTTGTCGAACAATACTAGTTTTAACTATTTGATTTTTTAATCCAATCACGAATGACATGTTTGCAGAATTTCCATGCACATTGAAGGTTCAAAACTAGAAAGTACACTATAAAATCTGTTAAACTTCCATGCCTGTGTGGAGTGTTCTAAAAAGCGCTAGGCGATGGGTCGGCGGTGAGTAGATGCCTAACGCCCAGGGACGGTGCCTAGGCAATTTTAGGTTTTTGTATTATAACTTTAATAATTTACAAAAGTTAAACATAATACCTTATCAATTACATCAAATTTAATGCCAAGATACATATGCAAAATTTATAAACATGAAAAATTAACAATCATGAACAAAATTTATTAAAATTCAAATGACTGAAGTTGGTCATGATGGGTACTTTATACAAAGTTGAATTTGTGAACAAATATCCAAACCTACTCTTTTATTTATCTTCAAATTGCATGAATGACCTCAGCCATGCTTGATAAAATCTACATTACTAAAATTAGTACCGACAGATACCCTTAACAATATCATTTCGAGCATCACTATAGGCAAAAAAATAAACCCTTCTTCTTCAATGGACTTCTCATTTCTTGACCTGGCCTGGCCATACAGGGGTTATGCGTAATTCCTTTCTTTTACACATAAAAGAAAGCCATATTTAGGGTGAGAGATTCTATAATAATCTCTTTCAGCACATCACAATATTGACCTTCCAAAAACCAAAAAACTTCTATGAAGTTGCATCTTCTACTTCTCCATCAGAGCATTCAATAACATGAGATTCTCAACATTCATTGATAAAAAAACCTTATTTGCACAAATTAATCTTAAGGTTTTAGCACAAAACATGTTGCTTGATTGTATGCAGACAATAGTTTAAAGCAGCGGTTGTTTTCTTTCTAATCCAAGTGCAGGCTGTTTTGTGGTTAAGTTACACATCTAGTAGAGTCCAACAGAACCAGTATGGGTACCAAACATACATATAACAAACTAATACTGCAAAATCTAAATACCATAGCAGAACCCTAAAAAAATTTCAGAAAATTTAGTGTCAAGAACCATGAAGTACAATGTGATCACACCCATGACTTCATAATTATGGAAACAACTCGAGCACTAGTTGGGAGCACAATCTTTTCTTCTTGAAAAGGCGACGTTAACCAATCATCTACAATTTAAGTTTGCACAAGCTCGATGTGCTAATTCATCTTGTTGATGAGTTCATTGATGTGATCCTCACGATTACCCGCATCACCCCCATCCTTGAATGGCTGTTTCTTCCCCTGCAAACCTCCTTCTGGTCTATTGAGCTTGAATGGCCATAGAAAGCTGGTAACTTCCTTGAAATGTACACCTACAATGGCAATCTCGTGCACAATATCTTCAATGCAAATAATACCATACTTCCCCAGTTCCTGTCATGTGGAAAATATTACAGAAGACCATACAATTAAAATTCATGAAAAGAAAAAGAGAACCTGGAACAAATAAATAGCGGTTTATGATTTTTTAAAGATGAAATACCTGTTCAATAATGTTATTATCAGTGAGGGGAACCTTCTGCCTATCTACCCTTCCATAGCCTTTCTTGTATACCAAATCCTTCACACTCTTCAGATTAGGATATCTGCATTGGACAAATAATAATCAAGTGCATACTAATATAGATGTACGAGGGGATTATACAAAGAATGGGGCAATGGAGTCTTCTATTACCCATATGTCACATATGGTTCTATCCTCCCCAGCATATCCATTATCCCTTCATTTGTTTTCACAAAGACCCCATCAAAGATTCTTGATAGCTTCAGAAGGTGCAATATCTTCCTCGCCTTTGGATGCATGGCACTTGCACTGAAATGCATGTGAATTTTTAGAAACAAAACAGAAAAGCAGAACAAACATGAATAATGAAGTGTAGAGTTGGGGGTGACAGCCCATGAATAATGACAACCTACCTACGAATGCGGACGATAAATAGAAGTGTAGAGTTGGGGGTGACAGCCCATGGTTTCCGCAACTTTTTCCTTTGCTTCATGTGGACTAGGTCAAGCTCCTAGAAAAAGTAAAAAACATAGACAATTAAGATTTAAGCTCAAATACCTGTACCAACATGTACATGGTGGTAACACTGGATACACACAAAGTATAAATGTACAACAATTACCCAAAAGTTACAAGAGTGCCGCTCATGCAAAGAATTGCATTATTAAATGATTTATAACTGCCTATTATCCAAGTTTTCTGGTTACACACATGATTTCAAATGCCAAATTAACAACTGCAAAAGTGTCCAGCACCTTGCATCCGTGTCAAAAAACCAAATGTCACCTTATCATTACACATGTACAAATGGGTAAAACTGCAATCTCAGTCTAGCTGCAGCGAGTCGTACGCATATATCAGTTAATGAAGTGCTAGTAAGTGCACCATATTAATGCTTAGTTGCTTTGTCAGCTTTCCTGCTTTAGTGAGAGTTTCTCCCGTAGCGTGGCTGCTTTTTCCCCCAAAATCCTCTTCTCTTGGAGTGTTCAATATACATGCTATTATGTAAGCCTAATCTGAGCTGAAGCGTGCATCTTCATGTCTATGCATATTACCTCAATCCATGCCAGTTTCAAAATTTGACTGACTTTTATTTTAAAGCGCCCAACCCATGCCTATGGGTATTCTTTTAATCTCTTTTTGAATATAAGTTATGAATTTGAGACTTGCATACAATAGGTCCAACAGTAAGCCCAATGCCCGAGCATGTATGAGAACTTATCTCTATTTCCATCATCAGATGGTGTTATCTACAAAACAGGATCTATTATTGGTGAAACTGATTTCTTGAAAAAGAATGCAGAAACGAAGGAGGCTGGATTGGAATAGCCTAAAATACATCTTACCAACATTGCAACCCAACCAAAACAATTAAAATTACAAAAGCAAGACATTTTAAAATGTAGCTACATAATCCTCAAAGCAATACCCCCTAAACTCCAACATATGCATATCGTAATCTCCAAGAACACTCGCTCAACCTCACGGACTAAAGACCAATTTATTATCAACCTTGACGCAAGAATCAAAACGCGCAAGAACTTAATGAGGATCCCCAATCAAATCCAAAAAGAATCAATGCTATCAAATTCCTTGACGTTCAGGCCCTGTCGAAAGCCTGAGTTACATGATGAATAACCCATTGTTGTATGGGACATAATACCTTGGATGAGCAACAGATTAGGATATTAAATAATCCTGGGATAGAATCATACGAGAGGCCAGAATATATCACCTCTACCAACCTTGAACTTCATCCTCTACCTAAAATCTTCCAACCATACATAATACCCGTTAAAATCCCTCACCCATAAGGACCTCTAACCCATCCATTCCCCTGCCCGCCAACTTTAATTGCATGCCTCACAACGATCACTCTTCTCCTCTCCACAAACTATCAACTTCTACCCTCAATCCTTGAACCCATTTTCGCAAGTGAGCTTAGTAGACCCATATCCTCTGTGCAAATCCTCTGTCAATTAATGGTAGAATTCGAATTCATGGTTTCCGCCTCATCATTCCACAAGAAATTCCTACATAGCCTATGTAGCTCATTAATGAATGCACTCACCCCTTTGATAAGAGTAACTCTCAAGTCTTACCTTTAGAGTGATATTTTCTTACCCAAATTAGTTCAATCCCATCAATCAGTATTCTCCTAGTGACAACTTCCTCGTCTTCCAACACCCAATACTCCCTACAATGCACATGGTCTACAAATAACTTAAAAGCCCAATATGCCACACAATCCCCTTGAAACAAATCATTAAGGATTACAAACTATATATGGCAAGCCAATTTTAAATTGTCTTGTGCCAAATTGATGAAATATTTTGCCAGGCTAAACTTTATTCTAAAGTATTCATAATTTCTAAACTCCGATTCTTCATGCAGTTCAAAGAATATAATAAATTAATAATGAATTAAGAAAATAAAGAGAAACTCTTCATTTACATCCAAAGCAAAACATTTATGTATTTCCCTATAAAAGTGCAATTTTCCATTCTTTTCCTTCCCTCTTCGCCTAATAGTTTACACACGTCAAGCTAATCTCTTAAACATAACTTCTTTTGAAAAAACAATCACTGGGAAATTACAAACAAGCAAATGGGTATCGAAAAATGAGCTTACTTTGGATCGATAAGCTTTGATGTACTCCTCAGGTCTCTTGAAGGCAAACTGTTTGCTAGCTTTGTTCTTGGCCCTCCGCTGATCCAACCTCTCTTTTCTCTTGATAGCCCAATCATCGTTGGTTTTCCTCTTCTTTAGTATGGTCTCTGGCACGTATGCGAGGGGCTTTGGTTCTGCTTCTGTCATCGTGCTCATTCTGTCTATCTATCTATGTTTCAGACAGAGCTTCCCCTGTAATCTGTAACAGAGAGAAAGACCACCACAGCTTATTAGTCGTTTGGGGGTTTGAGGAGAGTGGAAAGAGGGAAGAACGTAGTGGGGTCTCAGAGCTTACCTCAATGGGTTTGTGAATAGGAAGAGGAACTTGTTAATGGTAGAGGTAGTCAGAGACCCTCGACTCTGATGAAGAAGAAAGAGGAATTAGGGTTTTGGTTTTTCTCTTCTTTAAGGGTAATGAAGTTGGGCCGGACTTGGGCTTTGCTCAGTCACCAAATAGCCCGGGCTTGCAGTTGCATGTGTCGGGCATGCGTAGGGTGGTTGAGGTGCGCATAGGATACGAGTTTGTGCAGTCAGGCTTTAAAGCCATTTTTTACTTAGGTATGAGTGTTTTTACACTTTTACTCATTCTCTTTAAAACACAATCACAAACATTATCAAAGGAGTAGAAGTGTAAAAAGCCTAAAACTGACCAAAAAGTAGCTATAAAGTCTGGCTGCCTAAAATTGGGGCATCAAATATAGAACAACAACTAGGACCTAGCGCCAGTACCTGCTCTCTAGCACGTGTTGAGGAGAGAGAAAACAGTAGAAAGAGGTGTGGGGGTGTTCGACGTGAGATATCTCTGTCAGAGCTGCTTGAACCTGTAGCAAACAAGCCTCCATTTGGAAAAAACCTTCAATGAGGTTAAGCCACTACTTGAATCTGCCCAATAAGTTTTTTCCAAATTGATGGTGAGGATTTTCGGGGCCTCGGAGGAGAAACCAAGCTTCAATGAGGTTCGAAATAAGGGCGATGACAAAGAGCGTGTGAAAAAGCTACGATGAAGAAATGAAGTTGACAAAGAGGGAAAAATTGATGGATTTGCTGCCATTATTGTTGTTTAACAGCAATTGAAAAATGAGCAAGGGGAGAGCCATCATCATTACTACTAGTTTTACTTTGATATTGAGTAAGTAGTATAAACTAGCACTTTAAAATCTTCATTTCACATCCATCTTTCTCTCTAACTTCTCAAATAAAGAAGAAGAAGCTGAAATCAAGGTAAACTAAGCAACCCCATTTCTTTTCTTCAATTGCGAAGAGGGTCAGATGTCTTGGGCATGAAGAGGAGAGGTAGAGGTGTTGGCTTGGAATGAAGAGTTTTTGGATCTTTTGATTGCACGAGTTGAAATACAGAGGTTTTTGGGTTTATATTTGAAGTGAAGAGGTAATTATTGAGAAACAAAGTATGCCTGCAGAGTTTGTTTTGGGTTTTTTTCATTTTACCAAGTCTCTCTCTCTCCTCAACCACCATCATGAACAACTCAATCTCTTTCCTAAGAATGTGCCAGAGAGCCTCTCCTGACGCTAGGGCTAATTCTTTAGAGTTTTTATAAAGAGAAATTTTAGAATTCTTATCTCCTTTGTCACTTTTTCTCTTGATCTCTTTTTCTTTATTTACAACCCGTTATCAGCACGAACAAGTCTCTAACGGTGTACTAAGATCCTTCAAGTTTCCTTTCGTTATATCAAGGTAAAAAATTTGTATTCTCTAACACATGTTATCTAGAAATCTATGTATAATCTTACTTCTAGGATTAAAGTATATATTCTTGCATCTTCTATAATGTCGTTAGTGTTTTTATTGTTTAAATTCTTAATTATCTACCTGACTTTAGATTTTCTTTTTTCTAGTGTTTTTACAATGTCAAACCTTACGAAGCTTGAATTTGTTGCCCTTTATATTTTTGGAAGAAATTTATTCGAACACACTAACATTGTCCAATCTTGATACACACACAAATCAATGTGAACTTGAAGTTCAAAGAATAATTCATTTGCAGAATGTCGCAAATCAATGACTAGATGTTTTTATAGACACCCAAAAGGTCACTAAATCACATGTACCTGCTGCAAATATTTATGCACGATTAATTGTTCCTGCAGGACATCTTGTGGATAAGCAGCTAATGAATCTAAAGTACGTCAAAAACGTGGTAGACCTATGGTGCAAAGGATACAATTCCTCGAAAGAAAAAGGAAATGAAACAACTTCAAAATGACACTCCAGAAGATGTCAATGAAACTCTAGAAGAGATAAAAACTAATACAGATCAACAACCCCATATTTCTAGACAAGTAAACCAAGAAGTGGTTCTGGTACTGGAAAATTATGAGATCTCATTAAAATATTGAAATATGTAGGGAAGAAATGAAGTTATCGTTGATAATGTGTTTGTATATACAATTGCTTATAAAATTGTCAATGATAATGAGTCTGAGCCTCAAATTGTAGAAGAATGTCGACATTGAAATGATTGGCCAAAATGGAAAGAAGCAATACGGGCTGAGCTAGACTCATTAGCCAAATGTAAAGTATTTGGACCAATAGTCCGGACACCTAAAGATGTCAAACCCGTTGGGTATAAATTAGTCTTTGTACGTAAAAGAAATGAGTTAAATGAAATTGAGAGATCAAAACACGACTTCTGTAATGACCCGATCCGCATAGTAATAATATTGTCCGCTCTGGGCCCAATCGACCCGCACGACTTTAAAACGCGTTGTGTCATATAATAACTAAACAAATAAATACGGGGGGTGTCAATATAACCCTGTGAAAACCCTAACCTTGTAGGGTTTTGTGAAAAGGAGAACCATGGATAAATCTTTGTTTTTATTGGTCACCGTGTTCTTGATCTACAGTGGGCTATTGTGAATTTTTTTATTATTTGCCTCTTATAACCGTGGTTCAAAATATTGATATGGCTGGGATATGTCAAACTTTGAAATAACATTTAAAATAATGGGTTGACATTGTGAAGATTTATTTATAAATGACAAAATGTCATTGTGAAGAAATTCTGAATTACCAAAAATAAATGATATTGATAAACTTTAGAATTGTATCACTTAGAACTACCACACCTCCTTTTGTTTTTTTACTTCCCCTATCTTATAGAGAAACTAAATAACCTGTGGGTTGTCTTGCGGATGTGGGGCACCCCTTTCTTATAGAAAAACTAAAATAACTTTCGGGTTAGTCTTGCGGAAAGGTGATGGTTTTGGAATGCCTAAAATAGGCTTGATATTTATCCGTAAAAAATGTGACGCGACTTTATGCGCATTGATAGCCCAAGAGCGGCTTTTGTTACTCATATAGTTAGGAGTATCCGGTGATGCATGTCTGTATGTAATGTGTCCCCACTTGGGCATGGATGACGGAGAAGTCCTCCTTTATATGAGAGAGACATAAGGGCATGTATGTTCGGTACAGAGGTGGTGCGAATGTGGTATCGTCTAAGTGATAATTCCGTTAAAAATGAATAATATGCTCAAGTCAAATAATGTATGAAGATAATTGTTTTAATTATTAAATTACATCTATATTGTTTATAACCCTACCCATGCAGGATGACAAGTCCACTAATATTTCTGCAGGTCAGACTTGTCATTGTCAACATCTACAGAGTAAGTACAAGTAAATACGCATTTATTTATTAGGACGACATGATTTCCTCGTGGAGGAACTACCTGTTTGTTTTGGTTATTTTGTCGTACTAAATTTTTCTATCATGCCATGCTATTTCTTTTATTGATTTTTGGGAACAAATAAATTTCACACCAGCTTAATTGCTGACCCAAGTGGGCTTTGGCTTCTTAGGTACATTTCTTTGGGAATGTAGCCAACTAGCTTGTTTCAGGATTTAGTAGTTTCGGGCGAGCTTAGAGAAGTTTGTTTCGTACGTGATGAGCATTGCTGGGGAGTTGCACATTGTTCGAGAGTTTAGGTCATTTTGTTTGTAGGTGACAGTTCAATCTTTTGTAATAGAACTTGGAGTTTTATTTATTATTTATTGAGAGAGATACATCCGTGATTAGTTGAACTTGTTAGAGTTGGTTCTACGAGATTTAATATATTATCCTTCCTTTTGATGGACTTTTTTTTTAGACCAGTTGTTTTATTTCCCTCTACTCTGGTAAATTGTGCATTGAATTATTTCTCGTAGATGCCAACTGTTACTTTTAGTGAATGACAATTCATGTCTCGAATTTTGGAAAAAATAGATAATCCTACGTGGATTTTGGGATTTTTGTTTTCTTCGAAAATCAGGGCGTGACAGTTTGGTATCAGAGCACCGTTTACCCTAGGCTAGGGAGAGTCTAGGGGATCCTCGAAATGTGGTTATGGGTAAGCAGTAAATTACTTTGTGGATCTTATGGAGTGTCTAATCATTTCCATTTTTATTTGAAGGATATGGCTGGAAGACATACTCGTCAGAATCCAAATGGGAACGGTAGCGGTAGCAGTGAAAATGTTGTTCCTAATGGAGATGACAATGGAAATGGAAATGGTCATGGTGAGAATACGATCCAGTTGAGTCAGGCTATGATGATGCAGTTGCTACAAGGATTGCAACAGAATAGTAATCAGGGTGACCCTTTTGCTATAAGGGTTAAGGAGTTTGGGATATTGGGTGGTAAGAGGTTTACCGGAGAGATGTAGATGCCTGAGTCCCAAGCTGTGAGACTGTTTTCAGGAGGATGCGACTTACTGAAGTCCAAAAACAGGAGTTAGCTGCACATCATCTGGATGGTATTGCCAGTTACTGGTGGGAGGCTTTACTACCCTCCATTGATATTGTTGTTATGACATGGGACGACTTCAATGATTGGTTTGAGAGTAGATTTGTGCCTAATGCAGTTAAGGCGCAATGGGCTGCGAAGTTTAATATGTTGAAGCAGACTGGGAATATGACTGTGGAGCAGTATGTCACGAAGTTTAACGAGTTGTCGTGTTATGCTCCGTATTTGGTGGACACACCAGAAAAGAAAAATGTCAAATTTATTGGGGGTTTGCATCACTACCTATCGATGGCTCTTCTCACTGTTGACAGGGAGAGTTTTGACAGAATTTTGGATTTGGCATTGAAGTACGAGGAACAAAACAAGTTGTATCATGAGAGCATGGAGAAAGGCAAGAAAAAGTGCGAGGTGTCAGGAAACACTCGTCACCAGGGTGCGTCGCGTGATTATCGTAGTGACCGTAGCCATTTTTGTCCTTATGATCAAGGGCAAAGGGGTCAACATTTTCATAACCAGAGATCTCAAGGTGGTTACCGGAACCAACAGCAGGGAGAAAACCAGTTCCACCGCCAGGGTGAAAATCAGTTCCAGAGACAGGGATATAATCATTCCCAAAAACAGGATGGTAATCAGCATCAGAGGCAGAATGGGAACCAATTCCATCATCAGGGTAACCAGAGACAAGGTTATCAGGGTAAGTGGAACCAAACTACCCAAGCAGCATCGGGGGGACATACAATGACCTGCTTTACTTGTGGGCAACTAGGCCATCGGATGCGAGATTTCCCTAATGATAGGAACACGCCCCAGAATAGGCAAGGTCAACCCACCCAAGGGTGTGTATTTGCCGCCCTACCAGATCAGAAAAACTTTCAAGGTACTCCTGATTTTCCTATCTCTAATATGAAGGTTTTATTTGATATTGGTGTATCATATTCTTTCATATCTCGACGTTTGGTTAATCGAAAAATGTTGAAAACTTTGTCACTTGCAAAACCATTATGTGTTACCACCCCTTTAGGACGCTCAACGACATTAAATGAAGTATGTAAAAATTTTAAGATTTCCTTCCTCGACAAAGTGTTTCTTGTCGATTTGATTGTGCTTGACTTTGAGGGCTTTGATGTGATTTTGGGAATGGATTGGTTGTGTAAGAACTTAGTCACGCTGGATTGTGCAAAGAAGATAGTTTCCATTCATGCTCCTGGCATGCCCCCTGTTTCTCACACTTGTGGAAATTGTGAAGAGTCAGTGATGTTTAGTTTCTTTTACTCGGTGGGGACGTCGGAGGGAGAAATCCGAGATGTAGAAGTGGTAAGAGATTATGAGGATGTATTTCAGGAAATTCCTGGCTTGCCACCTAGGCGAGAAGTTGAGTTCCGAATCGATTTAGTACCTGAAACCGCTCCTATCTCTAAGGCGGCGTATCGGATGGCACCAAAGGAGTTGAACGAGATGAAAGTCCAGTTGGATGAGATGTTGCAAAAAGGGTAATTTTAGTGTTTTTGCTTTGTTTTATTCGAAGATACTTATTGACATGTTTATTCATGTTAATGTATATATGTGTAATCCTTTTGAGGTGTGTATGAACTAGGTTCATACGTCCTAGTAATTCTCCGTGGGGAGCATCCGCAATTTTCGTTTCGAATAAGGATGGTACCTGGGCTTCTTGATCAGTTGAGGGGAGCAGTGGTGTTCTCTCAGTTTGACTTGAGAACTGGATATCATCAGATGGGTGTAGAAGAAGATAGTATTCCTCTCACGGCTTTTCGTACGAGATATGGATTGTATGAGTTTCCCGTCATGCCTTTTGGTTTGACAAATGCCCCAGCCTTTTTCATGAACCTGATGAACCGGATCTTTTGACCATACTTGGACAAATTCGTCAATATTTTTATCGATGACATTTTGGTTTACTCCAGTAGTGAAGCAGAACACAGAGAACGTCTCAGGATAGTGTTGCAGACCTTGAGAGATCAGAAATTGTATGCAAAATTTAGCAAGTGCCATTTTTGGGAGAAAGAGGTAAAATTCTTAGGGCATGTTGTTTCTAGTCAAGGTATAGCAGTTGATCCTGATAAGGTGAAAGCAGTGAGAGATTGGAAACAACCTACTAATGCAACGCAGGTGAGAAGCTTTTTAGGGTTAGTTGGTTACTATAGAAGATTTATCGAGAAGTTTTCTCTTATTGCTGCCCCTTTGACTAAGTTGACCCGCAAGAATGTTTAGTTTATTTGGACCAATGAGTGTGAAAAGGCTTTTCAGGAGTTGAAGCACCGATTAACCACTGCGCCCATTCTGACTATTCCAGTGCAAGGTGGGAAGTTTGTGGTTTTCACTGATCCTAGTGGCACAGGTTTGGGTTGTGTACTGATGCAGAATCAGAAGGTTGTGTCGTATGCCTCACGACAATTGAAGCCACATGAGAGGCGATATCCTACCCATGACTTGGAATTAGCGGCAGTTGTGTTTGCTTTGAAGATGTGGCGACATTACCTTTATGGGGAGCATTTTGAGTTGTTCACGGATCACAAGAGTCTCAAGTATTTGTTTTCGCAAAAGGAGTTGAATATGAGACAACAAAGGTGGGTGGAGTTCATTAGTAGTTATGATTTTGAGATCCTTTACCACCCAGGTAAGGGAAATGTGGTAGCCGATGCTCTAAGTCGGCAACATACCATTATGGCTTCACTCATGGTAGAGGAATGGAAGTCTCTTGAGTCTATTTCTTCTTGTGATGTTCAGCTTGTCTAGGGAGCGAACACGGCTTATGTTGGTAGTTTATCTGTTCGACCTTCTTTGATCAGCAGGGTTTTAGAGGAGCAACCTAAGGATTCTCGTTTTATGAGAAAATTAGAGGACTTAGTGCTTGATCATCTAGATGATTGTCCCTCAGAGTGGTCAGTTGAGTCCGATGGTGGTTTGAGATTTCACGAGAGTCTTTGTGTGCCCGAGATTGAGGGATTGAAGAAAAAAAATTATGGATGAGACTCATAAGTCATGTTTTACCATTCACCCGAGAGGCACAAAAATGTATCATGATCTAAAGCAAACTTTCTGGTGGGACGGTATGAAGAAGGATGTGGGAAATTATGTATCACGGTGTTTCACTTGTCAACAAGTGAAGGCCGAGCATCAGCGGCCCTCAGGTTTGTTGCAGCCATTAGAAATTCCTATATTGAAATGGGAGAATATTTCTATGGACTTTGTAGATGGTTTACCGAAGACCTGACGAGGCAACGAGTCAATTTGGGTTATAGTTGACCGTTTGACTAAGTCCGCGCATTTTGTTCCGGTTGGTGTGTACCGCACTACCGAACAGTTAGCCAGACGATACATCCGTGGGGTAGTTAGGCTTCACGGAGTACCAATGTCCATTGTGTCAGACAGAAATCCCTTGTTTGCAGCTGAGTTTTGGGAGAGTTTTCAGCGAGCCATGGGGACGAGACTAGATTTGAGTACAACTTATCATCCTCAGACTGATGGTCAGACGGAGCGGGTGAATCAGGTTCTAGAGGATATGCTTCGGGCATGTGTGCTCGATTTTGGTGGTAATTGGGAGGATTATTTACCTCTCATAGAGTTTGCTTATAACAACAATTATCATTCTAGTATTGGCATGGCCCTGTTTGAGGCTTTATATGGGAGACCATGTCGATCACCATCCTGTTGGGCGGAGGTTGGTGACATAGTCTTGTTGGGGCCAGAGATAGTCCGGGAGACATCAGAGAAGGTGCAGATTATTAGAGAGCAGATCAAAACTGCTCAAAGCCGACAAAATAGTTATGCTGATCGGAAGCGTAAGGCGGTAGAATTTCATATTGGGGACCTTGTCTTTCTCAAGGTTTCACCTATGAGCGGTGTATTGAGGTTAGGTAAGAAATGGAAGTTAAGTCCTAGATTTGTGGGACCATTTGAGATCATTGCTCGAGTTGGGAGTTTAGCCTATAGACTCGCCTTGCCACCGAGCTTATCAGCTGTTCATGATGTGTTTCACATTTCCATGCTGAGAAAGTGTGTGAAGGATCATGCTCATATCGTCCAACCCACAGAAATTGAGATTAATGACGACTTCACCCAAGTAGTACGACCGATCAAGATTGTGGATCGTGATGTGAAACAACTCCGTAGAAGGATAGTGAATTTGGTGAAAGTCCAGTGGAGTTTAAAGGAGAATGATGTAACTTGGGAGCTAGAGGACAAGGTGAAACAATTGCACCCAGAGCTATTCATCTAGTGAATCTCGGGACGAGATTCCTTTTGAGGTGTGTATAATGTAACGACCCTAATTAGTGCACATTATAAATTTTTAGGGCTTTATTAAATTTGGAGTTGAGTCATATAATAACTAAATAAATAAATACGGGGGTGTCAATATAACCATGTGAAAACCCTAACCTTGTAGGGTTTTGTCTTTAGGTTGGTTAAATAGAGGTTTGGTTCTTCCCAGCTGCATTGAAAAAAAATCTGTAGAAAAAAAAGGAAGAAGGAGCAAAAGGGAAAAAGAAAAAGGAAAAGGAAAAGGAAGAGAAAAATAAAAGGTGAGTTTCTCGTTTCCCTAGATTAGTCTTTCTGTTTTATTTCTATTTCTTTTTTTATGCCTTTTTGGAATATGGGTTGAGATATCATGATAAGTAATTGGGTGATTCATAGTGTTACTTGGATGCAAAATTTGTCCTGTTACAGATAGAGTTGTTTATGTATTCACACTTTTGTGTCAGTATTCCTGAAATTTTGTGGAGAAGAAGTGTATGTGTTGTGTCAGAAATATTGTTTATGTCAGAAATCCCGTGACTCCGTAGAAAAGAAGTGTATTTTTTTTTGGTGTCAGTAACCCTGTTTCCTTTTGTTTTATCTAGTCATGGCTATCCCTATCACTAACTATTCATGGCTATCCCTATCACTATCTATGGCTATCACTATCACTAACTATTCATGGCTATCCCAATCACTATCTATTCATGACTATCTATGTGTATCAACATTTATTCATGGCTACGACTGTAAGCTCTATTCATGGCTATATAAGCTTCTATTCATTGCTATCATTATCTATGTATAATTTTTTTTATCTTGTTTCCCTAGATAAGCATATACAAGCATGATGTATGCATTGATGCTCTGTTTGTTTATATGAGGTAAACATCTGACTTTTGACAGCGTGGGGTTTGACCATCATATGTAACCCGTCAGTTGTGAAAGCAATTTATTTATGCACTGTTGTGTTAAAAAAAAGTATGTGAAAAGGAGAACCATGGGCAAATCATTGTTTTTATTGGTCACCGTGTTCTTGATCTACAGTGGGCTATTGTGAATTTTTTTTATTATTTGCCTCTTATAACCGTGGTTCAAAATATTGATATGGCTGGGATATGTCGAACCTTGAAATAACATTTAAAATAATGGGTTGACATTGTGAAGATTTATTTATAAATGACAAAATGTCATTGTGAAGAAATTTTGAAATACCAAAAATAAATAATATTGATAAACTTTGGAATTGTATCACTTAGAACTATCACACCTCTTTTTGTTTTATTATTTCCCCTATCTTATAGAGAAACTAAATAACCCGCGGGTTGTCTTGCGGATGTGGGGCACCCCTTTCTTATAGAGAAACTAAAATAACTTTCGGGTTAGTCTTGAGGAAAGGTGGTGATTTTGGAATGCCTAAAATAGGCTTGATATTTATTCGTAAAAAATGTGACGTGACTTTATGCGCATTGATAGCCCAAGAGAGGCTTTTGTTACTCATATTGTTAGGAGTATCCGGTGATGCATGCATGTATGTTATGTGTCCCCACTTGGGTATGGATGACGGAGAAGTCCTCCTTTATATGAGAGAGACATACGGGCATGTATGTTCGGCACGGAGGTGGTGAGAATGTGGTATCGTTTAAGTGATCAATCCGTTAAAAATGAATAATATGCTTAAGTCAAATAATGTATGAAGATAATTGTTTTAATTATTAAATTACATCTATATTGTTTATAACCCTACTCATGCAGGATGACAAGTCCACTAGTATTTCTGCAGGTCAGACTTGTCATTGTCAATATCTAAAGAGTAACTACAAATAAATACGTATTTATTTATTAGGACGACATGATTGCCTCGTTCAATATCTTATTGTGCGGATCAGGTCGTTACAGAATAGTATCAGAGCCTGACCCAGCTGAAAGTGTGCCAACGTAGACGTTGGGCCCTAAGGGAGGTGGATTGTGAGACCCTGGAGTGGGCGAACCTGAGGGTGAGGGTTGAAGCCCAATAGCCCAACAGGCCTGAGAGGGGTTGGACGAGCTACAAAGGGAGACATAGTCCCACATCGCCTGGGTGTGGGAGGGGATGTGCTACTTATGTGTGAGGTCAGATCCCCATAGTAACAACGAGTTTTAAAGCCGTGCGGGCCGGTTGGGCCCAGAGCGGACAATATTGTTACTATGCGAATCGGGTCGCTACAACTTGTAGCACAAGGTTTTTCATAAATGCCTGACATAGATTATGAAGAGACATATTCTTTTGTTATGGATGCAATTATTTTCAGGTTTTTGATTAGTCCGGTAGTCTCTAAAGGACTTGACATATGTCTAATGGACGTAGTGACAACTTACTTATATGGGTCATTAGATAATGACATATATATCAAAATCATTGAAGGATTTAAGGTGCCTGAAGCATATAATTCAAAACTTCGGAGTATGTACTCTGTTAAACTACAAAGATCCTTGTATGGGTTAAAGCAATCTGGATGCATGTGGTACAATTGTCTAAGTGAATATTTATTGAAGTCTGGGTATGAAAATAACCGTTGTCCTTGTGTTTTCATCAAGAAAATAAATTATGGATTTGCTATAGTCGCAGTTTATGTTGATGACTTAAACATAGTAGGGACTCCAAAAGAGATCTCAAACTGCAGACTACCTAAAGAAACAATTTGAAATGAAGGATCTTGGGAAGACAAAGTTTTGTCTTGAATTTTAAATTGAACATTTGTCAAGTGAAATTCTTATTCATCAATCATCGTATATATAAAAGATTTTGAAACAATTTTATATGGATAAATGTTATCCATTAAGCTCCCCAATGGTTGTTTGTTTCACTTGATGTTAAAAATGATCATTTTCATCCACGAGAAGATGATGGAATTTTTTTTGCTCCTGAAGTACCATATCTTAGTGCAATAGGAACACTTTTGTATCTTGCAAATTGCACTAGACCAAATATAGCTTTTGCAGTCAATCTACTAGCAAGATTTAGTTCTGCACCAACACGAAGACATTGAAATGGAATGAAACATGTTTTTCGTTATCTTCGTGGCACATCTGATATGGGTTTGTTTTATCCAAAAGGAGTAAAGTTAAAATTGGTAAGATATGTTGATGTTGGATATCGTTCCGATCCTCATAAAGCTCCACAAACATACTATATTTTCACTTATGGTGACATTGCTATCTCATGGCGCTTTGTAAAACAAACAATCACTGCTACCTCATTAAGCCATTCAAAAATATTGGTTATCCATGAAGCAAGTCGTGAGTGTGTATGGTTAAGAACTATGATTCAACACATTATAGGAGCATGTGGATTATTGATGGAAAATGACAAGTCAACAATATTGCATGAGGACAATGCAGCGTGTATTGCACAAATTAAAGGTGGCTTCATAAAATGTGATAGAACTAAACATATTTCCCCAAAGTTTTTTTACACTCATGAACTCCTTAAAAAAGGTAATATTGATATTTGCAAAATTTGCTCAAGTGACAACTCAGCAGATCTATTCACAAAGGCATTGCTAACTTCAATTTTTTAAGAAGCGCGTGTATAACATTGGAATGCGTCGACTTAAAGACATTTCATAAATTGGTTGTATTTTTTAGGGGAAGTAAGTTATCTATGAATATTGTACTTCTTTTTTCCTTCGCTAAGTTTTTATCCCAATGAGTTTTTTTAGCAAGGTTTTAACGAAGCATATTCATAGTGTATAGTCATCCAAGGGGAAGTGTTGTAAAACATGCTTGTTTTACAACAATATCACTAATTTCATGTCCAAATTATCATGTCCTTATCGGATTGGATACGTATAGATCCAAATTGTACCAATAACTATCGGATTTAAACTTTATGGATCGATCCAGGATTCAAAATCTAATCCCAGAACCTTTTTTTATTGGTTTGGAACGGTTTGGAGATCAAGTCTAATCGGATCTATTGCTAGCCCTAGTTTGTGGTGGTGGTGTTGGAGTCAACTTGAAACCATTTATTGAACTATATCAATCGATTTGCCTAAAATCTAAATCGAAACTAAAAACCGTACCGAATCGACAAAACTATGCCAAACCAAACTAAACCAACCAAAACCGACTAAAACTATAGATTATCTACTACTTTTTTTATATATAAAAATAACAAGTGTATTTGGTCGATTCAGTTTGGTTCTAGCGGTTTAATCGGTTCATTTGATTTTTTATTCAGCATTACGTCGTAAAATGAAGATGAAGTTAGTTACAATTTTGAGTATGATGGGCGTGTTTCTTTTCCTTCTCAAAGAGTGGGCATGTACAGGCCCCCCTCTCAATGAGTGAGCGCATCGATACTTTCGTATAGGGGTGGAGTCAGAAATTTGTGTAGGTGGGGCACTAAATCGTTTAGAAACATGACAACTTGATTAATCACTATGATATTGGTTTTATGTTGGTATATTGTTAAAAATCAAATTTTACTAATCCATCATAAGTTAAAAATATAATTGACATTTTCTAGTCATTATTGCCCCAATAAATACACATTTAAAATTTATAATGAAAATGCATTATCACATATAAAAAGAAATTAGCGAAACAATTTTCAAACTCTTTAATAACTAAGAAATTGAAGCGACCCAAAATGCAATGGTTGTTTCTATGTGCATCCACAACTTGTTTTTTCGAACACCACTGAAAATCATTCTTTTCTACTATGTACACCACCATATGAGGAGCATCAAACACATTTTTACCTTTCAAGCTCAATCCCATCGAGGCGATTAAGTTCATTTGTTGTTCATCCACCTATCTATAACTCTCTCTCTCTCAATCGATGGAGACTTGGATGGAGGGAGGTCAATTCGGTGGTGGGAGATGGAGGTTGGGTTGGTGGATTTTGGAGTGTTGCAATTCTCAATTTGGGTGTGGGGAAAACTGATTGTTGGCTTGAAGTGAAGATGAGATATTTTTGTTTCCCATGGAATTTTGTGAGTGTTTGAGGGATGGTTGAAGTAAAATAGCAATGTTTAGATTTCCTTTTTCTTTACACCCATGGTTGGGTTGGGTTGGGTTTGGTTTGGTTTTACAATGGATGATGGTGTGTTGTCGGTACGGTTCATGAGGCTAGATATCACAAATAAAATAATAAATAAACAAATAAACAAAATAGATAAATAAACAAGTAAACAAAATAGTGAAAGAATCTCATTTCTTTCCTCTTTAATTAAGGACGTAGTTGCAATTGGAGATGGGTAGTTCCTCACACCATGTGTAGGCAAGCATCTCATGCCAATTAAATTTCTATCATACCTATAGCAAATATTTATGTTACCTATACTTACTCTGTGGAAGTGGACATTAGCAAGTCTTACCTGCAGAAATATTACTAGACCTATCATCCTACACGAAATGGTAGAAATAAATAGATGGAAAATTTCAATTTCTCACTGCTCCAAAATTTTGTGATTTCTAATCAAACTAGTCAAAATTTGGGAAAAATCAAAAAATAAAAAGTGTGCAAAATGTCGTCTTTTACTAAAACTCCCGAAACTAGGTAATTCGAACTCAAACGGCCTAAAAAAAACCCAATTTTCTACAGACTATCTAGTCTACTTAAAACCTAAATAACTCACTCTAGGTGCAAATTTTCGAAAGTATGCATTTTACAAAAAAAATGTTTAGAATTGTGTCATTTACTTAACTACAAACATTCATACCAAACCAAGTTACCAATTTGTTAGAATTTACAACTAAGATTGTTGTGTCCACACCTTATTTATCTTAACAAATAACTTATTCCTCGACAATTTCATTTTTCATTTTTCATTTTTCAATTATTGAACCATTTTGTTTTACCAAGCCCAACTTTAGCCAAATCAGTCAACATTTATATGTTTCGATACAACAACAAAATATTATTTCTAACAATTAAGTCCAAGATACGGGAGTTTTATCTCTATGTAGGTTTTTGCAGGACTTTTTTTTATTTCAGTTATATTAAAAGTGAGGTCAAGGGTAACAAAATGACAGATCTCCTAGAGTTCCCATAAACAAAATTTCTTTGATTGGTTGATTTTTAATCAATTGATCACATTAGACTATACCATGTTTGCACAACCTACGTGCCAAACATACATGTTTGTATGCCTCTCTCATATAAATAATAATTTCTCCATCATCCGTGCCTAACTGGGAACATCATATACGGACATGCATCCCGAATACTCCTAAATATATGAGTACCATAAAACCACTATTGGGCTACAATGCACATAAGATCTTCCATTACATGTTTTGCTTATAAATAATCGAACCTATTTTAAGCATTTAAAAAACCGCCCCCTTTACGCAAGACCCAACAGGAAGGTTACTTAGTTTCTCTTTAAGAAACGGGTGTTCTACTCCGTAAGACCCAAGGCGGTGGTTATTTAGTTTCTCTATAGGAGAGAGATATCATAAACAACAAAAGGTATGGTAATTCTAAAAGATAACTTTCAATATAATTAAGGTTTATGAACTCAAGGCGACTCATATAGCTAGTGTATCCCACAATTCTTACGCAATGACACTTTGTCAATCATAAACAAATCTACCCATTCTTTTGGGGATCGTAACATTTTCCTGAACAACTTTTCTAGAACAAAGATTATAATCCAAACATTTAACAGCAATGCAAAATGCATGATCTCAACAATACTAACATAGAAATAATCAGATCATCATAATAAAATATCACTTTTGCAAATTGAGTATACCCCACCCAGAACCCTCAGTCACCTACTCATTATGTTTATGATATAACAAAATCTAATGTCAATCATATCCACACATCGAATCTTTTGATTATATAAGATAAAATAAGAATATCATGTATCAATTTGCATAATGATTAATTTCAAGTTTAAAAAGGAATCGAACAATTCTAGTTATAATACGTAAAGTATATGTTGTCAGAATATAAATACCGGTTTTTAGACCAAATAGTTCAGAATCGGGAAAAACTCAAATACGAAGTTGTGCAAAATGATGTTTTACGTAACAAGCAATGACTTTTTACTTGTTTCATGCTACAAAATAATTTCTACAAAATAATTTCTACAATTTTTTTAACATTATGAAAATTTTAAATATTTGATTTAAGAACCCGTCTAATTGTCGAGGAAAGCAGCGAGGGACCCCACAGGGGGAGGGGGAGTCGTCCATCCCTCCGGGATGCGCGTTTGACTTTTCAACGCACGCATCCCGAGGGTTGAAAATGCGCATCTCGGGGGGAATGGACGGCTCCCCCTCCCCCCTGTGGGGTCCCTCGCTGCTTTCCTCGACAATTAGATTTTTTCTTGATTTAAGCTAAAAATCGAAAGAAGAAGAGTACATGTTCTCTTTTTTTCAACTAAAACCCTGATGTCAAATTACACATACAATATCATATTAAGCCTAAATATGGATTCTCTATTCTAATATTAAATAAAACATCATTCAAATAATGCATACAATAATATAATAAATTTTCATGGTCATTTCGAACTACGGTTTAAACTATAACTAGGGTTTAAAATGATTATATAAGAAAATACTCACAAATCAATTGACAAAGAGATATTTCAAAATCCTCAATCGCCAAACATTGGAATGCGCACACGTGAACTCGCAAAATCGTACACTCATTGCATGCCTTCTTCTTTATCTCTGTTTTCTTTTATTTAATGACAGAGATGGAGATGAATCTCTCCTCTCTATCCCTCTTCTCTTTCTTCTCTTTTCTTCATTCTTTTATCTATTATCTCTACAATCTCTACAAACCACATGTCATAGAAAAAATAGATCTCCCTATCTTGACGACTAGCACCACAGCTAGATTAAAATTGTAAATCCCAGCGTAGTTATTTATACCTTTTTTTTTATGAAAACAAATATTTAAAAAAAGTAATCAAAAATCATTTTATTGATGAAAATATTTATATAAATAGACCATGCTCACCAAATGCATTAATTTATGGATTTCACAAATATCACGCTTTCATTAAATTATAAACAAATCCAAATTTTATTTTAGAAACTTTAATGCAGCAAACAAACCATTTAAAGTAGCGATGAAAAATAATCTATAAGTTTATTTTTATAATAAAAAAATGTGGTCCTTACAGAAGGTGAGAGAGAGATAGAGATACTCAAATGGGAGAGTCAAGAAAGTGGAAAGGGTTTAATAGAGGAAACAAAGGTTGTGGAACAAAAAAGGAAAGAAAGTTTTATTATGGGAGTCTTTTCTTTTTGGAATAATTGTAGGGTTTTTTTTACTGTGGGGTCCATTTGATTTATTGTAATTGAGTTTGAGATTCATTTTAAAAACTAATTGATTCTAGGGTCCAAAGTGGCATAGTCAATCCAATTGACTGTCAAATATTTTTTATGGGGACAACGTTGCCCTTAATAAAATCAAAGGTTTAGATTGAAAAAAAATTTAAAAATCCATGTCGGTGAGATCTTAGAGAACCTCGAGATGAAAACACACTTCGAGGCAAACAAATGGTGTTGATTTAAAAAAAAATTGTCTTATTCTCCAATTCTCTGCAACTAAATCGACACCACCGTCATCTTCTCAAATCCACAACCTCACCTCCGACTCCTTCTCATCCTCTTCACTCCATTTCCCCAAATCCATAAAAGTCATTTCATTCGGGCGCACCCCATTATCCATTTTCTATCTAAGACCAATCTTAATGCCTTTTTCAAAAACCCATTGACTGAAAAACCATGTAACATAGTGTTCCATAGCGAACATTCTTTCTCCTCATCGACCTGAACACCACAATGCATCCACACTTATAACATGTCAATCAATGTTGTTGTTGTAAAATCATCCAGTTCTAGCTTCGTCCTTTTGATGTAAACATGCACCCATTTACCCAAATTCAATGCACCAAGATGAGCACAAGTCGTTAAGACTAACAATGGCAAAGTCATCAGGCTTAGGCTCAACACTTTCAGTTCTTGGAACATAAGCAAAGCCATATTTGGTTTTTCCAACTTCAAACAGGAATCCATCAAAGTAGTCCAAGAAAAAACATTTCTCTGAGGCATTTTATCAAACATCCAAAGTAGTTTCAAATTGCCCACAAGATGAATACATTGCCATAAATGACATCTGCACAAAAATGTCCGAATAGAGCCCACAAGATGAATACATTGCACACTTTAGCATAGGCTTTAAGGACGAGAGCAAAAGTGAGCTCCATTGTGAAGTATCACCATTTGTTCGTATTTTCAATGGCCCCGATGAGAAAAGAGATTCAATGACGGGAGAGAGTGAGAAAGAGATGTACCATTATTGTCCTTGTCAAATAGACTAAAAGCTTCCTTGAACTCAAAGATTTGCTATTTAGTCACTTGTTTTGCCATTTTTTCTTTTTTCTTCGGTTTTGCTCTTTTAACAAACAACAACAAACAAAACACATAAAGAAATAAAGAGAGAGGTTTTGGTTTTTGGTCTTAAAAAAAAAAAGGGTGAATTTGTTGTTGGTACCTTCTACTAATGGGATAAATGTCTTTGATCTTGTTTACTCATCGTATTTGAGTTTTGGTCCCTTAACCACCACTGATATGGTTGATCGTCTGTTCAACAATTAAGTTGGCATGTGCCTTGCATGTGAATTTTTTTCTTACTCAAATACCTTTAGTCTCATATTCTTCCCCAACTTCATATTTTTTCCCTTCCTGTCTCATCATCACAAGTTGATAAAATCCCCCAATTCCTTTTTTTTTCCACAACACCTGTTCTAAATCACCACCACTGCCCCTTCCCCCAAATTCTTTAAATTGCAGCCACCAAAAACCTGTGAAAAACCCACCCCCTATTTTTTTTCTTCAAATCACACCCTCAAATCCAACATTCCTTCGCCTCATCCTCTAATATTTCACAATCTCCACCATATGAATATGATGGTTCTCAAGAGGAGTAAGTCATCTCCATAGCAACTGTTTACAAGCATTAGCAACAACATCACCATTACCACCACCTGTTCAATGCTACCACCACCACCGACTATGAATAGTCCATTGATGAGGATGGCTTTTTGATCTAGCCATCACCTCCTTCCTCTTCCATGTACTTTGCTCCATATCCACATCCACTACCAATAATCGATTAATAAGGGGTGGCGGGTTGTTCACAGCTACAATTTGAAAAAGATGAAGATGAAGGTGGATGAATGAGGTGTTGGTGGTGATTGCTTTTTTGGGGAAGGGGTTTTAGTGAGGATGGATAGCGGTGCCTGCCGGTGGTTCAAATTGGTGAGGGAAAAAGGTGACATTGGAGAAGAAGAAGAAGAAAAAGGGATTTGGGTTTTTTTTTCCACTTTGGTTTCCTATTAATCTGGGACATTGTTTATTCTTCGAATCTATTCAACCTAAGAATCCTAGATAAACCTTTGATTATTGTTTATTCTTCGAATCTATGCAACCTAAGAATCCTAGATAAACCTTTTGATGATGATGAGAGAGGAGGGGGGAAGAAGGTGGCAATTGTGTTTTGTTCTGATAATAACTTTGGTTATGAATAAGAAGTTGTCCATTTAGACGGGGTGTTTGTTTTTACTTTTACACTGAATCAGAAGTTCTTAATAGGTTATGAATTCAAAGCAATTTAATAAGCACCAATGAGATGCTTAACACTTGTGCTGACCATGGAGTGCTTAGTGCTGAGTGGAAAAAAAATACCCTTGAAAGATTAAGTTGGGGAAGAAGGTGAAACCAAGAGTCATCATCATCAAAGCCCAAGAGTATTTGAGTAAAAAAACCAAGAGTATTTGAGTAAAAAAATCACATGCAAAACAAATGCCAACTTAATTGTTGACCAAACAACCAACGACATTCAAGGGACTAAACTCAAATACGATTATTAAACGGGATAAAAAAACATTTATGCCATTAGTATAAACGATCAACATCAAATTTATCCAAAAATAAAAAATGTGTGTTGATGATAAAATGGAGAGAAAGTGCCTTGTCTCTGGATTTTCCTAGCCTTGATTTTATAGATCTCTAGAAGGTGAGGCAGCCCACTCCACGTGCCAAATGTCAGCCCTCATGCGTCGTGGTGATGGTGGTGTTGTTCAAGTTGGTAAGGTGGCGATGACAATGTAGTGAAGAAAATGAGGAGGCGGAGGTGGGGTTGTGGATTTCAGAAGATGAAGATGGTGTGGGTCCAGTTGCAGAGGATTAAAGAGGAAGACAATTTTTTGGGTTTTGTTTTATCAACACCATTTGTTTTGTCTCGAAATATGTTTCATCTCGAGGTTCTCTTGTTCAATAAAATATCATCGAGATTGATTTTTGTGTTTCTTCAATCTAGACCTTTGATTTATAATGTTGTCCCCTTAAAAAAAATCTTTGAATATCGCATACTATGCCATTTTAAACCCAAGAGTAAAATAATTTCTAGAAGAGATTCTAAACATAATTACAATAAATTGAATAGACCCCAAAATCAATATAACCATAATCAATATAATCTCGAAGCTTCTATCCGAGTGATGTTGGGTGTACATAGCAAACCTTAATCCCACTCACTCAATCCTAAGGTGCTTCACCCATCTCGAGGCAAAATGAACGGTGAGGGGTTTGCACCAGGCTAAATACCAGGCAAACCCCCGGTGCAACAAAGAATTTTCGTCGCATCTCACATTGGTCGTTTCTCCCACATTTCATTCCAATAAAAATAAAAAAATAAAACCGTTGGAACCCTCGAGAAGCAAAGTAAGAGGGAAAGTCGTTACCCTCCCAAACAGCTCAATAGAACACACTAGAAACCTTTCTTCTTCACTATATATAACCCCCTCTAATTCACCCCCACCAATTCACAACACACAAAAAAGCTCTGTTTTTCGTGTTCTTCGAAGAAGAATTCAGCAATGGCGGACGTCATGATGGCAGGCGGCGAGACCTTCGCCTTCCAGGCGGAGATCAACCAGCTTCTCAGCCTAATCATCAACACATTCTACAGCAACAAGGAGATCTTCCTCCGAGAACTCATCAGCAACTCCTCCGACGCCCTCAACAAGATTTGCTTCGAAAGCTTGACTGATAAGAGTAAGTTCGATGCCCAGCCTGAGCTTTTCATTCACCTTATCCCCGATAAGGTAAACAAGACTCTCTCCATTGTCGACAGCGGCATTGGGATGACCAAAGCAGAGGTAAGAACAGAGATACCCAGTTCTTGATTTGATGATTTTACGGTGTTTTGAGGTTTGGGTATTGTATTAATTGATTGTGGTGATTTGGTATACTTGGTTAACAATCTGGGGACAATTGCGAGGTCTGGAACGAAGGAATTCATGGAGGCATTACAGGCTGGGGCGGATGTGAGCATGATTGGACAATTTGGGGTTGGCTTTTACTCTGCTTATTTGGTTGCGGAGAAGGTTATTGTGACGACGAAACACAATGATGATGAACAGTACGTTTGGGAGTCTCAAGCTGGTGGGTCTTTCACTGTTACCAGAGATGTTAATGGGGAGCTGTTGGGAAGAGGAACCAAGATCACTCTCTTCCTCAAGGAGGATCAGGTAATTGCAAGCTTCTATTGTTGTTATTGCAATGTAGGTTCATATGATCTCATGATTGTTCTATAGTTTAGTGCCTAAAATTTTATGGGTTTTGAAGCTTGTGTAATTGTGATCTTGATGATGGTTATTTATTTATTTATTTATTTCATGCAAATTGCATAGATGGATGATCAAGATATTCAAAAAACCTTAGCCGCATGATGAAATTTAGATTCATTTTTTATCTTCAATTTGCTAATTTTTTTAGGTAAAAACTCGATTTGTGAATTTGTATAAAGAAAATAAAAACTCAATATTGCAATGTAGGTTAATTGTGTTTGAAATTGAGTTTGTGATTGTGATGATTCTTGGATATTTTGTACCATAATTTTTATCTGTGATAATAAATGAATGTTCAAAATTGTTTCATGAAAAAAGTTCACCCTAATGCATTAGGATGCATTGTTCAAAATTGATGAATAATCGATGCTACATTTGTTTCTTTAATTGATGTTAGATTAGTTTTTATTGTTTTCAATGTTGATTTGGATTATCTTTATGAAATGCGCATGAATCCATTTGAAATTGATTAACTGATGTTTTGCTATGTGAATTCCAATTTGAAATGCTACTTTTTATTTTAAAATGGGGATTCTGATTGATTTTGTTTATTATGGTTTAGATGGAATACTTGTAAGAGAGGAGGCTGAAGGACCTAGTGAAGAAGCATTCTGAGTTTATCAGCTACCCCATTTACCTTTGGACTGAGAAGACCACCGAGAAGGAAGTTAGTGATGATGAAGATGAGGAAGAGATCAAGAAGGAAAAAGAGGGAGATGTTGAGGAGGTAGATGAAGACAAGGAGGAGACAAAGTCGAATAAGAAGAAGGTTAAGGAGGTTAGCCATGAGTGGGAGCTCATTAACAAACAGAAGCCTATTTGGCTGTGAAAGCCAGAGGAGATCACCAAGGGAGAATATGCAGCATTTTACAAGAGCTTGACAAATGATTGGGAGGATCATCTGGCTGTGAAGCATTTCTCTGTGGAAGGGCAGCTTGAGTTCAAGGCAGTACTCTTTGTACCAAAGAGGGCTCCATTTGATCTCTTCGACACCAAGAAGAAGTTGAACAACATTAAGCTTTATGTTCGGAGAGTGTTCATCATGGACAATTGCGAGGAGCTCATCCCTGAGTAGCTTAGTTTTGTGAAAGGTGTGGTGGATTCTGATGATCTCCCATTGAACATTTCTCGTGAGATGTTGCAGCAGAACAAGATTCTCAAGGTGATTAGAAAGAATCTGGTGAAAAAGTGCATTGAAATGTTCAATGAGATTGCTGAGAACAAGGAAGATTATAACAAGTTCTATGAGGCATTCTCGAAGAATTTGAAGTTAGGTATTCACGAAGATAGCCAGAACAGGTCTAAGCTGGCTGAGTTACTTCGATACCATTCGACCAAGAGTGGTGATGAGTTGACAAGTTTGAAGGACTATGTGACTAGAATGAAAGAAGGGCAGAAGGATATCTACTACATTACTGGCGAGAGTAAGAGAGCCATCGAGAACTCTCCCTTCTTGGAGAAGCTCAAGAAGAAGGGATATGAAGTCTTGTTCATGGTCGATGCTATCGATTAATATGCTGTTGGTCAGTTGAAGGAGTATGATGGGAAGAAGCTTGTGTCAGCGACTAAAGAAGGTTGAAGCTCAAAGATGAAACAGAGGAAGAGAAGAAGCAAAGGGAGGAAAAGAAGAAATCCTTTGAGAACTTGTGCAAGACCATTAAGGATATTTTGGGAGACAAAGTGGAAAAGGTGGTTGTGTCTGATAGAATTGTGGATTCTCCTTGTTGTTTGGTGACTGGAGAGTATGGGTGGTCTGCAAACATGGAGAGAATCATGAAGGCTCAGGCTCTGAGGGACACTAGCATGGGTTCTTACATGTCTAGCAAGAAGACTATGGAGATCAACCCCGATAATGCAATCATGGAGGAACTGAGGAAGAGAGCTGAAGTTGATAAGAATGACAAGTCAGTGAAGGATTTGGTGTTGCTATTGTTTGAAACAGCATTGTTGACATCTGGGTTCAGTCTTGAGGATCCAAATACCTTTGGTTCAAGAATTCACAGGATGCTGAAGCTGGGTCTGAGCATTGATGAGGAGGAAGCTCCTGCTGAGGACGCTGACATGCCATCACTGGAGGAAGATGTTAATGAGGAGAGCAAGATGGAAGAAGTTGATTAAATGTTAAAGTGCCCTTTCAGTGGTGGATACAGGTTAGGTGGAGTATTTAAAGTGTCATGGAAGGTGTCTATTTTTTGTGTTTTGTTTTTGCTGTTGAACTGTTGGTTAACTATGCAACTTGAGTACTCTTATATGTTAATTTCTAAAGAGTTGTTGATCAATATATTCAATGCGATGTTCAAATCACTTGCTCTCTTTGATTATTTGACCCTAGTGACTATTGATGCAAGAACAATTTGCTATCCTAATTGCAATAAAGCATAGATCCATCTCAACTAGCCACATTTCCAATTCCTGAATCAGTTATACAAACAAGAAAGTAATAATGTGGTCTGCCTATAAATTTACTTTCTTGACGATGTTTGTTTTCAATGAATACTGTGATTGTTCAACACAGAGATTTATAAGCTCTGTTATTTTATTCCACCTCTCAACTTCCTTCCAGTTGAGGGTTACCTTCTGTTATCTCTCCATCTCTGAACTTTATCCAGTTGGGTGTCACCCTTGGTGTGAAACATTTCCATAGGATAACACATAGTAATAACCTAGGTGTGACAAGTTTATGTTATCTGGTTTTGACCATTGACAGCCATAACTATTTACACCATCTGACACAGATGTAACTAGAAAAGTGCCCAAGGAATGTCCAACTCCCCAACTACAACTGTAGTAAAAACTCCCCAAACTTTCATCCCCTCAGGTACTTGATCATAAAAGAATGCGACCTTTGCTACCTCTAAAAGTGCTCCAGCAACTCCCATCAAAGCAAACTGAGGAAGTAGTATAAAAACCATTGGCGGGGCAGATTCAGTTCTATTGTCTGTCAACTCTTAGTATTGTGCTTTCAATTAGGCAAGCCATAACTGTGAAAATGATATGTGAGAATATAGCAATGCCCATTCTTTGCAACAAAGTGACCCCTATTGAATTTTTGGTGTATCTTCTGATGGCTGGAACGAAAAGTGAGTCGTAGATAATGATACTGATTAACATGAAAGTCTTCAAAATTAGAGTGAGATAAAAATGGGATTTGGAAATCATGTACCATGCTTCTGGCTAGGGTGGATCCTTGCTTGATAAAAGGTACGACAGCATAGCTAACAAGGAAGTGGGTATGTATGTCACAAGCAAAATTGGGACCATTTTGATCAGCTGCTTGGTTTCCTCTACTTGAGTAACTGGGCATAGATTCCATGGGCTAGTTACACCACTGCAATATGCAGCTTTGTCAAGGATTCTGTTAGCAAAATAGTTAATGGCAACATGTCAATGATGTGGGTAGAAAGTAGAAACCACCCGAGAAATACCTTGTGTAAAGACTGATGAGGAGAAAAACTGACCACAATGAGGGAGTGTGACTAATTCTATATTTTTGAGTTATTGCATACTCATCCAGACCCAATTCATAAAGGTCATTGGGGTCACTAGGGATAGGTAACCACCACTTCCTCCGAGCAGCCACAAGTACACTAGCCATCCTCATGGACTCCTAGATGGCACCTTGTGCCAATAAAATGGAGTGCCTACCAAGAACACTGTTACAGAAACACTTACCAAAGAGTAGCGAGGGAGTAACCAAGGGTCAGCCAATAACTTCTTGCATGCGTTTGATGAAAATGCTTGCATAAGGGGACATAAATAGGACAACATCCACCAGTTAAAGGACAACTTTTGGTCCCTCTGATTCGGCTCAAAACCGTTGAACTGGTATGCGCCCAAGGTTGAGATGTTGGCATTGGTTCCACCTTTTTTTTTTTTTTTTAACCCCTCCCACCCAAATGCCGCCGGTTGAATTCGACCATGTGACATAGTGATACCATCCGCCACTGCTCAACCACTAAGTCATCACACCTTTGCGGCCTTGGTTCCACTTACTCCAATTGAAATAATGCGGTGTGCTAAATAAAGAGCCCAGTTTGACATGGAGAGGCCCGTTCGTGACAATCCGCAATTGCAACCTTGGGGACACATGTTGGAGGCCTCAATCCTATTATTGAGACTGCAAGGGTCAATAAGAGCATTCCCTGTGTGCTTATAGAAATTAATATGGATTTTGTAAAAACTAAAATATTAACGCATTAATAGAACCTTTTCATCATAGTAAGTCATGGAAGTAAGTACATTACCACTAAATAGATGGCTGATGAGACGACAATTGTCCAGTATCGACCAAAATGGGCATCTGCAATGTATGTACCTATGATAGGTGTGATCCACACACTACCAAGCCAGATGATCATCAGATTTTGTGTGGATGATGACATGTCTTGATGTAGCTTTTCTTTCAAATAAAACCCAAAATTTAGTGCAACTGCATTGAATACCATTCTCTCAAATAGCACATATCCTAGAAAAATCCACTCCACCAAATAAGAAAGATGTTATTATCAAATAAAGTACTTACTAGGTAAGTGATTTAATCCCAATGGGGGTGCCTTACGTACAATGAAGAAATAAGCCTTCCATCTTCCTCCTTTTGATGTTGCAGATGGGTGACCCTTAAGATCTACTGTGCCATCATGTGTGAAGTCATCTCTATCAAACCATGTAGCCATATTGGTGTGAGAAGATGGAGCCTTGGAGGGCGGATCTACCCTTAGGCTAAGGGGGTCAGTTGCCCCCCTTATTTTTATGAAAAATTTCACTAAACTACTCAATTTTTTTTATATTGCCTCCCTTTTAAAAGTTTAGGTTGCCCCTTAATCTTGGCTATGAACTCCACTAAAAATTATATTATGGGTTATTTTTAAAGTTTAGGTCCTCAATTTCTATACAAATCTCTGCTACCGATATGTTCGCGTTTCAGGGTTCGATATAGTCACCTGCTACAAACGTAGCGAATTGGGAGTGAGATGAGAGGCGGAGTTGAGAGATTACAGAGTGAGAGAGGGTTTGTGAGGGAGAGAAGGAGAAGGAGAAGGATAAGAGGAGAGAGTGAGAGGGTTGGTGAGGATGGATTTGTTGGGAGTTAAAAAAGAAAAGAAAAAAAAATCTTTGTTCGGTTCGGAAAACCACGTTTAGGGGTAAATTGGTCTTTTCAATTTTTTTTGCCCCCCTTTGTCAGCAATCCTGGCTCCGCCCCAGTCACTTTGGAGAACAGGTAAGCATTTCTATTTGTTGATTTTCTTCCAAGTATGTTGGTTATTCTTTCTTTTTGTCATCTAACCATATTTGCGACTGTTGAATATTAATCTGGTAAAAACAATATTCATAGCCACCCAAAATTTGGTGTTTTTGTTCATGTTATTGGCTTAATTACCAATGATTTCTTGACTAATTTTTCTTATTCTAAGTTTGTACCGAAAATCCATTGACGGATTAACGTATAGAAGATTTGGGTTCAACTTAGACTTTGCGAGGATAAACTATTTCCCATATTTCTCATCACACAGAGCATCGGCCACTTCTCGAATTTCTTGTCTAGTTAGTCTCATAGAAGGTGGAAAACAAGCGCAAGAGTGTTATGTCAATCCATAAGTAGGGGCCAGACATATCTGAAATAGCTAGATTTCGGTTGTGCTACAAAGTAACACAATGTATTGGATTTTCTACTGGTCGATGTATTACATGATACTGCATTTTGATCACCGAACTCCACCAAATTGTGAGGTCTATTCTAAACACAATCTCCATTCTTGGAGAGTGCGGATTTATAGTTTATCAAATGAAAGGCAGGTGTAGCATTCGAGATAGGTGGGCACTGGCTGTTAGCCCTCTAGTTGCATAGAGGTACTACTACACCCTAAAGAAACACCAAGTTTTAATAACGGGCCATAAACCATTGAGAGTGGTCTTACAACCCCGAATCTTTTATAAATTTGGCTTTTAAAAGTATGACTATAGGCTAATTAGTTTTACATCCTGGCCTCTTATAGAATTGGCATTAGGCAACTCCATCTATGTCGTAGAAACAATATACAAGAGGACCTCAGATAAAGGAGGAATAAGAACATAACAAGGGAAACCAAATTGTGATTTTGCAAGGACTTCGTTTGTTTGGAGGCTCATCTTATTTCATCCATTCAACACTCTTTGATCCCATATCAGTGTGTTGAACCTCCTCAAGTGACTTGGCTTGAAGTTTCATGAACTTTCTAGGGCTTGCTTAAGGATGAAGCAAAGAAAAAAGCAGTTTGAACACGTAAGTGGTGAGATAGCCATATGTTTGTTTGTCGGGTCTCCATTTATGTATTTGTTTGGGTTTTGTATTTGATTTTTTTTTTTTTTTGAGAAACCAATTTATACGAGAGTGTTTGTAATCTAATATGAATTTGAAACAATAAAGTTTGTTTGCTTGTCGAACCACGTAAATCTATTGGCTCTCTATTAGTTGTTTTAGTTTGGTAATTTTGCATTTTAGCGCACAACAACTTGGTATCAAAGCAGTGTTTTCCACAACAAATTGGTATCAAAGCCGAATGTTATTTCCTTGTCTTCATTTTGAAGTTGTATGAAACAATGGAGCTCTGAATGTTGTTTCTGGTACACTTGCAAGTTCTAAAAGCTGTTTGGAAGGGTAACTAGTATTTTTTTTCATAGGAGTACAATCACATATGATTGAAAATTTGGTGAAACCATGTGTGTTGTTGATATCCCTGCAGATGTTGCTTCTGGTGGAGTTACATAACTCCTAGGATGTTCGAGGATTTGGTAGGAAGATGTGAAGATTTGCAATATGGATGTTTATGCACATTATGTTTCTGAAAAGTGCGATTATGAAACTCCATCATGGCCAAGGTGAAGTTGTTGGTTTGTTGCTATGGCACCTTTGGGCGTGTGGCGCGTGTGAGCACGTTTGGAGGGGTAATGCCCTCACTTTGAATGATCAGTATGCACTTTTTGGTATATGGCGCTTATGAACACGTTTGGAGGGGTGATACCCTCATTTTGGATGATCAATATTGGTTTGATTATGTTCGTTGGCAATCGGTTGTTTGCTTATATTTGTGATAGTCGACTTATATTCGTGAAATCTTCACTGAGGTGGAGAATTGTTGAAAATACGAGAGAAGGTGGTGGGCGGGCTGAAGCTTCCACTACCTTCCCTAGTGACTTGGGTTGAAGTTTGTGGAAGTTTCTAGAGCTTGCTCAATGATGAAACAAAAAGAAAACAATTTGAACAAGTAAGTGGTGAGATAATTACTATTGTTGACTTTGATTGACTTTCTTAAGGATGAAGAAAGGAAGATAGGTCTTCAATTCATTTATAAATAGGGACTAGGTCCCTTGATTGAATAACTTCAAGTCAGTATTTGAAATGTGAGGTTTTATTGAATTTAGGATGAAACTCTTCTGTTTGGAAATTTTGAAATATGTTTCGTTTGTTTGTCGATCTCCATTTGTTTGGTTCGGGGTTTCATTTGTGTTTCTTTCTAGAAAATAATTTGAGAGGGAATATGTATTCAGTTTATAATCTCTCATTCGAATCAATAGCTCAATCTGATTTAGCCTCAAGGGATGTAAGAGATCCAACCTAGTACATGGAAAACCCGAGTCTTTTTTCAAAATTGGTTAAAAATTTTGTTAGTTGAGAAATCCGAATAAGTTTGTTCATTTGTTTGTAGGATTTCCATTTTTTATTTGTCGAGTTTTCATTTGTTTTGTCTAGGGTTTTGATTGGTCTCCCTTTATATATTTGTTTGGGGATTTGTATTTGGATTTTTTTGAGAAACAAATTTGTACGAGGGTGTTTGTGATATGTCTGTAATATGAATTTGAAACAAAAAGGATTGTTTATTTGTCGTGGTTGTAGGCGAGTTTGCCAAATCGCGTAAATCTATTGGATCTGCTATTTTTTTGGTTTGGTAATTTTGCATTTCAATATTTGTTATACTTTCGCATGCAACAAATTGGTATCAGAACTGTGATTTTCGCTTCCGCGCATAACAAAATGAACTATTCAACCATATATGTACAATAAGGTGACTTTTTTTTTCCTTGGTAACTTCAACGTTGTACTCATATGATCTAACAATAATGAAAAGAACACGAAGTTATAACTCGTTATAGCATTGAATCCATAGAAGTATCCCCTCTGAGCAATTTAGATCTTTCCAGTATCCAACAGTCGTGGAAATTCCCATTTGAAACACTAGACAAGCTTGAGTTAAATCATTTGTCAATAAATTTCCAATCCCCAAGCTATTAGTGACGTAAGAAGCCCCAAGGCTTTTCATCCCCTCCGGTGCTTGATCGTAGAAGAACTCAATTCGCTACCTCTAAATATGCAACATCAAATCCTAGCCAAGCACACTGAGGAAGTAGCATAAACATTGTTGATTGGGCACTTTGGTATCCGGCATAAAACTTGTAACTCATAACATCTACCTCGTGTTTCTTATTTTCAGTAATGGAAGCTATGACCACAATGATGATTTCCAATACTAGGCTGATTCCCATTCTGTTTGTAACAAGGTGCCTCGGGTTTTTTTTGCGTATCTTCAAATTGTTGCAACGAAGAATTGATCATAGATGATGCTGATTAATGAGCAGATTGATTGAAATGAAGTTAGATATCCAGGAGGAATTTTAAAGTGACTTCCAATCGTTCTGTTGAGATTGGCTTCTTGCGGGAGAAACAGTACGTGTGAGTGAGCTGTAATGATGCTGGGTATGCATGTTACAAGCAGAATTGGGAAAATTTTGATCGTTTGCTTGGTAACAGAGCAAAGCAACCATGGGCCAGTTGGGTCACTCTTTACTGCATCATGGATCCTGTTGGAAATAGAGTTGCTTGTCAAGAAATTATGTTTTTGCTTATGTGACTGTGACTGACCCCTAGCTAGAGGACCGCGTCAATGCCCAGCTTTTAATGATGAATTGAGACGTGTATTAGTCCCTATGTAAACTACTTCTTTATAAAATAGATTCTTGCATGTATTTCAGGCCTAACTAGGAACCATATAGATAGTCCAAGGTGTTATTCAGTAAGTAAAGAAGAGAGAAAACACCTTAATGAAGGTGTGTTATCCAGGCTATATTTTCCAGTTTTGCATCTCGTTCAAGCTCAACTCATGAAGGTCCCTGGCGTCATTAGGGACAGGTACCTTCCACTTTCTTATGGAAGCAACAAGTACTCTAGCCATCTTAGTGAAGGGACTCCCTGATGGCACTTTGTGTCGATAAAAGGGTGTACCCACCAAGAATGCCGACACTGAAATTGTCAGACCTGTAGTAAGGAGGGCATAACGAGGGTCAATCCTACATTGTCTTGAAGTAACGAAAGTGTTTCCCAAGAGGGTGCCAAAGAAATTGCAAAATATCAACCAGTTGAAGGAGAGTTTTTGGTCCCTCTCTTTAGGTTCGAAATCGCCAAATTGGTCTGTGCCTAAGGTTGAGATGTTGGGCTTGCTTCCACCTGTTCCAATGGCGATCATGTTTAGTGCGCAATAGAAAATACCGATTTGAAATTTGGAGGCTCGTTTGTTGCAGTCCACTTCTGCAATCTCTGGCCCACATGTTGGAGGACCCCCCGTAATTACAAAATTGAATTATATCAAATCATATGATGTATATAGCAAAGAGATGCTTTAAGGAGTGACGAAAAGATAGATACCTAAAGTCTTATGAGCTTTATAAGCAAGCTATGAAATTGAGTAGTAAAACAGTAGGGGAAGCTAAGAAGAGAGCATGTGATGATTTGTATAATAGGCTAGGTACAAAGGAAGGGGAAAATAATATTTTCAAGATAGCTAAAGGTAGAGAACGAAAAACTATGGACTTGAGTCATGTTAAGTGTGTTAAGCATGAGGATGGAAGAGTTTTATTGCGGGATAAAACTATTTTAGATAGATGGAAGGATTACTTTTGGAATCTACTCAATGAAACACATGTAAGGGAGTTAAACTTGGAGGAGTATGCTTCACAGGATGGGAGACATTGCGTGTTCCGTCGCAGAGTTAATGCCACGGAAGTGAGAGAAGCTTTAAAAAAAATGAAGACAGAGAAAGCAGTTGGACCAGATGATATACCAATTGAAACGTGGAAATGTCTGGGAGAAGTTGAGATTCAATGGCTAACTAAGCTCTTTAATAGGATTTTGGAAACTAGAAAAATGCCAGATTAGTGGAGGCATAGCATTGTGGTACCAATTTATAAGAACAAAGGGGATATTCAGAATTGCTCGAACTATAAAGGAATAAAGCTTATGAGTCATACGATGAAACTTTGGTAGAGGGTTATAGAACGAAGACTTAAAAGTTTAACTACGGTTTCGGAGAATCAATTTGGATTTATGTCGGGTAGGTCTATTACGGAAGCCATCTTCCTGCTTAGGCAAATTATAGAAAAATATCGAGAGGAACATAAGAGTTTGCATATGGTTTTTATTGATATAGAGAAAGCTTACGATAGGGGCCCAGGGAGTTAATTTAGTGGGTGCTTGAAAGGAAGAAAATGTCTTCATGTTATGTCGATATCATTAAGGATATGTATGAAGGGGTTGTAACAAGTGTTCGCTCAGTGGTTGGGATGTCCAGTGAGTTTTCAGTGTCAGTAGGACTACATCAAGGGTCGGCCTTAAGTCTATATCTTTTTGCTTTGGTCATGAATGAGTTGACGAGACATCTGCAAGAAGATGTACCTTGGTGCATGTTATTTGCAGATGATATTGTCTTAATTGATGAGACTAGTGAAGGTTTAGGTCAGAAATTAGATAGGTGGCGGGAGGCTTTAGAGAGTAAGGGTTTTAGAATTAGTCGTTCGAAGACGGAGTATCTAGTGTGCAACTTTGGTTGTGAATCACGAGAGGGGAGTAATGCAATTGAGATCGAAGGTTTGGAGGTCCTAGAGTGTGAGACTTTTTGATATCTAGGATCTATAATTCAAAATAATGAGGCTATTGGAGAAGATGTTGACCATAGGATTAAAGCTAGTTTGCTGAAATGGAGAATGACGTCAGGAATATTATGCAATAGAAGGATGCCTGGAAGGCTAAAAGGAAAATGTTATAAGACAATTGTTCGACCAACCATGCTATACGGTTCAAAATGTTGGACTACTAAGTGACAACATACGCATAGGATGGCAGTAGCAGAAATGCGTATGTTAAGGTGGATGTGTGGTAAAACCCGTAAGGATCAAATTAGGAATGAAAGAATTATGAGACATTAAGGTGTAGCCTTATAGATGACAAAATTAGAGAAAGACATTTAACTTGGTTTGGTCGCCTGCGGAGGAGACCAAATACGACGCTAATTAGAAAATGTCTAGATTGGCAAGTTAATAGAGGGTGTAGACAGAGGGGACGACTGTTGAAAACTTGGATGAAGGCGGTGAATGAAGACATCATTGAGCTTGGATTAGACGGGGATATGTGGGAAGACCGCATTGCTTGCAGAACCAAAATCCATGTAATTGACCCCAAAAATATCAGGAATGTGCTTTGATGATGACATGATATATATAGTTCGAAGCAATTTAAACAAAAAGTTTAGCTTCAGGTCCACTTAAATAGCCTTATACGTCATATACAGAATCATACCGCTAGGTAAATGAATGACCTGATAACAAATGTCCAGTATCGCCGGAGATAGGCATCTGCCACGTATGCACCTACGATTGGTGTGATCCATACATTACAAAGCCAGTTGGTTACAATTTCTACCCACGTCAAAATAGGGCCTTCATGGAGCCTATTTGTCATATATAAAACTAAGCTCGAGGCAATTCCATAGTATGCCATCCTCTCAATTCAAACACCTCATACCCTACAAAAAAAAAAAAATCAACAAGAAAAAGGAAAGAAAAAAAATGTAGGCATTCTCAAGAGAAGAGGCATTGCAAGCTATATTTCAAGTTAGTAGTTCTGAGGATCTAAATTATATGCCCATAAATCGACGAGGTAGACTTACCTACAATGAAGGAGCAAGCCTTCCATGTTCCTCCCTTAGATTTTAGACATGGTTGGCCCTTGAGATCTACTGCACCATCTTGTGTGTATTCTTTTCTGCCAAGTCCCAAGGAATTCTCTTTTTTCTTGTTCATTGAAGAGATGAAGAAGAGTTGGGAGTTACTTTGGATTTTGGAGAATGTTTTTGAGGGAGTCTGACCTTTTTTCATGGTTGTTTATTTGTTGATTCCCAAGTTTGTTGGTTGTTTTTTCTCTGTCCTGGAGCTAATTAGCGGCAGTGAAAACGATTGGACCACGTGGATGAATCATTGATGGACTACAGATTATGTTGACTGTGGTGCAACCTACTAAGTGAGCTCAGTAGTAGTGGTCTGGATATAATGTTATAGGTGTTGAGTTGGGTGATTGAATGTGGTGTGTTTGTCTCATGCTGCCTAACAAAGGAGAACATCGTGGCAAAGCTCTGTAAGTGTGAATTACCTACCCCTTGTTTAGCATTGAGGCCATGTAAAAATCCCACTTTATTGTGCAAGTGGGAATAATACAGCTTATGGCAATGAGCCCATGAGCAATATTGAGGCAGGAAGTCTACTCCACACATCCATGCATCCTGACAGTTGATACATGTTAGACAGCCTTCTCTAATTAACAGTTTAAGCTGTAGAATAGATGACAACTTAACATGATATTATAGAGTTTGAAACCATTGTCCTCCGAGACTAAAAGATGGGGGAGGAGAAACCAACAGGTGGGGGAGGAGTTGGCTCTTCAAAACCAACTGGAGAACAAGTTGACTCAATATAGTTTTCAGATGTGCAGCCAAACACTACTGAGACTGGTAATAGTAGATGAAGAAGATGGGCTGGGGCAAAGTTATATAAAGAAACCAGTATTGGGAAAAATAAGTGACAAAGATGATATCACCGAAGAAAAGTTGGACTTAAATCCATTACGATATGCGGAAGCTTGGATTCGAGCAAAGTTTCTATTAGGGGTACAATCAAACATTCGTAGATCAAACAGATCGAGGAAGGTCAATCCCAAGTATATGGAGCATGGATCACTTACGTTTAAACCTAAGAAAAATGTAACTTTTAAACTCGATGAAGATAATTAATATAGGATACACATTTTTTTGGATTTATCTATGGATGCTAGATTAGGTGTAACTCATGTTATGAGGATGATTAAATAATTGATTGTTGTTTATGAGAAAATGAACTTATGGCATGTGCACCAAGAAACTAATTTTGTAGCAAACCATTTTGCGAGACTATTTCCCAACTTGGAGACCGTTGAGCTAGATCTAATTAGTTGATTGTTGAGGATTTGAAGAAATTTTCCACTTCTATTGATGATGTAAGGAACGAACGAATGAGTGATTGCATTTGGTTCATCATGTTTTATTAATATAAATGGTTTGAGGATCCTTCAAACCCCTGCTCGCTTTCCAAAAAACAAGTCGGACCTCGACATGTGATATGTGCTGGATTAGCCTTTCCCCTAACAACTTAATTTAGAGTAGATGACAATTTAATGTAAAATATAACCTTGATGAGTTTATAAACACCATTGACAAATAAAAGTTTCAAAGGAAAGATCCAACTTTGGGATTTTGCTGTTGAGTTCGACTGTAATTGTCATGATAAAAGTTGAACTGGAATGGAAAGTCTCTTTATTTGTTTTGAAGTTCTCTCCCTCTCCTTGATGTACCCTTAAAATCTCTAGATCTAGGTTGTTAGTTCTTTATGACATAAACAAGTTTTAGGCAGTCTGTTGAGAGTTTAAATTACGTACTCTCTTTTGAAAGAAAAGATCAATTGCTAATGAGAATTGTTGATCGAACATCTCTCCAACCTTGAAAGGATCGATTGCAGTACAATGCGTGGTAAACATAGTGGATAATGAAAAGCTTTCTCACATCCACATTCATGAGACTTCACCAAAACAAGCATCTAGAATTGAAGGATAAATTTTTCTGTTTTTCTTTTTGACTTTTATTCATTATTTCCTCCTTTCATCTCCATTACATTTATATTCACAATATATATGAACAAGTAAACACAACACGCTAAACAAAAGAAAATAAGCATGAGACATCTACAGGTTCCTGATATCAAATCTTGTTACCTATCTCCCACCCTTTAAAGGTTCATCATCTTACGTACTACCCTTTTTGATAATCATCTCAGTAGCACTAAGCATCTCCTTTTCCGATTCAGTAGCTTCAACATTGTACACGTAGTACTTGGCAACAACCAGAAAGGCTAAGAAGTTGATAAAACTCAACACGGCATAAAATCCATAGTAATAGTCCAAGTGAGATAGGTTTAGGTTATCCAGTATCCACCCTTTGTGCCCATTCCTACTAGTGATATCAGACACAGTTGACAAAAGAAAACTGCTCAGGAAATTCCCTATTCCTAAACTGCTAGTGAAGTAAGAAGTCCCTAGACTTTTCATACCCTCCGGGGCTTGATCGTAGAAGAATTCAATCTTTGCCACTTCTACAAATGCATCAGCAACTCCCATTAACGCAAACTGAGGGAGTAGTATGAAGATAGTCAAAGGGACAATTCCATGTTTCTCGACAATCCCATGCTCCCTAGCAACACCTAGTCTTTTACTTTCAGCTAGGGCAGCGATGACCATGATGATGATGTGTATGATTAGGCCAATGCCCATTCTTTGCAACAATGTGATTCCTCTTGGGTTTTTGGTGTACTTCCTGATTGCTGGAACAAAGTAACGATCGTAGAGCACAATGCTGATTAACATAAAGATTGTAATGAACGCAGTGAGGCATGCCGGAGGGATTTCAAAGTGAGGTCCCATGTGTCTGTTCAAGGTGGTGCCCTGTTTGATGAAGAGTGTGTGCGTTTGAGCTAACATGGTACTTGGTAAGCATGTCACAAGTAGAATTGGAATCATTTTGATCATCTGTTTGGTTTCCTCTACTTGAGTCACTGGACAGAGTCTCTATGGTCCACCTTCGTGATTCTTTACTGCCGCTTTGTCAAGGATCCTGTTGGCAATAAAAACACGAGCTAGGTAAGTTACAGCATCTTCTTGTTTATAGATTGATCAATCGAATGAAAGGAGTTCACAAACCTCAATGCCGGTGTGTAATCAATTCTATATTTTCCTGCTTTTGCATACTCATCCAAACTCAACTCATAGAGCTCCTTAGGGTCATCAGGTACTTGTACCTTAAACTTCCTCAAGGCAGCCACTAGTACTCTAGCCATCCTAGTGAAGGGACTCCCTGAAGGCAGTTTGTGCCTATAAAAAGGAGTACCCACTAAGAACACCGTCACTGAAATTGCCAACCCTAAAGTAGGGAGGGCATAACCAACAGTCCACCCCACATTGTCTTGTAAGTAGATGAGGAAAGTATTTGCAAAGAGGGTGCCAAAGAAAATGCTAAACATCCACCAGTTGAAGAAGGACAATTTTTGGAGCCTCTCTTTGGGCTCAAACTCATCAAATTGGTCAGCGCCCATGGTTGAGATGTTGGGCTTGGTTCCACCAGTTCCAATCGCGATAATGTAAAGGGCGCCATAGAATATACCAATTTGAAATGGGGACACCTTATCACAGTCTACTTCGGCAGTCCCAGCCCCACATGATGGTGGTCTCAATGCTGATAAGGAGACCGCAAGGGTCAATAATAGCATTCCCTGTTTGGTATGAAACAATCGGTGTCAAAATTTGGTAAGACAGGTAACTTTAAAAAAAAAAAATATATATATATATATATATATATATATATATATGACAAATATTAAGGACGGAAAATTACAATATTATTAAGCTGTTTCAGTAATTAGCATTTATCTGTTAGTTAGAAAAAAGACTCTCTCGACATGTTCCTAACTTACATGAAAACGACCTTGGAAACGTTTTTTTTTTCCTGAAAATTTGTCGTCATTTTAGTTTTCTTTATCACTAAATACAATTTTTTTTTTTTATATTGAATTATATGTCGTCATTTTCTTGTGGAGAAAAGCGAGAAGGAGATCCAAGAAAATGAGACAAAACCATCACTTTCTGCTCTCTGCATGTATGTGTTGTAGCGGCTAATTCAATGCTAATCTTCCTCTCTGATATGTATTCCATGAATTCTCATACACAGATTTATTGCCTCTGTACAGAAAATTTATATGTTTATAGAGGAAGAATTACAACTGCACTTCGAGCATAATGAGCAGACATATATTGGTCCACACAATGAATGATTTAGGATCTCTGGCCAGTCTGAATTAATGAGCATAACTACCTGTCCTTGTATTGCTCTGTATGAAACAAGAGCTGTTCTACCTGTCGAGGGAGTGGGCGAGGGAGGGAGGGAGACGTCCATCCCCCTCGGGATGCCATCATTTTTCATGCGCGCATCCCGAGGGGGGTGGACGGCTCTCTCCCTCCCTCGCTGTTTTCCTCGCCCACTTCCTCGACATTTAGAATTTTCGATGAAACAAATGTCTCCCTATGTGTTATTTCATGCTTACTTAATTATTAATAATTAGTGATTGAGTAGATATGTAAAGAAATTTGGTGTGTTACCATTAGATAGATGGCGGATGCAATGACGAAGGTCCAGTATCGTCCGAGATGTGCGTCTGCGATGTATGCACCTAAGATGGGTGTCATCCACACAGTGCCAACCCAGTTGGTGACATTATTTGCTGAAGTAACAGTTCCTTCATGGAGCCTTTTTGTTAAATACAGGACTAGATTTGATGCAATTCCATAGTATGCCATCCTCTCAAAGACCTCGTACCCTATATGAATCAACTCAACAGTGTCAAATTAGCTATGATGAGAAAATTAGCTAGCATCACATCTAATCTAACTAGCAGTGGTCCAGGACTTTGGCAAAAGCATTTCATTTGGCAAAACACATATTCAGTCCAGTGCCAAATTATTTTTTAACTCTGTAGTCAATATTGAAACTAGCTAAGTTTGGAAACGGACAATATCAAATGTGGAAGCAAAAAAAACAGAAGAAAACAAATTTGTTTAGTAAGCAAAAGAGACTGTCCTTCCAATCTCGCTCTTAGAGAGATGGAAATGAAAATATGAGATTGGACAGAGGACACTATGCTTCTAAGCGCTCAAAAAACTGGAAATCATGCTCAAACACGACCACACACTGTTGATGCATTCAATAAGCAAGGCATCAACATTGCTGTGAAGAGTTTCTAGTAGTTTTGGCAAACAAGGATTCAAAAGCCTTTCAACATGCATATGTTAGTTTGTTTCAAATGGCTATAAAACTTCAGAGACACCCCAAATTTGTTAGGACACTTGTACAACACTAAGAGCTGGAGTACCCTCAAAAGTGTTTGGGTACCTCACCTACAATAAAGGAACAAGCCTTCCATCTTCCTCCTTTGGACCTTAGAATTGGTCGACCCTTGAGATCAACTGTACCATCTTGTGTGAAGTCATCTCCCCCATATTCCATAGCTCTCTCTTCCACCTTACTCATATTGTTGTGATGAAGAGATGAGATGCAGTTTAAGTTGGAGGTAGTTTATGAGTGTGTGTGTGGCTTTAATTTATAAAGGTAGATAGGTGATGAGGGAGACTTTAATTCCAACCTCCTAATTTATTTTATTTTCTGGCAGATTTTCAACTTGGTTTTCGTATTTTCCATTTGGTTGATTTCTAAGTTCAACCAAGTCTGGTGGGGGAGGGTGGGGTTTGTGTTATTTGGAAACTAGTAGTGGATTTGCCTCTGAAATCATCGACTTAATCTGCAATGGTGGACACATGGAGAAGTCGTGAATTATACTATTAAGCTCATGGAAAATTAATTTGTTAATAACGATTTAAATTAGTGTGTGTTGTCAAGATAAAGTACCATAATTTTTTTGTATGAATTCTTAGGTAGCTTGGAGGATTAGAAGCATGACTATTGCTTTCCAATTGGCTGTTTTAGCATTAATTGCGACTTCATCAATCTTATTAATTAGTGTACCCATTGTATTTGCTTCTTCTGATGGTTGGTCAAGTAACAAAAATGCTATATTTTCTGGTACATCATTATGTCGTATCTTTAATGTTCTGTATCTGCTTATCGTATTCTCTATCAGTTTCACGAGTGATAAGTCCATGCGACTGTAGCCCCAGGATGGGAAATTGGACTCCATAGATGGTACAATGTTTAGCATGGATTTAATTCTTCTGAAGGATTAACAAAGGCTTTGTGTAAGCGAAGAGGTTAACATGGATGGACTTAGTTCTCCTGAAGCATACATGGTGTACAGGGAGCAATCAAGGAGAGGTTAACATGACAGCTTCCGAAACTCAAAGCAAGTTTAAGACCCCCCTGCACCCTCAACCTCTCTCTCCTCTTTGATATTCTCGATTTATTAGGCCAGTACTGACTTTTGCATTAGTTTTATCCCGGAAATACATCCAGTGTTGAGTTTTGTGCAAGGAATTTTTTTTTTTTTTTTTTTTTTTTTTTTTTCGAATTACCGAAATTTCTTTTGAAATCTGAAATATTTATTTATTTTATTAGGCGGTCTCAATTTCCGTACATTTAAACCTTTTATAACCTTAGTTTAGCACATCCTAGGGCAATATGGGATTATAACTTTCATTGGTAGTTTGTCAGCCTCAGAACCCGCCAACACAAGAGTGATTTCCCTTCATTGCTCGTTTACAAAGATGATTTCCCTCCTAGCACTCTCCATCATTCATTACATCATTTAGTCCCAAATACAGGGTAACATTTTGAAACTAATTATTGGATTCATCAATGATGCTAATTAATTAAACCAAAACATCGCCTACATCAATCCATGTACACTTGTAATAATAAATATAGAATATCGTTCCAACTGTCAAAAAGTTTATCAACCATTAAACTTTATTTAACTTTTATTTTTAATTATCATTATGGTGTGTTTTCTAGCATAAGGTTAAACAGGGGATCTACTTGTAGGCTTAGCTCATGGTCATCCATTTCGTTTTCTGGGTTGATTCCTATTTAGATTATGAAATTGTCAGCATAGCAAAGTACAGTTATTATAGATTCTTATAAAGACTCATGTATTGAATCAAAGAAAAGAAAATATTCTTTTCTGAAATCGGTCTGTAAAACAAACATGCATAGATAAACTCAATCTCATGAGTCCTGAAGATAATAATAATAATGCATTTTTTTTGTGCTTATATTAGATAACTTTCAGTAAACGTCTTTGTGTCACTGACATAATTATATAAAAAGTTCAATTATTGCATAATATTCATTGATAACAATATTGTCATTGACTTCAATGTAGTATTAGTATAATATTTGTTGAATTAAAAAAGCATCAGCTGTTGAATTTGAATATTTGATCATAAGTCTATTTTTCAGAAACATATTTCAATTGAAGTTCATCCACACCAGAAAAGGAAAGGAAACCAACTTCTTTTATTTGTCAAAATAAATCTTTTTTTAATCATACTTTAACAAATATTTCCCCAACCAAAAATATAATTCTCCATAGGTCATTTTCCAGCACAACTCGGTTTATGCTTGACGGAAAAAAAAAAAAAAAAATCTATCTTGAGGACCGTTTGGGATAGTGTTGGCTTGATTATAAGGGAGAGATCCACTCCCTAATAGCAACGAGACATTTTAGAGAAAATTCCACACCACTTAGGCCTAGATGAAATGCTCAATATAATGATGTTTAAGTTGATGACAATATTGTTGGCACCTAACAATTTACACAGCTTTTTAAAGGAATAATTTTGGAGGCTGATGCTGTATTTACTGAACTTCAAAGTAGGCTTGCAAATCAAGTCCAAAAGTTAGCTACATTTGCACAACAACAGAGAGAGGTTAGCAATTGGCAGTGTTTGCCTCAACTTTGTTTGGATCAGCTGCCTCGCCTTCGCCCTTCTCTTCTTCTTTATTCGGCTCTTCTGCTCCTCAGTGCTTCTCCGCTAACTTGTTTGGCTTAAACCTTATTGGAGTAGAAGGTTTAATCCAAGAAATGTTTACCTTTCTTCAGAATTTTGAAAGGAAACAAGACATTCAAATGAAATATGGAATGCGAGGAAGCTTTTCAAAGCCTAAAAACATTTACAAGGAGAACAGAGCTACTAACAAAGCCAAACACAGGGGAACACTGTATCTATATCTATTTGTGTCCGACCACGCGGTAAGCTCAACGCTAGTATGAGAAGAAAAATGCGTGCAAAAACCAGTATACTACATCAGCAGAGCACTTGTGGATGCAGAGATCAATTATCCAGCTCTACAGAAATTGGCGCTCGCCCTGATCGTGTTTTCAAGAAAACTACGATCGTACTTTCAAGCGCATCCAATCACGGTTATGACCGAACAGTCGCTTCGATCGGTATTGCACAAACCAGATCTATCAGGGAGAATGGTGAAATGGGCAATAGAACTTGGGCAGTTCGATATTAGCTATGCCCCCAGAACCGCTATCAAAGCTCAGGCATTAGCGGATTTCATCGTTGAATTCCCAGGAATCAACAACCAATAGACAAAAAGCAAGAGCGAAGGAGAACAATCACAACCAATCACCGACGGATGGATCCTCTGCTGTGACGGAACATTAAACGAGGCGAAAAGCGGAGCTGGATCAGTCTTGTACAACTCAGAAGGCACCGTATTGGAAAAAGCGATAAAATTCAACTTTAAAGCCTCAAACAACGAAGCCGAGTACGAAGCTATGATAGTCAGACTACAGTTAGCAAAACACTTAGGAATAAAAGACATCAGTGTCTTTACTGATTACAAACTAGTGGTCAATCAACTAAATAGGGAGTTTCAAGTCAAAGACACCCGAATGAAGGCCTACCACAAAAAAAAAACCACAAAACTAGTAGAAGGCTTCCGGAATGCGATCATTCAACGGTGCACAAGGATGGAGAACAAAAGGGCCGACGAACTAGCAAATGAAACATCGAAAACTAAGGAAAATGATAATTCGCTTGTCATGATGCAAGAAAGCTCCATACTTGAAAACCAGGTGGAAGAAGAATGTGCCACGAATCAAGAGAACAATTGGACAACTCCAATTCTAGCCTATATATCAAACGGAGAACTCCCAACAGATGAGATGCAACCCTGATAGTTACTAAATTGGGCGGCACGATACACAATGATCAATGACACTCTACAAAAGGTCTGCCATGAGCCCGTTGTTAAGGTGTCTTTCACCAGAAGATGTTGAATATGTTCTGCAAGAGATCCACCACGGTACATGCGAAAATCACCCACGGGAAAAAACGCTGGCCCATAAAGCACTCACGCTAGGTTACTATTGGCCAACGATGCAAGCAGATGCTCAAAAGCTCGTTCGCACATGTGACAACTGCCAAAATTTGCCTCGTACACTCACATGTCAGGACATAACCCGATCCCTATGAGTAGCCCCTGGCCATTCGCGCAATGGGGAATGGACATCGTAGGACAACTCCCCGCGTTCGACAAAAAGAAGTTTCTTCTCATAGCAGTAGACTACTTCACTAAGTGGGTAGAAGTAGAGCCCCTTGTGAAGATATGAGAAACCCAACTCGAGAAGTTTCTTTGGAAAGACATAATATGTAGATTCGGGACCCCAAGGGTAATTGTTATGGACAATGGGAAACAATTCGCAGACAAGAAGGTCAAAGAGCTATGTGAAAACCTGAATATCCAGCAACACTTCTATGCACCCACCCATCCACAGGCAAATGGACAAGCCGAAGTCACCAAGAAGACAATCTTGGGAGCAATCAAAAGAAGGTTTGAGGCAGCAAAAGGATTGTGGACATTTGAGTTGCCTAGCCTCCTTTGGGCATACAAAATAATAAAACGAACTCCGTCGGAAGAAACCCCTTTCTCCATCGCATACAGATCGGAAGTAATGATACCCGTGGAGATCGGTATGCCGACATTTCAGACCGAAGAATTTTGCGCTGAGGATAACATCGAGGCACTGAGAGTCGGGCTAGACCTTCTCGAGGAAAAGTGAGAAGCAGCCTCTATCAAAACAACGACCTACCAACAACGTATGGCCGGATATTACAACAAGAGGGTGTGAATCCACACTTTTAACATTGGCAACTGGGTACTACGAAAAGTCCAACTCAACACAAAGGAACCTGGTGTGGGCATCTAAATCCAAATTGGGAAGGACCATACAGAGTAATAAAGATCAACAAACCAGGAACATACTGGTTGGAAAACAGTGAGGGCGAAAAGCTACCTCGGCCATGGAATGTAGAGCACTTAAAAAGATATTATCAATGGAATTCTTCGCTCAATTTCCCATCTCGAATTCAAAACGACAAAAATTCAGTCAAGACAAGGAATTCAAATTAAAAACCCAACTCGTGAAAATACTCACCACAGCTAGAGTATCGAGCAAAAACAAATGTATGTACCGGACGAACGAGTCAGACATAATAATGAAAACTTCTGGCCTGATCAACCACGAAGTAATAAAGTACCAGGACGTAAGAGTCGGACTTTTTCTCGTCGACTATAATATATGACATCGTAATCCAGATATAGAATCGAATTTCATAAAAAGAGCTTATACACGACTAGAATGTCAAACATTGAAGCCATTCATAAAAATATGAACGAACGAGTCAGAAATCTGTCGGGAATGTCGTAAGTAAAAAGCTAATAAGCTAGATACTAAACACAACAAATACGAAATATAAAATTTCCATTGATCTTCTAAAAAGAAGATTACAAGATAATCAAAAGAAACAATTAAGGAAGGACATCAACATTAGCATCATCTCTAGGTGGTATGGGCTCAGATAAGTGCTGAGAAGGTTATCCGACAACCAGATCACTCAGTGAATTCGGAACGACTTCCTCGACATCATCAAATTCCTGCTCAACAAAGCAATGGTATTCAGACATGTCTAAACCTTGTGTTTCCAAGAAATCTAAGAAGTCATGGCGACCATCGACCACTCTTTTCCAAGCTGAGGCCTCTGTTGCCTTCAACCTTTCGGTAACAGATGATAGCTCGGCTCGGGTCGACACTAATTCATTATCAACGATCGCAAATCTAACGAAAATCGCAGACTTGGCCGCGACAAACTCGGAATTCAGCTGAGCAATTTGGACCACAAAAGCCTTAAGACTGGCAAAACATTCTTCAACAGAACGAATGGCCTCGTCACGTTCAGCCTTTCGGTTAGACAACTCTTTTCAACAACATCCAGACGGGACCACAACTTACCCAACTCCACTTTAGACGTTTCGAGATCATAAGCAAATGTGTCCCAAATGGCCTCGAGTTCCCTCAACGACGTATGTGCAGCCCTTGCATACTCTATGCACTGCGCCTTCAATGAATCAAGTTGGCAGAGAATGTGAGAAAGGACTAGGACATGTCCTGCCAGCTTCCACTTAATGAGTGCCACCTGATCACGGGCAACCTCACAGTCCGACCCCATAACGACCGCATAAGTAAGATGAGTCATCCCTTCCATAAGGTGTTGGAGTCCCTCATCGATATGACGACGTGGTGGACGTACGGGCATGAGAACCCTATTAGCCAACCGCCAATGAGGTGGCAAGCGATGTCTTGAATTATCAATCTCGGAAGGCCATCAAAACTCCCCAGGCGCAGTCAAAACAGGACAAGAAGTGGAGGGAGTAGCAAGCGATCCCGAGGTCCCAACAATAACAGGAGAAACATGGAATTTGAAGCCCTGAGCTCGAGTAGCAACTCGATCCTCCAGTGTCGGATCGTACTCGAATTCATCCAAGGTCTTAGTACCCTTTGGATTCTTAGATTGCCAAAGACCAAGCTGAAGCATTTTTTTTTCAACAATGCGAGAGTCATCAATCATCAGGCCAACAGAAATTGGCAACTGTACGAGGCAACAAGACTTTTCTCACGGTCATCTAGAGGACGTGAAACCTCCTTTTTGCTCCTTTCAAGAACTTGATTTACTTCCTCATCCTCTCGAGCAGAAGAGTCATCCTCCAAACCACAACCCCCTTTTCGGAGAGAAGTAAGAGGAAAATGAGCCCTAACAGCATCAAGAACCGAGGTGGCAAACACGACCAGAATTAACAGCCAACATCGTAGAAGGGTTCGGAGGCCTAGGAACTTTCATTTTCCTAACAATCGAACCGGTACTCCCAAAACCTCTGGTAGAAACAGAAGCAATTCGACCTACAGGCTCATCAACAGAACCATCTCTGCGACCGACTTCCACATCACCAACACGTGCAACAGTCACCTCCAAGGCATGACCAACAATAGGCTCTGCATGACCCGCCTCTTTCGACGAATACAAGTCACTATGGATAATGGCATCTGTAGTAAGAAAATCTTCCACCGAGACTCGAGGAAGATTGCCAAACCGGCTGCAGAACTCCTATTCTTCCAATGACAGTGAAAACTCAACTCTCTTAGGCTCTTGAAATGATCGTAGGATCTGATTTTCGTGCAACCTGAAATAATTAGAAGCAAGGGATGCATAAAACCAGGACCTTTGCCAACCCCCATACTTATCTCGCAGACCCTTGAAACAAGACGGAAAACAAAGACAATAGATGCGATTAGCATTTACACTAAACCCCACCAAGGAATGCAAAACCCTGACATTCATAGGGATACCAGATGCAGTAGCCCTTGCTAAGGTCGCAATCATCACCTTCCAACCGTTAGGAACCAATTGGACGGGGGAGATGCCAACCAAGTCTATGTACTCTCAGACGATCGCAGGAGCTAGAAGCTTGAAGTCATAATGGAACATACCAGGGTACAGAGCGATATACCCATGTTTTGGTCGATAAGGACTATTGCCCTATTCGAGGAGAACGATTTCCAGGTCGGCCGACAACGAATAATCATGATGGATGTTATCCAAAATAGCATGCGTCGCCCGCTTAGGAAAAAATAAAGCTTCACACCGTCACTCAAACCCTGAAGCTAGATATGATTGCAAAGCAAACGTGAGAAATCAAGGAATCAACAACTAAAAATTGAAGGGGTGCAAAAGAGAGTAAACCCATACTCAACTTTTCCTTTCATAGGAACGAGTGGCGAAAGGTCCACTCTTGGGAGAACATGCAAGATATGACAGTCACACGAAATCTCAGAAATCACACTACAATGAGCAGACAGACGGAATATCAAAGAGACAGTAGCATCAACAAATAGTAAGAGCACTAAGTGTGCCGTAATGTTGAAATCGAAAACAAAACCACCACACAGTTAATGGATGCATGAACATACCCATGAACTAAAGGAGGAGTAGCTGATGATACATCAAAATAGACCGACATCGCGACCATACACGTGGCAGAGAACATCCATCATGAGGATCTGGCATCCCATCTATTGAGCGCGCATGTAAAATCCAAGAAGGTTAAAGCCAACCATAGAGGCCCAAACAAGACCACTATAAGGAGACTTAATCAAAGTTCAAGCCCTGACGAATCAAAGCCCAAATCTAGGCCCGACACGAGTTATCTCATAAAGAAGAGGAACGTTGCACAAAAAGAGTCGTAGAGGAGTTACGCCTCCACAGATGCATCTCCATAAAGGAGGAGACTGTTACAAAAAACATCTCCTTCCGTTACGCCTCGCATGCTTAAGTCACGCAAAGAATTAACCACAACCATTATAAAAGGGTAAAGGGAACAGTCGACAAAGATATGCAACTTTAACTGAGTTTTGTCCGGATTTACTTCCTTTTTCAAACAAAGTTACTGACTTAAGCATCGGAGTGCCTTTAGCCACAAAAATGGTGGTCGTTGGCAGTCTAACATCTGTTTTGCAGGTCAAACTCTCAGTAGGACAAGATTTGGACGCATCAACATCTGTGATCAATTAAGCTAATTCAGAAGGCGTGTGGAGAAAATCTTATTAATCACCTTCACTTCCCAACAAGGGTTGTTAATGGATCGAATTTGCGTCGAATTGTTTTGAAATTCAACCATCCAATAAAATTAAGCCAATCCGCATCCAAATCCAAAGAAAAAATTATCCTTATTGCAATTCCAATCTAAATTCATGTAATATGCAAAAATCCAAAATCCACCATAATCCAATCCTATAGACATAACTTAATTTGACATTTTTTTTTACTTTCAAATTTAAAAAATAAAGAAAAAGATTATTTTTTAGTTATAATTTTCTTTTATAATAAAACCAATAAAAATAAGGAATTGAAATTACCAAAAAAACCCATTTTGTTGAAATTACTAATTTGCTAAATGACCAAAAGCATCAATTTATAAATATACATGCAATAGTTGTAAGATTATTACTTTTATAATGCCTATACAATTTGGATTATTATTGGATAGGATTTACCCAAATTTGAATCCATTCCTATACAATTTGGATTATTATTTATAAAATGATTATTCCGAATAAGTTGTAAGATTATCCAAATAAGATAACTAAATTGAACAACTAAAAATTAAATTGATAAGATGACGACGAAGTGGACCGAGACATCGAATCCACCACAAGTTCTTCGAGACTTGTATAACCTAAATTACTAATTTCAAGAATCACTACAACTAATCGAAGGATTAATCCACATTCACAATTAATTTCAACAAATGCCTAAACCCCTAACATTGCATGTCTTTCTACGACACACACAATCACAGGTTTACCTTAATTAAAACAAACTTCAAATATCAACAAAGAGAACTCTAACTACCGACTAGTCTAGATGTTATACCGGATATAATTGGTGAAAGCAAATTGTTAATATTCAGAAATCAATTATATCTAACATTGAAACATATCAAAAATAGTAATTCAAATACGACAAACTCTAGGAAACCCCGTGGTTTCATCTTCGCCTCGGTGTGGGGTCTAGAAACCTATGATGGAGGTGAATACGGCGGCTATGTGGGTGAACATCTCCTCTTCAATGGATGTTAGGTTGTGCGGTGGTACAGAGCAAACACTGGGGTGTCAATAGCTAACTGTTTTAAAAAGTAGTTGGCTCCCTCCCTTTTGGTCGTATTCCTCCTTCCACGAGCTCCCTGCTGTGTTCGTCCCTTTTGCTTATGTTGTTGTTTTTCGTTCAAGCTCACCTGCAAAAGAGAGAAGAAAGGGTAGGGAGACATGAAAGAGAAAAGCGACAGGAAGAGAGAGATCGTGGAAGCTGTGGCTGATCGATGGCGTGCTTTGTTGTGAGGCGTGCTGGACGGTGGGACGATGTGCTGGACTGTGCGAGTTGTTGAGGTGAGGAAGAGGTGTAATAGAGGAGATGATGAGAGGAAAAAGGATTGTGGAACAGAAGAAGGAGGCGAGGTGATGTGTGTGTGGGGTGGTTAGAAGCAGTGCGTGAAAGAAGAAGAAGACGAAGTGGTCCGGTGATGGAGGTGGCCAGCTCTGGCTGTGTCCAGAGAAGAAGAAGAGGAGAAATGTGAGGGCTATATGGAGAAGAGATGGCGTCAGGAAGATGGTGCGTGAAGTAGGCTCTGTTTGTGAAGAAAACAAGGAGGGGGAAGGCGTGACAGGGGATGTAAGATGATGATGATGGCAAGGATGGGTGGTTGCTCTGCCGGTCCTTCTATCGAGTGAGAATCGCGCGGCAGGGTGGATGTGGTTAGGTTGCTGGAAAAAAAATGATGAAGTGGAACGTGGAAGGAAGGATGGGAGATAAAGGAGAAGGGAGATATAAAGTCTAAATAGGGTTTCCTTTCTCATGGTTACGTTGGGTTTGGGTTTTTAGGTTAACTTTTGGGCTTGGGCTCCATTATTGACTTCACCGTCTGCACCATTTTGGGCTAGGTTCTTCCAAACTCGACACGTTAAGGCGATTTCATCGTTTAAGCTCAATTTCCTACAAAAACATGAAAATAAAATAATTAGAATAAATATAATATTTGAAACACTAACATATATAAATTAGAGGATATTTTATGTAATAATTATGTGAATATCAGTGGTCAAAGCAACAAAATATTATACTTGGTAAAAGAATAAAAGTTACGACCGTATATGTTACTTCATTGCGGAAAAAGTCAAACTTTGTTGTATTCATGGTTTTAGCAAGGAAATATTATTTTTGTTAGCAAAAAATTGTATTCGCAAGAAATTTTATTTTGTTGAAAATATATTTGTTGGTAAATACAATAGTTATTGTAATATTGCTAGAGTGATTTGACGTTGAACAACCTATGAGATACCAACATTGTCGAAGGCAGAAGTCTGTGTTTAGGAGATAGAAGTGGGTGGTCGTGCCAACCAGTGACGGACCCACTAGTGATTAGGGGGCCAGTTACCCCTCTCTCATCTTTCAAAACATTTTTAATATATACTTCGCCTCACAATTTTTTATTATAAAATGTATATATAATAACAATATGAAAATTGTTCATTCAATTGTTTCTACATATCTTTTGGGTGTAGTGGTTGGAAGTTTATTATTTTTACTAAACGACCCAAGTTCGATCCTCTTAGAGTGTAAGATCTTTTTTATGTCTATAAGCAATTACTCGCCCCTAATTTTTATTTTAAATTTCAATGCAATTTTATTAGTATTTGCAAGCATTAAAATAATTGTTTAGTTTAATAAAAACTTGTTTTCGATCGTCTTGGAGCATATGATTTTTTATTGCTATTGAGAATTACTATTTCTGTCACTGTGACCTGCCCCTACTTTTTTTTTTATGCAATATTATATGTAATTGCAAACAGTAAAAACAAAATTGTTTGTTCACAAGTGGTATAAAACCTCCAACAAAAAATATATCTGAAATTAAAATCTAAAATAATAACTATAGAGATAAATATATACCATTAGCCGACTCATACAAAATTTGAGGCTCATAAAAACCACTTTTTCCTGAAATTGTATTAGGATCTTATTATGTTCGCAAATTTCAGATTTTTTTTTTTAACTTCAACTTAGATATTTATCTTAATTATTTTGTGATTTTAGTTATCTAGTCTAGTTATTATGCTCGTTTGCCTTTGTAAAGGTCATTAATGTTGTGACATTATTTTGGCTTAAAATTAGACTACATTTGATTCAATTTGATATATGCAATGTACTTGGATACTTGTATTTTCTTTTATAAATTATTAGCTAGTGTAGGAAAATATTTCTGGCTCCACCCTTGATAACTACTATTTTCAACTAATAATATTTGTCATTTCACTCTCCCTTAACTAAAATCCTGGGTCCATCATTGGAGCCAACTGCATAAGTACATATTAGCCTTGTACATTGAACACTTTTGCGATTCAAAATGCATGAACATTATTGAAAGCTTCAAGATTGAGAGCAACTTCATATCGGTGTCGAACAATTTGACACGCACTCTGAAGCTCGACACTAGAAAGAAGCCACCCATGTGGCAGGCGTGTCAAATAAAAAATATATGCAAAATCAATATTATATGTAATTACAAACATTAAAAAAAAGTTGTTTATTTACATGTGGTATAAAATTTTCAACAAAAAATATATAAAATTAAAATCTAAAATAATAACTTTAGAGTTCAATGAAGATATATAACATTAGCCAACTCATGCAAAATTTGAGGTTCATAAAAACTACTTTTTTCTATGAAATTATATTAGGATCTTATTATGTTCGCAAATTTCAATTTTTTTTTAACTTCAACTTAGATATTTATCTTAATTATCTTGTGATTTTAGTTATTTACTCTAGTTATTATGTTTGTTTGTCTTTACTAAGGTTATCAATGTTGTGACCTTATTTTAACTTAAAATTGTACCACACTTGATTTAATTTGATATATGTAATATTTTTTTTTTATTAATTATTAGCTCGGGTAAGATAAAAAAATTTCTACTCCACTTATGACAACTACTATCATCAATTAATAATATTTTCCATTTCGCTCTCTTGAATAAGATCTTGAGTCCGCCACCGATGCCAACTGCACAAGTACAAATTCGCGATGTACATTGAACACTTTTACAACATTGTTGGAAGCTTCAAGCTTGAGAGCAACATCATATCGGTGTCTAGCAACTTGCACGCACCCCGAAGCTCAGCTCTAGAAAGAAGCCGCCCATGTGGCAGCAATGTCAAATCAAATAATGTACGTAAAATCCTTCAAAAAGTGGAAGACAGTCCCCATAGGATAGATCTTGTTAGCTTGGGTCGGACCCCCAAACTCCAGGACCACTTTTTATAACCACTTGTAATCTTATCACTGAGGAGTGAACACAACACAAAAATGAACCCGTATAAATGGCGAGGGAAGCAGCGAGGAAAACAGCGAGGGACCCCACAGTGGAGGGGGAGTCGTCCATTCCCTTCGAGATGCGCGTTTAAATTTTCAACGCACGCATCTCGGGGGAATGGACGGCTCCCCCTCCCCCTGTGGGGTCCCTCGCCGTTTTCCTCGCTGCTTCCCTCGACAATTAGAATTTTACTCTAGCCAGCCAGCCTTGTCTTTCAAGTCTTTTTCTCGTTAAAATACAATCACAAAGACCACTCATTGAAGGGATAGAATTGTTAAAAAAATAAAAAAAAATCAGGCTGGCTAGAATCGTTGAGAAACACTCAACAGAGCTTCACCAAATGGAGAACACCAAAGCAACCACAGTGAACCGTCTCCTCTCCGCGAAGAGGAAATCCGGCAAAACCTTCACTCAATTAGCTCAAGAGACTGGCTTGACGAACGTTTACGTCGCACAGCTCTTGAGAAGACAAGCCCAGTTGAAGCCTGAAACTGCCCCCAAATTGCGTGCAGCCCTGCCTGAGCTTCCTGAAGAGTTAATTGAAGAGATGATGGAGGCACCCATGAGATCTTACGATCCTAGTATTCTTCAAGAACCTGCCATTTACAGGTCTCTCTATTATGGTTTCTGAAATTTGGGCTGAATTGTGGGGTGGGGGTGATGTGATTTGTGCTAATTTTAAGTTTTTCGGTTTTGGGTGTTTTGCAGGTTGAATGAAGCAATGATGCACTTTGGGGAGAGCATTAAGGAGATTATCAATGAGGATTTTGGTGATGGGATGTAAGTTTTTTTTGCACAATTAGTTGATTCTCATTCAATTATCTTCTTTTCTTTTCAAGGTTTCTAATGTAATTTGGTGGAATAAAAAATGGGGTTTTAAAATTTTGGTTTAGCTCAATAGTCTTGGTGTTTTAGATGGGAAGATAGATAATCTGATTTTTAACATTATGGACATAGAAGAGAGTATTAGAATGGTATAATTGATGTTTATGTTTGTGTTTCATGTTCACAAGAGGAACCGAAGTTAGTTTACAAGAAATTACTGATCACAAACATATAGGTGATAGTGAACCAGACTTATGGAAACGAGCTCATGTGCATTTTGTAGAGTTAAGTTCCAATTTGTGTCATATAATGAGTATGGTAATATCGTGCTTAAGATACAATCAGAGTCGAACATCCTTAATGGACACAACACTTAACTTCGTGAAACTCACACAATAACCTATAACTAAACTGGAAAATATACAGTGGCTGTTCAAAAATTCACTTTGAAATCTAATCTGAATGTCCAAATTGGACCTGATGAATATAGTAATCTCTGTAAAGTGTTGTTATTAATGTATTATTTATTTATTGAAATGTTAATTTATAATGTTTCAGTCATTTTCTGTATCAAATTTGTCATAGATGACTAGAACTGCAAAGTATCAATCAAGATGACTTCTTACTACCTTACTTATGGTATTAGCTCTTGAATATTTAGATGCTTGGCAGTTGGCTCAGCTTCGTTTTATTGGTCTCGTCATAAACTTAGATTTTTAGGTGCTGGACACCTGTGCAGCTGTGACAGCCTATTTAAATACACTCCTGAAGAGTTGTATCATTTGGCAATGCTCATCCTGTATAGAAACAATAAATCAGGATGAAAACACCACAAACCAGGAACCAGGGTGTTGTTTCGTCCTTGAAATCAGAGTGAGAGTTTTTGTGAACTTAAGAATGGTGTTTTGACATTTAGAAATGTAATAATATTGTCCAGTGGACCTTGTCCTGAGGTGCCCTGTTGTTTGAACATCGCATTAATTTTCAATTTTTAAACTCCTCTTCTCGTCTTGTTTGAGAATTTTTTTTAATTATATCATCATCAAAGCCCATTCCCGATACTTTTGGGGTCGACTATACGGATTTTGGTTCTCCAAGCAATGCGATCTTCCCACATATCCTCGTCGAATCCAAGCTCAATGATGTCTTCCTTCACCGCCTTTATCAAAGTTTTGAACGGTCGTCACCTTCGTCTTCACCCTCCATTAATTTGTCAATCTAGACATTTTCTAATTGACGCCGTGCTTGGTCTCTTCCGCATGTGACCAAACCACGTTAAAAGCCTTTCTCTAATTCTGTCCTCTATGAGCGCTACATCTAAGCATCTCCTAATTCTTTCATTCCTAATTTTATATATATAATTTAAAAAATCAATTTGATTTCCCTTTTCCTTACCTATTGAATTTGATCCTTGATTGTTGGTTTAATGTTATCTCTGTTTGTTTCTTTTCATGTTCTAGTATGTCTGCAATAGACTTCTACTGCTCGGTTGACAAAGTTAAAGGTGTCGATGGAAAGGATCGAGTTGTTCTCACGTTTGATGGAAAGTACTTGCCCCACACTGAACATGTGAGTTGTTTCTTGCATAATACAATTGAAACACAAACTGGCCTGATTTTTATGTTGTAACATGTATAGAATTAGCATATAATGCTACTCTCACATTACTTTGCATCACAAATGTATTATTATATCTGGTTGAACACATGAAGAAGAAATGCTCCTCACCGATATCCTGGTACCTTTGTATAGTAACTCTGTAAGGTTCTGTGGGGATCTGGTGAAGGCACATAGAGCAAAATAACATTACCTAAAATGCAGCCGGTACTGAACTTGTGCCAACTGCACTTTAGGAGTAAGGGTGCTTGGAATTTCACAATACTCTTGTACTTTTGAATGTTACCTTGATTTTCTATGTTAGTCAAGTAGATGGACTCATTGTATTGAATTGCTTTTGTTTGTTTCCTCTCTGGCAGAAATCTGAGCATATGGTGTCAAGGTTGAAGCGGCAGCAAAGCTGATGTAACTCTTTTGGGCATATGCAGCTATGAAATATCGTGGGTATTATGTACCAACAACTGTGTTACTTCTGCTTTTTGTTTACAATAAGTTAGTTAAGTGCTTTTTGTGTTTCCTAGTATATTACTGTATCTAATAGAATCATAGTTTTACTAAAATAAGGACGATGTGACATCAAAATGTTTTCCATTGCTTTTATCTCTCTTTTATTTTTCAATTGTTGTGTATGTTTGTTTAAACTCAAATCCAAAAGATGTGATCTCGGCTGCTTCAGATTGTACTTGATTTCTTTTCTCTGTGTCTTTTATCTTCCCTTCGATTTGACGAAAGCTTAGAGACATGATCTTGTTTATATATATCTAAATAAGTAAATGTACATGAAATACATGGCAGGGTTCTTCTATGACTTGTTTAACTAGTAGGTTAGTTGTATAAAAGCTACATAGTGAAATTCCGTCTGGTATATAAGATGCCTTTTCTAGAAGGATGAGAAAGACTGCTTTCCTAGGGAAAACAATTGTGGATAATCAGAGTTTGAGACTTCAAGTCCTCCATAAAAGAATAATTCATGATGTTCCTGCTAGGGACTAACCTAAGTAAAGTGATTTGCTTTTATGATGGTTCCTAGATGCGCATTCCTTGATCTGATTTCCTGGTATGTGCATACCATTTGATTAATAATCCTTAGATGGTGCCGACAAATAATCTTTTTTTCCTCTTTCAGTGTAAGTAAAACTAGAATAAAGATCCATAAACATGCTCACTCGAAATGAAATACAAATCCCTACACCCCGACACTCGATCAGTGATCCTCAGAATTTAAACGACATCCTTTTCTATGGTGTGGAACGAGACATTCCATCTCTATATATTTGTAGTTGGCTTTCATATTCGAGTAGATCTACCAGAAACTACTCCTTCAAAAGGTGGTTTTGGTTCCAACTTGCAAGCTTCTACATACTTCTTACAACCCTCTGTTGGACTTGATTCTGCTCTTATTCTGGATATTAGTTTCTTCATCCTCTATACTATGCTCACTTCCATCTTCAGAGAAATCTTCAGCATCATCCTCTAAATTCTAAACCACCCAACCTTAAATATGCTTGCGTGGATAATATCCAATAGTTAAATGAATGCTAGAGTTGGCCGTTTGACTTTAATCCATTTTTTTTCTTCCTTTTTTCCCTCAACTCAAGCTGTTTGAATAGAGGACATGACTACCACTATAGATGCTCTAAGATCCTTGGGTTGATGCAACGAAGACAGGCATAGAAAAAGATTGTTTGGCACCAATTAGGAGTCCTACATAAATTATACCACTTAAAGGATTCTTCTATGATGTATGCATCAGATGTACTTCAGAAACAAAAGCAGAGAAAAGACAGCTGACTTGTTGAAAGACTAAGATGGAAAAGCATTGGTGTGTAAATGGAACATTAGATGAATCCAATTACTCTGCTGCAGTTACCGTTATTGGCTTTTGCATAGAAGGAGCCACTTTGGTATGTTTTCTCTTCATGCTTTTTGACATCTGTTATGGATTCTGCCATCGCAAGCTATGGCCTCCTTGTCATCTGTGGCTGCAAAGCTTCCTGTAGACCTCACCACCCCAATACCTGGTTCTCTAGACCAACTGTTCAAACTTGTCAATACCACCTTGATTTGCAGTTGTGTGGCCTTTTTTACCTTCCCGTGGTACTATGTCAAGATCAGAATGTCTTTCTAATATTGCTGCTTTGACAATCTTTATAGTCTCCACTGTTATCAATGTTTATGTGCAAATAGTTGAAGTTTAGAACTAAATGGTGAACTTGCTCACCTAGTTGGGTTGTTTTTCATTGAATTTATAGAGCTATGTACAACAGAGTGTTGAGAGATTTTCTCTCATTAGGTGAGAGTTTAAACAAACTCTTGTTCAAAGATTTACTCAACTCCAACAGTATTTGAAATGGACTACAATAATGATGAACTGTATGATAAGACAGGAAAGATTTTCTCTAGTTGTCAATTGTTTGCTCTTTATCTTCAGATATCGTAACACACCCCTTCAAATTGATGGGTGGACAAGGGTGAACAGTCAATTCGTCTCAAAGCAACTTGAATCTCATCGATGACAACCCTTTGGTAAATATGTCGGCAATTTGCATTTCACTGGGAACAAACACAATCTGTAAGGAACCACGCGTCACTCACTCCTGAAGAAAATGATAGTCGATTTTAATGTGTTTGGTTTGTGCATGCAAGACAAGATTAGAAGCTAACTACGTGGCACTCACATTATCAGAGTGTAAGGTAGGTGGTAGCGACATTGGTATGTTTAATTCTCTGAAGAGGAATAGGAGCTACTGAATATCAGTAGATGTGTGAGCGAGAGCACGATATTCTGCTTCCGCACTGGATCGAGACATGGTAGGTTGTTTCTTAGTCTCCCAAGTGAGGAGGTTGGGTCCAAAGTAAGTGCACATGCCCGTGGTGGGAACGTTAATCATCCGGATCACCCACCCAATCAACGTCTAAAAAACCATAAAGATGTTCATCTTTTGATTTCACAATATGAGTGTCGAAGTGAGGAGTATCCTTTAAATAACGCAATATGCATTTGACCACGGCCAAATGAGATTGACGAGGTTCGTGCATAAATTGGCACACTTGATTCACAACATTGGTAAGGTGAGATAATATAAGGCACCCACAATACTTCGGTAAGCTGTGGCATCAACATGTGGAGTATAGTCAATACGTGATAACTTTGTACCTGTTGCCGCCAGAGACAAGCATGGTTTGGCTAGAAGAAAATTGGATTTTTTTATAAGTCAAGAGCATACTTAGTTTGACATAATTGTAAGCCGGATGGATCTTGTTTCACTTCAATGTCCAAGAAGTAATGTAAAGGACCAATATCTTTAACTTCAAAGCGAGAGTATAGACTTGACAATATGCTAGAGATGAAGTCATCGTTTCCTCTTGTGATTATGATGTCGTCCACATAGAGAAGAAGTATAGTAATACCATGAGAAGCATAGTGAATAAACATTGAAATATCGATACGACTTCTTGTAAAGCCAAGTTAAAATAAAGATTGGCTAAAACCATCAAACCAGGTTTGAGGAGTTTGGCGAAGACCATAAATAGACTTGTGCAAAAGGCAAACATGGTTCGGAAAATGTGAATCTATAAACAACCTCATTAAGGACGCCATGCAAGAATGCATTTTTAACGTCGAGTTGACAAATACTCCATCATCGATTGAGTGCAATAGAAAGAATTAGACTTACTGTAGGCGGTTTGACAACCGAACTGAAGGTTTTGGCGAAGTCTACTCCATATTGCTAATTGAAACCTTTAGCAACCAGGCGGGCTTTGTGCCTTTCAATGGTACCATCTGCTTTTCTTTTCACTTTGAACACCCATTTACACCCCACAACATTTTTTGCTTGACTAGCCGGAACAAGAGACCATGTTCGTTGTCGAAGAAGAAAATTAAATTCATCGACCATTGCAGAACGCCAATGAGGAAATTTAGAGGCTTCACTATAACATGTTGGCTCAAAATCGTCATGAAGAATTGCTTGTAAGCAAGTCAGGATGGAGTGTCGACTTTCTAGACCTATATAAGGAACCTTCGGCTTTCGAATTCCAGCACGGAGTCTGGTAGTCATAGGATGTTGATTAGGTGGGTCGAGTGTGGGTACTGAAGGTGTGGATTGGCTTAAATGCATTTGATTGGATGAATTGGATATGGGTACAGGAGGAGAGGTGGACTCATTGGAATTCATTTCAATAGTTTGGTTTTGTCATGTTGATGATGAAGATATGGAAATTTGGGATGGTGATGAAATTTGTTTGTTTGAGATTTTTGGTGTGGGATAGTTAGGAAATAGTAGTGCAGTTGATGAGACGATTGGCTCGGTGGGATTACGCCAGAATTCCATGCAATTGCTGGATTGAAGTGGACCGCACGATAATATGCCGGCAAAGGGAAAATGGTCCTCATTAAAACGAAGACGTTGAGACAAATAGATCCGTCCGGTTTGAGTGTCAAGACAATGATAGCCTTTCCGATTTGTAGCATACCCGAGAAATATACACGACACTGACTTTGGAAATAGCTTGTCTACTTTGGTAGCACCTAAAAATGGAAAAAACATTGACATCCAAAACAACGTAAGGTAGCATAATCTAAACTTTAATGAAATAATAGTTCATACGGGGTTTTGTAATCCAATGTTGGATAGGGCAGCCTGTTAATAAGATATATGGCAGTAGAAATGCCTCCATCCAAAAACGGCGTGGTGAAAATGCTTGATGAAGCAAAGTGAGCCCTGTTTCGACAATATGTCGGTGTTTCCTTTCTACAACCCCGTTTTGCTGAGAGATATGTGGACAAGTGAATGTCGTTGTTGGATAGAAATTTTGCAAAGCTCTTATCATCATACTCCCCTCCACCATCCGATTGAAACCGCTTTATTTTTGTGCCAAACAAGTTTTCAACAACTAATTTAAATTTGCAAAAATAATCAAATGTTTCCGATTTGCGAACAAGGGGATAAATCCATGTGTATTTGGAGTAATCATCAACAAAAGTAACATAATAGCGAAAACCTCCACATGATAATTCAGAAGCAAGACCCCACAAATCTGTAAATTAATTGAAGAGGAGCAGTAGATCCAGAAGAAGATAAAGGGAAATTCAAACGACAACTTTTGTTCACAAAACAATGTAAACAATTCTGAGTTTTAAGGATACCTGGATCATTAAGGCACTTATTTTGAACTAAATGATGAAGAATACAAGGACTTGGGTGTCCAAGTCGATTATGCCATACAGGTATGGTAGAATTCTTTCGAACTAATCCAAAAAATGTAGAACTTTACAATGGAGGAGAGCTAGGGTGTGCTTGAAATGGATAGAGAGAACCTTTACTCGGGCCTTGATGTAAAAGCTTCCCCGTGCGCCAATCCTTTATAAAGAAACCAGGAGGAACAAATAGAAAAGTGCAATTATTATCATTAACAAATCGAGAAACAGATAGTAAATTAGTTTGTTATGTGAGGCACATGTAAAACATTGTTCAATCGAAAAGTGGATGAGGGAGTTGAGATAATCATGTTACCAGTACCGGTGATCGGGAGAGTGGCCCCATTTGCAACAGTCACTTGATCTGAGCCATAATAAGATTGTCGACTGGTGAAAGTAGAGTCATCAGATGTCATATGATTAGTTGCTCCGAAATCAGGGTACCAAGTGGCAGGTTCATACTGAACATTAGACATATTCATTGCAGAAAAAACCGCGGAAAGGTCATCCTGCTGAGTAGCAATGGTTGGACTGCAAGTGGCAGCGGTGTGTCCCGGCTTATTGCAAAGTTGACAAATTATGGTGTTAGAAGGTCCTTGAGAGGACTGATAATGAGTAAAGGTACCGCGATTGGAGCTGCGACCACGAGTACCACGTCCATGATTAGGACTACCACAACCATGATAACCACGATTATAATTTCCACGACCATAGTTACCACAACCAAGACCACGATTAGTATTAAAACCACAATTATTTGAAGCAAGGAAATCAGTTGTTTGAGCTTCGGCTGACTTAAGATAGACTTCCAGACGCTTTTCTTGATTAAGAAGCATGTTATAATTGTTGTCATGGTTTGCACGTGATTCACAACCACATCGTAGTCGAGGTCATGGCCATCAAGAATAACACCAATAATATCTCGATCATGCAATAATTGTTGAATAAGAGACAATTCATCAGTGAGTTGACGAATGTGATCCATGTAATCAGTAATAGAGGATGTTCATTTCTTCATGGTGGATAGCTCGTGTTTTATTTGATAGTAACGAGCATTTGTTTGTGATGTGTATGCTCTCTAGAGGGCTTCCCATGTAGACTGAGCAGTCTTATAGGAAATGACCTGAGAAAAAATGGAAAAGGTCATAGTGGTACGTAGCCAACTAAGAAGAAGCTGGTATTTCTTCTTCCATGCAAGGTAGGCCGGGTTTGGAGTCATTCCATTATCAGTGATGATTTTTCACTTGGAGCGGGTGTGGTTCCATCAACCATGGTTATGTAGTCACTTCCATATAGGATAGGAATAAGTTGGCATTTCCACATATTGTAATTCAGATGATCAAGTTTCATGGTTACCTTTGGTAGATTAGGATAGAAAGGAAGATACGCTTGTTGAATGGAGGTGATTGGTTGAGGGTCTGGTCGATTGATTGTTGGATGGTGTTGATTCGGAGTCTGAACCTGTCATATTTGGGTATTTGATAGAGAAAACAAATGATGAAGGTAAGAAATGAGAAGGAAAAAAAATTGAGCCTATGGCCTTGATGCCAAGTTGAAGTTTAGAACTAAATGGTGAAACTGCTCACCTAGTTGAGTTGTTTTTCATTGAATTTATAGAGCTATGTACAACAGAGTGTTGAGAGATTTTCTCTCATTAGGTGAGAGTTTACAACAAACTCTTGTTCAGAGATTTACTTAACTCCAGTAGTATTTTATCGTGGTTATCATGGTTGTGGTAGTCCTAATCATGGACGATTCATAAAAAAAAAAAACTTTGTTTCTCATCGATGTAATGAATTTACTAACTGCATTACCTTCCTACTTAGCAGAACTTGGTTTTCGACGATGATGGAATATGTTGGTTCTACCCTAGACAAATGTAGAGTTGATAATGGATATGAAATTTAATTCATCCTGTGAGGTGATTTATCCATCACTCCAGCAAAAGTGAGGTGATACATCCCGTCCATTATCTATTAAGACCATAATCGAGATGAATGCTAGGATCCAGCATTGGCATCGAAAGTCGTTCCACCGTCCGCTTGTGCCATTCATTGATCAACCTATATGCACCATTTTGCACGTCAAGTTGAGTAAACCAACAAAATTTCCCATCCGATTTGATACAAATGTCTTCCGGGTTGGGCTCCTTCCAACTAATCCGTAGATGAAGGATGCGGGGATCCGAAAGCACAGAGGAACCACCCCCAACAATCGAAAGTGCATGCGGAACAGCAGTGACAACAGAAAAACCACTTTTGCATTCTTGATGCGGAGTGGTCGTAGCAAGAGTAAAACAAGTAGTGGTGGCGACAGGAGCAAAAGAATCCAAACGAGCGGGAGAAGAAAGTAAGAACCCTGCCACGTCATCGACATGAATTGAAGAAGATTGAGGAGGAAAAACCTCAAAACTCTGACCACGGTCAGCGACCTTCTTAGACTGCTCCATCACCAGTTGGAGCATCTTGTCATCGATAGCCCGAGGGTCATCGTTAGACCATTCAGCAACGTCGAGCACACCATAAGCAGAAAGAAGCCTATTTTCATTATCATCCCACAAACGAGTAATTTCCTTCTTGCTCCCTTCAAGCGCCAAGTTCATTTCCTTGACCTCCTCAAGGGATAAACGACCATCTTTCACAACCTCCCTATTAGAAGAACTCGGACAAGGTGCAGTCCGAGCAATACCACGAGTATAACCAGAAAGTCGTTTCTTCTTCGGAACACGGCTAGGACTTATCAACAATTGTTTCGACGGGCTAGCAACCTCGAAAGCTTTCTCTTCTTGGAAGTTGGGCCAACAACACCAATGCTAACAAGAACATTAAGATCTGTAACATTGTTGCCCGAGCTCACTTTCCCATCAATGCCATCACTAACACCAATAGGAGCATCGCAGGCAACAATCTCCTCAGCTCGAGATTCAATAAGCAAAGTTTGTTCCACCTCGTTCATAGTGTAAAGCCACTACGCTCCAAGATGTCCTCAGAGAGAAATGCCTCCACGGGAAACACAGGTTCAAGAATCGGTTACTGATCATCCGCTCTTCCGCAGTTAATTGCAGATCCTTCCGTTTGTTAGGGACTCGGAACGACCGCACAATCTGACGACCTTGAAATTTGAAGTAGCCCGAGCTTACAGAAGCATAAAACATAACCTCGACCAGTTTCTGATGTCATCATTGAGCTTCCCAAAACAGGCAGGAGAACGAAGGAAGCAAATGTCTTTGGTCACCAGCAGACCCAACCATCGAATGAAGAACCCTAACGGTCAAGGGAACGCCAGAGAGAATGACTCTCGCATAAGTAGAGACCATAATCCTCCAACCATTATGACCCATTTGAGTAGGAGGAATCCCAAAACATCTAGATATTTCCAAAACAACTCTGGAACTGAAAATCGAAGGCCAGAAATGAACATGCATGGATAGAGTGTAATATACCCAGACTTTGGACGAAAAGGACTATCGTTCTACCTAGGCAGAATGATCTCGAGGTTGGATGGCAAATTATTATCAGAACGAACATTGTCCAATGTCACTTGAAAAACCTTCTTGGGCGAGAAGTAAGCTCACAAGTAGCAAGCGCCTCGCCGTCTAGTATATCGCCAGCAGACATCATTAAGGAATGGAAAAACAAGGAAAATGAAAAAGGAAAAAGAAGAATAAGTCATAATTTCAAAGATAGCGTACATAGATAAACAAATCAATTACACTTCTTTTTATGGAGTCGAGCAACGAAGAGACAACTCATAGGACAACGTGCGCGATATGATGACTACATGAAATCCCAAAATACGTGCGAAGAACGAACGGACGAACAAGAGATCGGGATACCAACTCACCGAAAGCTGCTAACAACGTTAAATGTGAGGTAATGATGAAATCAAAAGTCCAACCGTCACCAAGTTAGTGGCCACATCAGCATACTCACTAAGTAAACGGGGGAGTAGCTGATGATACATCAAATAAGACTGTCAGCATAGCTATACACGTGGAAGAGATCATCCATCACGATGATCAAGTATCCCAAGACCAAGCCAATTCATAAAGCCTAAAAAGGACAAATTCAGTCATGAAATCCCAACCAGGGCCCGTCAGAATAAATCATAATCAAAGGAGCGAATCGAGGCTCGATAAAGTTCTCCCTTAAGGGGGAGGAACGTCACAGAGAAAAAGAGTCGTGGAGGGAGTTACGCCTCGATAGACGTATCTTCATAAATGATTATATTATTACAGAGAACGTCTCCTCTTGTTAAGCCTCACATGCTTAACTCATGCAGGGAATTAACAACCATTATAAAATGTAACATTATAAAGGGAATTTACAATGACCATTATAAAAGAAACATTCGACAAAAGTATGCAACTTTAACTGAGTTCTGTTCAGGTTTATCTCTATCTCCAACCGAGTTACTGACTTAAGCGTCGGAGTGCCTTCGACCACCAAAAAGGCGATCTTTAACAGACTAACATTTGTTTTGCAGGTCAAACTTACAAGAGAACGTATTTTGGACGCATCAATATTAATAGGTGATTGAGTGTACATGTCTCACCAAATGATGAAGATTGTAATCTACAATTGTGTTCAAATAGCTAGTAGTTGATATGATCCATATTTTTTTTGTCCGACTCTCAAATGATGTTTTCGAGGACTATTGAATAACTAATCAAGCTTGAAAGTTGGATGCATAATTCAGCGGGTGTTTCTATTTGTAATAAGCAGTGATAATGGATAGATAAGATTTCTAGTTTCTCATCAATAAAAGTAAAGCTCGCTTATCCTAGATGGAAGTAAAAGTGAATCATCTCATCACCAGCTTCATCAGCAACTGATGATTAAGAGCCACCACATCTGATTGTCTTCAAGAACCAAGGAATGTGTTTGCTGACTTGCTACTCACCCCAGTGAAATTGAAGAAATTGCCGTGAGTACGTTCCAATGAAACCAAAGTGGCTTTGTGTGTATGCGACATCCATATTTAATTTATTTGTACAACGACTTTTTGATACCATCACTTTTGCTGACACACACAATCATCCCATTTTTAATATGTTGAAGCACACCACCAATATAAATTCATCCCTCACTATTGTTCATATTCTTTTCCACATTCTCTTCTCTCTTCACAGCAACGATGGAGCAACATTACCTTGCATGTCCTGCCACTGTCTGCCACATCACCCCACCACCACCTTTCCTTTCCTCTTCTCCTTTGTTTTGCTTCTTCTTATTTTTCTTGTATCTTCTCTTCTCTTCTTCTCCACCACCCCGCTTACTTCTTCTTCTCCTTTTCTCCTTTTCTCCTTTATTTATTATTTTGCCTTCAAGCATATTTGTGCAAATGGGGTTCCAATTGATGAAAATGTGGATGCATATAGCAGCTACAGTCCCATTTTGCTTTTACTAAAATACCCATTTTATCGGAACGATTTAAACAAAACTCAGTGAACCCTGACTCACCGATTCAACCATAAAATGCAAAAGAAATCCTTGGCTTCACTTTTACCCATTCCCTTATCCTTGACAACACCACCACCACAAGAGAGTAAGCAAAGCAGAGAGCATGGCAATAGCAATGGCAACCTCAGGAGTGTTATTGAGGTCTCACTCCACTGTCCAGCTTCCCAATCGAAACCCCACCACCACCAGTTCTCTACATTTCAACAGACAGATTGGGTCCCTGACCTCCCAATTTGGTGGCGTTAAGATCTCCCTCGACCAATCCGGCGCCATCTCCACTCCTACTACTACTACCAAACATCCCTTTCAAACGATTGCTCGTAAGCTTTCTCATTCTATCTAAAATCCCATTTTTATGTGAAGCTTATTTTTCTGTGTGTTTATGTTCATCCCATTCTTGTTTTCTTTTCTTTTCTTTTTTTTTTTTTTTTTTTTTTTTTGGTATTGTTGATTTGTGCTATTTTACTTGTCTATTTCATTTGAATCTATAAAATTGGCATTCAATGATTTTTGGGGATTTGGTGAGTTAAGTTATTTGTTGTGTTGCCTTTGAATTGTACTACGAAATTTCTCAAAGACTTTTATCTAGAATAGAATAAGAATTACCAATCGTGGGTATGTGGGTTTTCTTTTCGTGTGCTTTGTGGTGAAGTTTAGACTAAAGGGTTTCGGCCTAAAGGTTTGTGTGTTAAGTAAATGTAGATGAAATGTTATTATGTTAGGTGGAGTTCTTGAAGGACTTGTTAACAAGTTGATTAAGATGATGTTATGAGAACTAGATAAACGAGGAACCTGGAAGAGAAGGAAAATGTGTGGCTGGCAACTAAGTTACATGTTTGAACCAACACAATTTGTTTCCTGGGAAGTTCCCATGGCTTAGGCACTAGCAGTGATCACGTATGATATTAGGTAGCTTGGTTACCATACTATGATTCCAGTGACATAGCACATGGGGTCTGTGTTTTCTTGGTAAGCACCACGTTCTACAACTTCAATAAGTTGATGTACTTGATTTTGTACTAAACAACTTGGTTACCAAATTTGGTTCGAAGTTACAGTTTCAAGTTGGTGCCTTTGGATTGAAACAATGTTCATTTACCGCTAGTAGTGATAGAGATATAATGACCTTGATTGTGGTTTGGGTACCGTGAGAGAATGAGGAGGAAACTACAAAGGTCGGAATGAGGTAGAAGTCAGAGTTTTAAATATAAGCCTAACCCCCAGATGTGGAGAAAGAGTTCGAGTTGGATTAGGCTTCATTTAAGGATGGATGGGTAGTTAGGCTTCAATCCTTTGTAGAGAACAACCCGCTCTTATACTTGCATGTGGTGCTGTGTAAGTTCAACCCTAGTCTTTGGCTGGTTTGTTAATAAATCTCACCAAAAAAACTCCTATCATTCCTTCTATCTACAAAGAAATAGAATACACTTGAAAAACTAAAAATTTCCAATCTGAAAAATTAGAGCTTCAAGTTTGGGTAAAGGACAAGATGGACTTATTTGAATGTTGCGCTGGGTTGGGCCACAATTTGACTAATTACTTTTCTTCATTTTAAGAGGGAAGTTATACAAGTAACAAGTAGAATTATTTATTTGATGTTTGAAATATCTTCACAAGAGACTTGACAACTTGAGAATGTAGTCGGCAGTTGCTGTGCAGCAAATTAAAATCAATTTGAATCAAGGGCTTAGGAACTATTAGTATGCTTGTATTCTACTATGCAAAACTTCATGCTAAAATCAATGCGTATGCATAATGTTCTTGCAAGTAACACGAGCTCACTTGTCTTTCAGGCCGAATTTGTCCATTCACCGGGAAAAAAGCAAACAGGGCTAACAAGGTGTCCTTTTCAAACCACAAGACAAAGACATTGCAGTATGTGAACTTACAGTACAAGAGGATCTGGTGGGAAGCAGGGAATAGATATGTCAAACTGCGGTTATCAACCAAGGCCCTGAAGACAATTGAAAAGAATGGCCTAGATGCTGTCGCTAAGAAGGCTGGGATTGATCTTCGTAAGAAATGATAGCTGCTGTTGCACTTATTTTTTTCCTTTCTTTTCTTTTTATCTCTTTGACCATATTTGGTTTAGCTTTTGAAGTTGCTCGATGTACTTTTTTATGTTTTCTGTTCATGTTTAGCATCATGTATTTTTCTAGTTAAAGAGAGATTTCTGTCCATGATACAATGAGCAGTCATTCTCTATAGAATTAGCCTTAGAATGAGCACCGTAGAATTAGCCTTCTCTATATTTGAAGTTTTACAATGTCATAAAGACGTACAGCATGTTTTTATGTGGTTCTAAAATAAATAGCCGTGCCTGATACCATGCCAAAAGGAGGCAAGGTAGCTCCCCTACCCTACTGCCCTGAACCTAACCAACTGCAGTTCAATTTCAATTTATCTAGGATAAAACCTACATTTTTTTTCCAGTATATATAATGACCTCCTTTAACAGACAATGTCGATCCTTTATTATAATAGAGCAACTTGCTGGTGATTTCCTTAACATCACTGAAATAAAGTTTTCAAAATTGGCAATAATAAGTTATTTTTCTACAGCTTCTCTAAATTTAAAGATACTTGTTCTTCTCGTGAAGGAGTTAGTATTCAACTAACAGTGTCCCTCATTATCCAAGTGCTCAAATTGTTTGATATGCGATTCTGTAACATGTGACGAATGGATACAGTCTACTGGACAAGTACAACCTCCTTGAAGTGAACACTTTAGGCTTGAGGCCAAATGCGATTTTTATACAAGCTTCCATACTGGCACGTAAATAGGATTCTCTCGTTTCAATCTTCCAGCTTCCTTATTGTGGCCGAGAATGGATCCATCTCAACAGGTTTTTTGTTTGTTAATACAACTGGAAATACAAACACACCCTTTGGTACTAATTGCTTGAAAAATTCTACATTCATGTTCTCTATAGTTTCTGAAAAGGCAGCGAATTACATGTTCTACTGTCCCACATCACCAAAAGCCAATATTGTTATTTTTTTACTTGCTAATCCACACCACCAATTTAAATCAATATTTCTTTCTTCTCTCTCACCCTCTCTTCTCAAGAACAACAGCAACAACGTGGAAGGGGATAGCGAGCAAGGGAGGTGATCGATTACGAGAGACGGTGAGAGACAACCAGCAACGGCGAGAAATAGAGATGGGGCTGCGATGGGGCGTTGCCCACTCACAAAAAGGGAGGGGGAAAGAGAAGAAGAAGAGGAGAGGAGCGACGGTTGAAATCGAGGTCGAGATCTTGATTAGACTGGGTTAAATCCTGTAGAGATTCCCAACTCCTTTTCGTCTTCGACCTCATCTTCAATTCCAATTTTAGAGATTGGAGAGGGTATGTGAGGGGTACTATGGAGTTGCCTTCGGATTGAGAAGAAGAAGGGTGGTGGTGTAACCAACCAATTAGTAGAAAAGGTGAGAGCAGAATTAGGACTGCGAGAGACCCTTTTTTTTTCTCCCTTAACCCCTCTCACCCCAGATGTCGCCGGCAGACTTTGAGCCTGGACCTGTGATACCATCCACCACAGGCCTAACGCTGAGCTAATACCCCATTGGCAAGACAGCTTTAGACATGACAGGACACTCACTCAGATCACTGACATAAAATAAGGAAATGCACATAATTTTTATTAACAAATCAAAATCTAGCTGTCCATTGCCATATAGATCACATACAACTGATTTATGTTGTTGATTTGTATAATTCAGACCCCACCTTTTAATAGATTGATGTGAATCATTCACCCGTTAGTATGGATTAACACTTTCTAGGGCAAACCAAGCACAGTGCAAAGCAAGTATAAAGATTTAACAGAATGCAACGATTTGTGAGCAGAGAGCAGAAGACACTTCAGCTGGTGATCTGAAAGAGTTACAGGACCCAATCAAGACAGCACACATGCATTTGAAGTATCAAACACTTGCAGTTCAAAAGTTTCAGTATTGGATCCTCAGTATGTATGTGCGTGTCAAAGACTCCTATTGACAACTATATCATGAGCAAACTACAAGAAACTTGCAGACGAAGTTTGAAGAGAATTGTAATTGGGGGTATCGTGGTACTGATAAACATGAAAGAATTTTTGGAGAAATGTAATTCAACTGCGCTTCTTGATTTCAAAGGTATACTTAAGCTCCAAGTGGCACCTCTTATCATCATCCACAAACTGCATCGACAACAGAAGTAGAGAACATTAGTGTCAAAAAATCTGACCATAATTAACTGAAATACCAAAAATAAAACAAAAACATGTCATATTTCTCAGTGGAAGTGCAATTGCTCAATGTCTGGTCAAATAATTCCTTATATTTCACCTTTGTACTACATGTTTATTGAACATGAAACTTTCAGAAATTAAGGGATACCAAGTCGCTAGACTGATAAAATTAATGGATACGAAAGCATCTACTTAGTTGCTATTGTCGAGTGTAACCGATAAGTCATGGAAAGTATTAGTTCACTGAAATGAAATGATATATAAACTAGTAGGAAATAAGGCTGCTGGCCTTTTGCAGATGGTCCAGATGTTGTGAAGAATATGGTCTGATAGCAGTTTCTAGACAAAGTACTTCAGTAAAGATCAAATATTGCTTAGCTGGGATTACAGCTTTAGATTGTTCACATGTTTAACACTATATTTTGAGGCTCATATTATAGAATCATATTGTCATTCATCTCAATTTCAAAACTATGCACGTGAAGAAAAGCAAGAGAAACAAGTCGACAACGATACATTCAAATCACAAAGGACTTGACCTTTATTGACTTCCAAGAATCCTCTTCGTTCTTGACACACTTCTCAAATAATTTCTAGTAAACCTCAAATCTCCCCAATTTCTTAATTTTTAAACGCTGCCACGTTATATGGTGTATAAAGAAGCAAGTTTCAAACGAAATTTCAAAGTTAATTCAAGAACACAAGCATCTTGCAATGAGTAATGCATATTTTTATTTTTGATTAGCAAAACAAGAACTGTATTGTATTAATAAAGTGCATAAAGAGAGTATTCAGTGGAAAGAGAACACAGAAACACTCTCCACAAAAATATACATTTTTCCTATGTATTCAACACTAGAAAGTCCTATTTAAACATACAATCTGAAAATTCTAATCCCTGAATATGTCCTAACTCTTGCTCCACAGCCACAAAGTCACTTTGGTATCTATCCAGTGTGTCTACAGGTTTGTGAACTCCCCTAAAAATTCTATTCACCCCCTCCAAATGACCCAAACTACTGCATGGAGCATCCTCTCCCAAGCCTACTTTCCAAACTCAGAGAAATTTGGGGCCAAGCTGAAAACAGAAGACTTTTCCTCCACCAGGAAATGATACTGGATGAGAAGGGAGCATTTATATGGAATTCTGAGAAAGCTCTCTGCCAAATCTCCACGGCCAGTGGGCAATTCAGTAGAAGGTGATCAATAGACTCCTCAGAATTTGAGCAAGAGACTGCATTGATTAGGTATAATCAAACCCCTTCTAACTATATTAAAAATAGTAAGCACCCTCCCATCATGAACTGTCCAAATGAGAAAGCTAGCTCCTGGAAGAATTTTTTGAGACCCAAATGAGCTTATGTAGCTTATGAATCCTGTCCTCATTGGGAGAGGGAGTGAGGAGGGGAGCAAATTTCAGGTAACCATCTCTGACCTTGTAAATCTCATCATTGTCAAACCACCTCCAAGCATCCTTCTCTTCATCCATGAGTAATGCTTAGTTCCCTTCAAGAACACGAAAAAGCTTCATTATAACATATAAAGAATTCAAAGATTGGAGAAATCAATATGCAGTTACCTATATCCCTTCAACAATTCTTCATTGAGACACAAGTAAACTTCTTCCTTCATCTACTCCACTCCTCTCATTCTGACTCATCACATTCCCTCCTCAATCTTAAAATCATTGGATCTACTTTCTGTAATGATATTTTTGTAGAAACTCCATTTTATCACCTATTTCAACCACTGTACCCTGTATTTTGTTTCTGTTTCTTGGCACAAAATTGACTCCAAATATCCTCTTTCCAACTCTGCCCACTAGATACAAAATCTCCTTTTTCCCAATCTCTTCTCGTGTCCAATTCCATCACTATAACCATACTCAGAAATAATCAGAGCCTTCTTTTTGGTGATCCACCAAACGAAACACTTTTTGATTAATTCCTTATTTATATATTTCTACATTCTTAGTTTTGAGACTAGAAGTCCAGTCCACCTATTCCATGAACCTCAACCACCTCATATTTAGTAAAAGCTTAAGCTTTTAGAGTAGATAGTAGATGGCAATTTAACATGATATTAGAGCTTTGGTTCGATGAGGTTGGAGATTCAATTCTCATCCAGGGTAATCATTAAAAGCATTTTCAACGAGGGTGGTATTGAGACTAGAAGTCCATTCCATACATTCCATAGACCCAACCACTTGATATATGCTGGATATGTTGTCTCTATCAGCTTAGGCTTTTAAAATGGATTACAATTTAACACTTAGCCACCTAAGGGAAGGGAGGGTATCAGTTATTATGAAAACAACATTAGTAAATTTTTTCACACTTGGAGCAAATCCACTAGTACCTCTTTCCTCAAAAGGGTTTCCACCCACAAGAAAATTACCACAATAGATAGGCCTTCTCTTTTTAACACCTCACTACTTCATCTAATTCGTTCCCAAGATTGAACGTGAGATTAGGTCATTTGACCCATACACACTAGCAAAAATTCACTGCCGTATATTAAAAAGTGAACAAAGTGTCCATAATACTTGTCCTCACTCCATTTGAAATAATGACAATCCCGTGGCATCACAATAATGGCATTCTGAAGTCTCTACACCCTACAGTCTCTCTAATAAGCTGGTCATTTACATGTTCTAGATTGGCTTCTTGCAACAACGCACGGTAAAAGTGATGGGTTGTCTACTGACCTTTCACAAGTTTTATCATGGGATTCAAGACTCCTGACATTCATGAAAATGTGTTAGGCTCCATAGGATAACTACAAATCTCCACTTCTCCTAAATCTAGAAGAAACTGGGACCACAATATTCATACAGCCATAACATCAAAGAGCATATCTAGTCACCTATGCCTCTTCCTAGAACTTTAACTACCATTTTCGTAATTCATTTATCATGGATGACTGGAGTTGAACACATTAAAGCTGAGCTGCCCAAGCCCCAAAGCACCTATCACTTGGACAGAGGATATTATTTGAAATTTAGAATATCAGGTTATTTTACGAATCTCCATATTTCTGTTTATCTATTATCTTAGTAGTTTCCTAAAGTCTTAAACCCATTCCACCATTGGGTAACAAATCGTCCAAACATTATCTACAATACTAGTTTCTTTCACCATATCCAATTCCATCAAACGGCAATCCTAGCATTCGAGTTTAACACATCTATGCCCTGAAGCCCACTATCTTCTCTTCTCTGTTCATCTCATGCTTAGATCTGAACCACACCTCCCTACTCAAACAAATAAATCAAATCCATCCCGTCCATAACTCTCCTCAAATCCTCCCCTTTTTTTTTTATCTTTGAATGAACTCTTTGCAAAAACAAATAATAAAAATAAAAAATAACATTATACCACCAGTAGTCACAATGACAACCCGGTGAAATAGAAAATGCATCACCAGACACCTCAAACGTACAAGGTGCCAGCCAACTCCTAGAGTCTTCATCGCTTCCTATATTTTCTATCCCTTACTCTCTTTTCTAAACAAACTGAAAACTAGCCCATCATTAAACTTTAACATCTCTTTTCTCTTTGTTCGGTGATCTAAACCAACAATCAACTTCCTCATCTATCTATCATTGTGACCAACACCAGCAATCGAGCCCTTCTCATATCTCTTTTCCCCTCTCGAGAATCCTGTCTTTGAATCTGTCTATGCTCCTCGTTTGATCTCGTCTCTCTTATATGAATCACCACCATCTCTAAACACTCATTTTTTTTCTATATTTGTACCATAAAATAATGGAAAAGAACTGAAAGTTGGGTGTTAGGTTTTTTGATGCAAGGATCTGGAAAATAAAATAAAAACGTTTTTATCGGGAAAACAACATGTAAACAGATTAATCAAGATCAAAAAAGAAAACAAAGCCCTAGTTTGTTCATTCACAATAACCCTAGTTTTCTTGAGATTACAATTAGAACTAACTTGGAATAAACCCTATTCTCCTCCTACACACTCTAACTATGGGCTAAGTAACACCGCACTAAACACACCTACTACATTAATATACTCTAAATACCATCATCCTCCATCAGTTGAGAAGAACACGACCTTGAGTTCGAACGCACATGCAATTAACAGCTCGGATCCATAAAAGATAAAAGCCGATAAGAAATCCACGAATTGTTGGAAGCAAGACGTCCCTTCTATTTAACCAAAACTCGGATGGGCACATTGTCAAAAGGATTATCATCAGAGCTCTGTAAAATACACTCCACACAATCAGTCACATGGGGGGAGCGAAGGGAGCTCGCCGCTAGAAGTGGAATAGGAGAGGCGACATCCCCATGAAAAGTAGACAAGTCAGCAACGTCCACAGTATGGTACATGCGAAAACTATTTGTAAAGTTGACCTCATATGCATTGTCGTTGATCTTTTTGATAATTGTAAAGGGACCAATTCGCCACATCATCAGTTTAGAACCTATTCCAGTCCGTCGTTGCCCTTTTTGAAAAATCGTAACTAAATCGCTTGGTGCAAAATAAACAAAGCACTTATGACAGTCCACTTCAGCCTTCTGCTTCGCATATACCTTAACTAATCTCTTGAGAACTTCCCGATGGATCAAAGTTATCTACTCAGCCTTAACATTTGCATCACTGCTCACGGGACCCAAACCTGCAAGGGGCGCTAAATCTATAGGCACAGAAGAGGAAAAATTTTGCACAATCTAAAATGGTGAATGTCCTATGCTTTGGTTGACAGTGTTATTACAAACAAACTCTGCATGAGGTAAGACTGTAGGCCAAGAAGTACCATGTTTTGTCTAAACAACGCAAACTACTGAACAACCTCTGTCTGCCAGTCAATCTGCGGGTGGAATGTGGTGGAAAACTTTAACAGTGTAAATGCTGCCACAACATCTTCCAAAATTGCCCCATAAACTTAGTATCGCGATCCGAGACAATGCTCCTCAACACCCATTAAGGTGTACCACCTCTCTGAATACAAATGAGCTACTTGTAGAGCATCATCCACCTTCTCACAAGGAATAAGGTGAGCCATCTTCGAAAAATGATCAACCACGATTAAAAGACATACTCCTGAGAAGTAGAAAAACCGGACACAAGTTCATAGAAATGTTTAACCACGGCCTCTGGGATGGGCAATGGTGAATACAAACCAACAATCAACTAGCATCCTTTGGCAATCTGGAAAACATAACACTTCCTTACAAAATTGTTAATATCAGTACGCATAATAGACCAATAATAACATTCAAGCAACACGAGCAACACTTACTAACTCCATAATGACTAGCCAAACCACCACAGCGAAATTCAGCAATAAGTTTACATTTAGTTGAAGAGGCAATGATATAAGGCGCCTTGCCACAAAATAAGAAGTCGTTCTTATAAAAATTCACCCGACTGATGTGGAGCCACTGGCAGGCATGATAAATATCGCCAAAAACAGAATCAGAATCATATAATGTTGGTGGCTCATCAAATCCTTCAACTGAAGCTCGAAGAACCACAAAATAGTTGCTCGTCGAGTGTGTCAACCTCATGGTTCTATGAATCAGCAATATACTTCAAAGAAAAAGGTGAAGTTTTGGATTTCATAAACCCACTTGCTAACCCGAATACTCAAATGCCTCATGATCAGAATGAATCAGAAACTCCCGGTAAAGTAGATAGTGTTTCTAGTGACGCAGTGCGTGCACCACAACAAATAACTCAGTACCATAGGTCGGATAATTCAACTGTGCCTTTTGGAGGTTCCTACTGTAAAAGCGATAGCGCGGGCCTCCTGTGACAAAACAGCTCCTACACCTGTCTTACACCCATCATAATACTACACAAAAGTTTTCAAATTTTGGTAAGGCCAATATCGAAGCAGTAGTCATCTTAAACTTACTTGCATCAACGGTTGCGTGGCACTCGTCAGTCCAATGAAATGGGACATCTTTCATAAGCTCAGTCAAAGGAGCGATAATAGAACTAAAACCCTCAATGAAACGCTTGTAGAAACTGATCAAACCAAGAAAATTGCGTACCTCAGAAGAAGTAGGCACATGCCAATCACGAATAGCAGCCACCTCAGACTGATCAACTGACTTTTTTCCCCTCTCCCCAGGAAACAACAAACCTAGAAAAGTCACCGAGGTACCATAAACTCACATTTCTTCAGTTCAGATAAAAACGATGGTCTCGCCAGACTTGCAAAATAGTTTGAACATGCTGCAAATATTCCTCCACGGTGCAACTAAAAATGAGAATATCATCGAAATAGACAACAACTAATTCATTTATGGCAGGTTGAAGAATGTGTCATTACTCGCATGAATGTCGAAGGCGCATTGGACAATCCAAAAGGCATCACAAGCAATTCGTACAATCCCTCGGTCTTAAAAGCTTCCTTCCATTCATCTCTAGGGCGCATACGAATGGATAGCCACTTTTGAGATATAACTCTGAGAAAACCATAGTCCCTTGCAAATTGTCAAGCATATATTCTAAATTAGGAATAGAAACCAATACTTGATAGTGATCGCTCGACAGCCAAACACATGCGAAAAGAACCATCCTTCTTCGGTACTAGTAACGCAATAACAACATTAGGAGAAGTATTTTCCTGTATGTAAACTTTGGCCAATAACTCGTTCACCTATCGTAACTCTTCATGTTCTTTAGGTGCCATGCAATAGTGCAGTTTGTTGGGTAAAACATACAGGGGCTCCCGATACTAACCCAATAGCATGCCGAATATTTCACAAAATAGGAAGTTGATCACTGCCCTTAGTGCAAACATCACCAAATCAAGCGAGAAGTTGCCTCACACGAACAAGAATAGGTAAATCAGGCAGTTGAAAAGGAGAATAAATCGTGTTTGGTTCCACTACCATGTCAACAATCTCTTGTACTATGACAAGTGGCAGCTCCAATTGTGGTATCCCCTATGCATCCCTCTAGTCCGGTTGTTTAACAATATGTGGACATAAAGGCCACAATAACCCTCCACATCACAAAAAGGATACGTATTCAGATGGACCATGTATCGAACGCCACTAAAACTATCAAAGCCTACCCAGTAACCAATGACATAGGGATCACCATACTTGATCCTCATATTGCCTAATAGAGAAGGGCCCTAAACACTTCATGGTAGTTGCACCAATGTAGTCAAGGCAACCGCCTAGGCTCGGCTCAAGGCATTTTTATAGAAGTTCGCCTCAGAGTGAGGCAATGTGGTGCAGTGAAATGAGGTGTCCGCCTCAGCCTAAAAATGGTTGCAGCCCACTCTATAATAGGGTTTTATGTTTCTTGGTGTAATACTTGTTGCTCCTCCTTGTTGAAGCTATCAGAGACTCAATGAGTCTTCATCACCTCCTTGCCTTCAAATCAGGTATTCCCAAATAACAAACAAACAAACATGATAAAATGTTTTTAAGTTGTCACACTTTTTTTAATATCTTTTGGAGAAAACATATCATGTTTTGATCAGTCAACATCAATCTTGATTTTTCATAGCATAGTTCAATGATTTTTATGCTTTTGGAATAACAATAGTGATCATACTTGTGGATTTTTACGAACCATTACAACAATTTCTTCAATCAAATGCTCAATATTCTCAAGTTTCTACTCTTTCAAGATTATTAAGTTTTAATGATTTAGTGGATGTTTGCAAGTTACTTGACACTTATATAGTGCATCTTTTCGTTATGCTATGCAACTTTATTATATTTTCATTTTGATTCTATGTAGTTGTGTCATTTTTTATATATATTTGCTTATGATACTTATCAAAATGATGATGTATACTACTATGTTGATATGTATCAATTTATTATTGAAAACTCTTTAAAAAAAAAAATTTAGACCGTCTCTCGCCTCAGCCGTTTTCAAGCCCATCCGCCTTAACTACAATGGCTCGCGCCTTTTTACTTGGATCCAACCAATCCACTGCGAGTGGTTCCTTCTTCAGCACCAAGAATCCACCATTAATTTCAAAACTAAGTTTTCACTGGATCCATCCTCAATAATCACACTCCAAATCTTCCCACTACAATTACAACGGGTGCGTAAAATACTATGTTCTCTCCACGCTATATCATCCGAAGATTCTTCCCAATGGGTAAGAAAAGAAACTGAAAACGAATGACCTAATGTACAAAACTACAAAGATTTTTCTAACTTAACATACTGACTAATCGGAGGGAGGTGTACTCCTAAAAAACCACAACAACCAATAAAGCCAGCCGTGTGGGTTGCTCGGTCAACCGTCGTCACATGGGATGTGACGCCATCACGTGCGCTCTGGTGGTTAAGGCGGACGAGGTCGTTGGGGTCATCGTCCCTTGCGTCGAGTCCTCTTTCGACCCTCTTTGTTCTGTTGCGCGAAACTAGTCGTCATTTTCATCCTCGTTCTTCGTTTTGTTCACGTTTCTGTGTTCATGTATGATTCACTATAGTCGTCGAAACTCTCTCAAAGCGTTCTCACTCTGATACAATTAATTGTTCAGGTGCAGCAGAAAAAAAAAAAAAAAAAAACAAACAAACAAATAAACAAACAAACAAGGAAACAAAAAACAAAAAGTAGAAAGATTAATTAAGATCAAACGAAGAAAACAAAACCCTAGTTTTTTCATACTACAATAAGAACCAAGTTGAAGTAAACCTTACTCTCCTCCTAAATACTTTGTTAGCCCGGCCTAAGTAACACTTATATTAATATACTATAATTGATGTTTGTTGTTGTGTTTTAAAGAGAATGGGTAAAAATGTAAAAAATTCCAACCCTAACCAAAAAATGGTTGGTTGCCCTGGCTACCTAGACTTATACTATAAATACCATCAGTTTTACATAACAACAAACTATGACTTCGACGTTTCCTTGCTTAACCAACAAACAAAAAGGGAAATATTTTCCTTCATTTCCTATATTGAAAGCAATAGACCGTTTCTTACACTTGATTGTATTCAAAACTCAATAAACTAGAGCCTAACTTCATCGAGCTTCGATTCCACGAATCAAAGGCACTTATTGTCTCGAGTTATATTCTAGACCATTAGACTCGCGGTTTTGGACAAAATAACCAACATCAACTACAAGATCTCACAGGGAAAGCCAACTAAAATCTTGCCTCTAGTGCTTTTGATCTTGCATGACACTCTGCTAGCATGATTATGTTGAAGTAATTGTTTGAGTTATTTGGGAACAACTAGGCCTTTGATGGAAGCTTTGGCCTCACTTTGGTATATGTATTCTGCACACTTTAGCTTCAATGGGTTCGCTTTCAATAATTCATTGTAAATTGTGGCCGAAATGCTCCAAGGCAAAGTTGGCAGTACTTTTAGCTGGGACCTTGTTCTCAGAAGAGCTATCAGAGATTCAGAGGTAGAAGATTTAATCAAACAGCTGGAAGGTCTACAATTCCTTAAGTCCCAATAATCAGGAGAACACTTGGAGATGTGATGATAAGAGTGGTACCTTTAATGTGGACAGTTGTCACTCCAAGTTGGTGGTTGCTACTAATGAAAGGTATAATTAGTTCCACAAATCTCACTGTGCACTGACCATTGTAAACTTCTCCGCGCATTGCCCTTAGTAAGTGCCCCCTATTGCACTGACCAAAGTAGCTCCTTCTTGAGCTGACCTTAGTAAACTTTCCTTCCCCCTCTACACACTCTCCAATAAGGATGTTCATTTTTGTCACAGCATCTCTCCAAGAGTGAATTCTTTCACCCAGACTCGAGATCATGGAATTATTGTAACTGTAGATAACTTCAACAGAAGAGGCCTCATTATTATTCCTACTAGGTGTTAGCTTCGAGAACCTCACCTCTTTTTTTCCTGCACTTTCTCCAATCAGATTTGGCAAAACTTATGTGCTAAGGCTGCTACTACTCTCCCTGATGCTGCCAGTTCAGTGAAAGGTGCTTGGCTTTAGAAGAGAGTCATCCTAGCCAGTGTTTGGGTTCTCTGGAAAGAAAGGAATTCTAGGATCTTCGAGGGGTTCAAAGGATGTTAACATCATCTGTAATGATATTATGGTTCTAGTATGGCATGGGTTGTATCTGGGGTACAATCATTAATACAAATTTCCATGTCTGTAGCTATTATTGGGAGAGTATATTTAAATTGTAACAAACCTTTTGTTTATCTTAGGCTTAACTAGTGACAACATCAGTTGGGCCCCTTATATTTATACTCATTCTGTTTGATTGATCAAAAACAATTAAAAAAAATTCCTCTCTTGAAGAACTAGAGTGTCGAAGCAGGAAAGCAAATGGACTTACCAAACATGCTACTGATGTATGAAAAGTTTCTAGGAGTGAAGATATATCTCAAACAACTGAAGAATGAAATAATAAGACTATAGATTGGAATAAACTTAAAGGAGTTAGATTATATGAAACTGTCACAAATTCAAAAAAGTTTCAATAGTAAATTTTCCATGTATAATGGGTGACAGCAGCAACAACTTGTTTTACCTTAAGCTTAGCTGAATAACTTCCCCTTGCAAACAAGCCCGATGGTGTGATTTCCTCATCCAAGTTATGTGTGTAGGGTTCTCTTTGTGGAGCAAAAGTACCCAACATGCCTTTGCTCTCATCGACTGAAAAGATCACAAGCATCGACAATGAATTAGCGATTATAATGGATTATCTTGATGAAGTGGTAAAGTTAGGTGCTGTTCATTTCCCCTTTAAAGATGGAATGATCAGCAAAATTTAATAATAGTTGGATGGTCTCAAGCAGTGAACAAATAGTTGTAATTGCTTGCTATTGTTCAAAATTGTGCAGAAGTATCATTTAAAGTTTTACAGTCCCATTTGTGATGCATGAACCAGCACCAACAACAAAATACTTCAGACAAATAACAGCTAGAGAAGTCATACCTTTTAAGCCCCCCTTCCAGACAGTGTTTGTGTAGGCCAATCCAGACACAATGTTATGCTGCACGGTGAAAGTGAGCTTAAACCGATACACAGATCCCTCCCGAAGTGTAAATAGCACACCACAGCTCTGATTCTTATCAGCAAGCAATGGGGTAGTTGTTTCTCCACAATCAGTTGAGATAATCCCAATTGACTGAAATGTAACTTCGGGTTCCATTTGGCCTAAAAAACTAGAATCAATGAACAGAACCACACACAAAACAGAGATAAATGCATTAGGAAATCAATAAAAAGCAATACAAACCATTTAAATCACTGTCAATACAACCAAGCAATTGCTCTTTCCACCTCCTTAAGCTCTCATCATCCTACACAATGCAACAATAATTTACTACAGAATTAGGGGGGAATCAAGGGGGTGCCAAATAATCAAATCACTAACCCATCACTATCTACAATGAGGCAGAAATTTCAACTCTTCACCCTGGTTTCTTAACTTCAACTCTCAAACATGAAATGCAAAACATCATAAACACTTAAAACTGAGACAGCTAACCATTACTTTGAAACCACCACCCCTTACTCTCTCTCTCTCACCCTTCTATCAATTGAAAAACAACAAGGGTTGACAACCCATTGCAAACAAAGGTCAATATGCCTATTCAGGGAAATGGGGTCTCGTAAATGCACATAAAAATCGAAGAATTACACCGGAATTCGCATTAAATCAACAAAAACACAGAGGCAAAAGAATTGGGGGATTGTTCTACCTTATCTTTGTCAAGATGTTCTTTGAGAGAAACCAAAGGCCCAGGAACAAAACCCACAGTAGCCTCAGCATCATCCTCCTCCTCACCTTCGACAACAGCTTCATCACAAACCTTCTTCTCTTCTCCTTGCTCCTCCTCCCCAACCCAAGATGACCTAGAAGATGCCCCTGCTTCCATAGTGCTTACAACAACAACACTACTACTATTCTCCATTCTGAAAGATGAAGAAGAAGCAAGAGAGGGTTTTCAACAAAGGAAGAGTATAAAAAGCTGGTTGAAAGAGAAGCAGAGACACTCCAGTGTCTGTCTTTCTGTGTCGAATGGTGGACTCTGGTCTGTGGGGGAGTGTATTATGATGTCTGTCTCTCTCTCTCTCTCTCTGTCTGGTCTATGTGTCTTCTTCTGCTGCTGCTTCTTTTAGTTTTTTGATTTTGTGGGTAGACAACACAAAATTTGCCATTTCAACAAACAAACTAGTGAAGTGGCAGTAACCTAGTTAACATGCTACCTCCCAATTTTTTTCATGTTGATTTGGATTTGGATTTGGATTTGGATTTGGATTTGGATTTAGGGTGTGAAGTCCGTGCGATTTAATCACCTAAATACCTTTGTTAAACAAAAATAAATAAATAAATAAATAAATAAAATTAAGAAGATAGGATGTCGCTGACGGTGGTGGAAGACAAGCGACTTGCTCGAGAGAGAAAAATAGAAAGACAAACAATTGTAACGAATATATCTAGAAAGAGTAACAAAATTAGGGGAGAACTCAAATGTAAAAACAATTAATTGCATCAGTGGTAAACCAAGAAAGCAAATCCTTATATATTCTTGGTTCCCTTATATATATAACTAATAATTCATCAAAATTTGAGCTGACATTTGTTTGACACCATACCAGCCAAGATAATTAAGACGCAATCTTAAGTCAATCCATCAATTGTTGAAGATTGTAGAGCTTATTCTAATTTCCAAACAAATCAACTAATCAAGGTGACTCCCAAGCTACAGTGGATCAGTCATCACCATCATTCTTTGCATGATTCACGATGCTTATTCAGAGCATATAACTCACCAATATGAACCCGTTTCATTTTTTTTTATAAAGACACAGTTACAAGATGGTGGGTACCGCAGAAAGTTCAAGATGGAACAGCAAGACCAAAGTTTCTAATACATGCAACAAATTCATGAGATGGGGAGAGAAACATTCCAATGTCCCTAATAATAAGTCCATGCAAAGATGTCTGGAAGTGCATCATTGGGAGTTTCCTGCTTTTTTTTTTTTTTGTGAGAATTATCACACATCATTCATATGCCTCTCACTGACTTCCCGAAATGCAATAAAGTGCGGCTCCTCCTGCCTTGTTTGACATTCTATTCTTGGTATTTGGTCCATTAACAGGGAATGTGAGGCAAAACAAATCATTAATCTATATTTATGCATGCACTTGAGAACAGATTAACAAATGGCAGAGGATGCCTAGCAACCCTCCGCAACTGATAATTAAAGTGAATGACGTTATGGGCAATGTTAACCAATGAATTGTTGTAGTTTTGATATACATCTGTTCTGTTAATCATGCATTTGCTACTTCACAAATTAACTCTATTGTATGCACACTCTGTCAGAGGACGGACAACAAAGAAATAAATGTAGGAAACCACAACAAAATCAATTTATTAAATGAAAACTGCTTCACCAGCAACAAATCAACAACTGAGCAATTCTGCCTTGCCCTTCCTACACATTTTTAGCGTGAAGAAGCCGCTCTACCTGCACAAGTTTGAAACCTGAAAAACTCCAATTGCCACCAAGTTATAAGGAGGAGATGGCCTCACTCAGTTAACAACAACAGCATCTCAGCATCAATCTATCTTTCTGAGAACCGACTGGCTCGGAGTGAGATAAAGTTCTATAATCTGACATTCTTGTTTGACATCACTCTTCCAACATATTGTAATTATAACGTATCAAAATCTGGAAAATTGCTCCAATTTCTGTCCGCACCAAATAATTACCTTGCAGGTATGCCAGCAACTGATTCTATAGATTTTACGAATAGATTGAACTCAGTAGACACGTACCCTTCATAACTAATTCTAAAACATAATCAACTCTTGGTGCCGCTCATTGGAAAAACAGGTATCTGCCAAGTCTTGATGCAATTTTGTGATTGTCTTTTGCAAGGATCTTAGAGCTGGAAGCAGAATTCCAGAACTTTCCTGAATAGACTAGCCATGAGCTTTACAAAGTTCCTGCAAAATAAACAAATTCAATTTCTATATAATAATGGAGAATGAAATAAATCACACACACACACCTGGTGTAACACCCCTAAATTTCATAAAACTAATTTATTTTATTTTGAATAAAAATAAAACAGGGTTACATGTAATTGAATTCAGGTTTCAAAATTTTAGGGTTTATTTGGTGAGTTAAAGGGTGGGTGCCCTCAGAATTTTAGTGGAGGCGAATAACCACTCATAGTATAAAAACCAAAACCCTTCATCCTTTCTCCTCTTGTGCAACAGGAAGAGCAAAGTTTGCTCTTTCTCTTATTCTCTTCGGCGGCGACGATGGCGTTGGAGAGGTGTTGGCGGCATTGTGAATGGCGAGGAAAAAATCGTAGGCGAGAGGTCATGCTTTTTGCGCCGCGGGTTGTGTGGTGTGCGAATAAAATCAGTGAGTTTCTTCATCTTCTCCACTTTTACTGTGAGTTTCTGACTGATTAATGGGTTTTGTTTTGGTTTGTTTTCTTAATGATATTTGTTTTGGTTTTGAATGTGTTTTATTTTGGGATGTAAACTCGATTGGTACATCTCAATGGGTTTGGGTTTGTGATTTGAACTCTAATATGTTCTATATTCTATAATCCAAATGTATGTTGTAATTCGGCTTTATCTAATTCTATGAGTCTTTACATATACTTGTTCAATGGTAGTTGGAATCATAGTGGAGTAGTTTATCACTGAATTCATAATGGGGTTGGTGATCACTGAGTCATAGTGTGAATCATAGTGGAGTTTGAGAAACCAAACCAATATACACTCTCTGTTGTAATTAGAGCTTCTGAAAATCTCAATTTTCACCCAATGGGTATCCAAATTCATGGTTTGATTGTTGGTTTTGGATTGGAGAGGGATGAATATACAGGTAGTTCATTAGTAGACATGTATTTTAAACTTGGCGGAAGTCTTGATGATGCTCATCATGTCTTTGATGAATTGTATCATTGAAACTCTGTGACATGGAATATTTTGATCTCTGGATTGCTCAAGTTGGTGAAGTTGATCAAGTTCTAAGATTGTTTTGGGAGATGCAGGTGGTTTATGGGTTGAGTCATGATGATTTTACATTTACTAGTTTGCTATAGTGTTGTTGTTGTTTGATTGAGGTGGAGCTAATTCATGGATTTGTGTTGAAGTCTGGGAGTGAAACTAATGTAGTTGTAGGTAGTGCACTTGCGGATTTATAGGGTAAGTGTGAGAATGTTGAGTTTGATCATTAGAATGTTATATAATCTCCCATTAGGATCAAGAATTCATCTAGGAATTGAGTATGCCCTCAACGTTATTTGTAGGCATGTACTCTGAACTCTTGAAGGGAACTTGTAGTTTTGATGAACTGTCTATTTAGTTCACTGTTACAGCGAGTTCTACAGACGTCATCTATTAAGTACCTTTCATTATTAGGTTTTCGTTCCGAGAGATAGGTGGTTCTACCTATTCTGAGATGCATGTCAGGTCTAATCTATCAAACCTGATGCAGTCTGTTGAAAACAGATTTTGTTTTGGATGAAGCGTGTCTGGAATATCAATATCTGTGTAGAGTATCAATACCATATTTGAATCTTCAAGTGTAATTTTTTTTTAGTGACATCTTTAATGTCAGCTTAAGCTATAACAAGTTCATGGACCACGACACTTCATACTGTTAGATGGTTGATGAAAAGCCAAGGCTATTTGTTTGGGTCTGCTATGTTTTAGATGCTGTCATTACTTGGATGTGTGTGAATAGGTGGTGAAGATGGATTATACTTTGTTATGTTTTCTAGTTAAATTAAAGGAAGGGAATTAGGTGAATATAAAGGGAAATTTTATTTGATGAATGCAGAAAATAGGAGAATCAAGTTTAGGATACTGTAAAGGAGTTTTTGTCTGGAGGAATTTTTATTTAGGTTCACTTAACAGCTAAAGAGTCTATTTGAGGACACAACATGGTAAAATATGTCTTGGTAGTGAATCTAGAGATCAGTTTTCAGCTGTGTCTCAGTTGGGTTAGCAGGTTGTTTCATCAGAGTTTCGGGGCTATTTCCAGCCGAGAATGGGGGTTGTTTCGAGATTTGTTTTAACTGATTTTAAGGGGTGATTCCAGCAGAGTTTCAGGGTTGTTTGTAGCTGTGTTTAAAGCTTATTTCAGCCAATTTAAGCGAGCGTTTCAGCTGAGTTTTGGATGTTCTAATCAATTGATTTGGGGGGATGTACTAGTTGATATACATTGTTGTATGAATCAGTCCAAGCTGTTTATTTCGGCTGAATTTAGAGTTTTCTTTTATTGAATTTCATGCTTCGATTTCTACAGTTTGATGGATCTAAAATGAAAATCTCTTTTTGTGATTCTCTTGCATTTTAGTTGTTTACTTTGCCTTAAGGGGTGGGTTGGTATAAATGCAACCCTTGTGATGAATATTTTGAACTTTTTTTGCTATAGGTAGTAATGTATGATAATGAGAATTAGAGTATGTTTTATATATATATTGTTTATGGTTAACAATGTTGTTAAGAATGATGTTTTATTTCATAGCTTGAATTAAACTCAATAATGAGCTATGATTGAAAGTGTGATGTTACCATACTGGTAGGAACTTGAATCCTTTTATTGTATGAGTTTTGATCTCCGCTCTATTACAAAAAAAAAATTGTACATGAAAATGTTAGTTGCCAAAAAATGTGGGTGGATACGGTTGTGAATCAATTTATAAATGACAAAGTGTCATTGTGAGAGAAAAACTTAAATATCAAAAATAAATGATATTGATAAACTTGACTCTTGAAAATTTAATCACCTGAAATTGTATCACTTAGAACTACCACACCTCTTTTTGTTTTTTATTCCCCTCTCTTATAAAGAAATTAAATGACCAGTCGTCTTGCGGAGATGCGACGCCTATCTCTTATAGAGAAACTAAATGACTAAAGAGTCGTCTTGCGGAGGTGGGGGCGTCTATCTCTTATAGAGAAACTAAATGACTAAGTGGGGCATCTATCTCTTATAGAGAAACTAAATGACTAATGGGTCATCTTGCGGAGTTGTGGCACCTAGTTCTTATAAAGAAACTAAAATAACATTCAGGTTAGTCTTGCGGAAATGAGGTGAATTTTTATGCCTAAGATAGGCGTTGATATTTATCCGTAAAAAATGTGACGTGAGTTTATGCGCATTGATAGCCCAATAGTGGCTTTTGTTACTCATATAGTTAGGAGTATCCGGTGATGCATGCCTGTATGTGATGTGTTCCCACTTGGGCATGGATGACGGAGAAGTCCTCCTTTATATGAGAGAGGCATACGGGCATGTATGTTTGACACGGAGGTGGTGCGAATGTGGTATCGTTTAAGTGATCAATCCGTTAAAAGATGAACCAAATTCAAATAAAAATGAATAAATTACGTTTGCATTGTTTCTAATCCTTTTCATGCAGGATGGCAAATCCACTAATATTTCTGCAGGTTAGACTTGCCATAATCAACTTTTACCGTGTAAGTATAAGTAAATGTATTTTTACTTAATTGGGATGATGATATGATGGCCTCGATGAGGAACTAAATTCTTTGAACTGTGTTTCTTGCATGATACCTCTGCCTCGTTGAGGAACTACCTATTGGTGTGATGGTTTGTTGTTTGTGTTTAGTTTGATGTTATCGCGTGCAAATTTATTGATTTTGGGATGAAGATTACTCACACCAGCTTTATTGCTGACCCAAGTGAGCTTTTGCTTCTTGGGTACATTCCTTTGGGAATGTAGCCGATTAACTTTTCAGGTTTAGAGACTTTTGAGCAGCGTTACTGGAGTTCCGCTAGTGGGGCTAGCAACGTCAATTTTTCCTGGTTAGAGTTTTTATTTATTTCAGTAATTAAATCATGTTTAAGTTGTTGCTGCTAAATGTTTATTCTGTTATTGAATTTCACGTCCCGAGTTTTGGGGAAACGGATAATCCTACGTGAATATTTGGATTTTCGTTTTCTTCGAAAATCGGGGCGTGACACTTGGCACCACCGAAGACTGAACTCCAAATGGGGGAAGCTATCCAGGAGGTCAGCAAACGCCTCTATGAGCCTTTGCAAATACCTTTGGGGTACTGATGAAGACACAGCTGGTATATCAGCAGGAGCCACAGAAATAATGCATTTTTAATCAAAGAATCTTCATTCAGACGAAGACTGAGCAGGAATGGTCTCTGATATTGATTTTCGCTAAGAGCTATATCTACTGCCTGTAAAATATCATGGTCAATAGAATAATGAGTGCCTGGGAACAAAGAAGATTGAAGGACAATTGAAAGAATTAAGAGTAATTCTAGCTGGCCTAGGTAACCGGCCTGAGTTGACTGCCTGAGGGGGCGAAAATACATTTTTGCCACCCCCCTCCCCATTTTAAACACATTTTTGGAGAAAAGTGTTTAAAGAGGGGGGCAGTCAACCCAGGCCATTAAGAATTTCTGAAGAATTAATGTACAAGCTAAACAAAAAAGTACCTCTAGAGTAACATCTATATGTCAAGATCAGTAGGATAAAAAATGAAGGATTCGGCAATTGAGCAACATCAAAACGCTTTCTGTTGTTGCTGCTGCCCAACAACGACCTGTAGGTGCAATCCTTCGAATAGCATGCCTTCCATTGTTGGGCATGGATCCGGGTAAATCATAACCCATATTTCCCCTAGTTTGGCTACTAATGCCTTCTTCTACATGGCAAGTTGAATCATCATTAAATCCAGAGGCCCAGCTTCTGTCTTCTGTTTTTTAGTTAAGGAAGTCATCCAGTGAGAGATTCTGGGTTACTTGAAACCTACGCAACAGTATCTGGTGTCAAATACAAGAATCAGTTATCTTTTGACCACTCTCACATACAAACATTGTTTAAATGAAAATAAAAAAGCAGCAGCATCAGGAAAATCATAAACCTGTACCCATTTTCCCTTTTCATTTGCCTTGAAGGGAAACGAAAAGATTGATTTTCCTTATTCTTAGGTTATTTGATTGCAAAAGATAAAATGACTATTTTCCAGATTTTAGTTGTTTGACTACCCATAAATTTTCCCTAAAACAATTTGATAGAATTATATGAATCATCATCTTCTCCCTCAGCAACAGGTCCCATCAGACAAAGGTAACCACTGACAACAACAATAGACAATGGCCAACAACAAATTAATCAGCAGTGGAAGTTATATCAATATAAGATACCCATGATATCAATTAATCACATAGATATCCCAAGACAATGAGTTTGATTGAGCGACTATTTATTTAAATCAAGCACACCAAATTTCTGTTGATTGAGATATCTGCTTAACCAAGCTACACAACAAAATTTATGTGGTAGCTATTCTTTGTGTGACATAACACATTTGAATCAAACAGATGGTTGCCTCCACCACCACCACAACACACTCAATTGATGGTTGACCAATTATAAAATGTAACAACACGTAACAAATTTCTCAAAAACTCTAATCTAATCAAATCAATGCTCACTGAATCTTGCAGATTTTGATTTACAGAATGTAGAGTTGCATGAGTTGGGATTTAGGAGTGAGTTTGATTGTTGCAAAAACCATTAGAGGCCAAAGCATTAATGTCTTGCAGGGATTTTGAAAAATCTTGCTGGGTCTTTCTTCTAGGGTTACTGAAAACTTAATTGGTCATGGACGAGATATTCAGGAAAAGGGGGAAATGCAGGAATGATAATTGAAGGGTAAATCACTGCAACCAGAAAACATATAAGGGAGACACTAATTTCTATACAAGAGGGATGCTATCCCTAGATCATTAAGATAAAAAGCATATAAATCAAGCAGATATTGGAATCCCACTCAAGAATTCCTGCTCAACTAGAAATTGGAACAAGAAACATGCGCCATCCAAATGACTCAAACCTACGTCATAAAAGCATAGTAGATAATGCATGCAATCTTTTAGAACCAACTTATTTGAAATGTAAAAGACACACAAAAAGGGTATAACAAAACAGAAATCAATCAATACATAATATAAGAAATCGATGAACCAACCTGATACTAATTGATTGATTCTATGGATCGATAACAGAAATGTACGTATGGTGCAATTGTGGAAAAGAAGTGATTAGGAAAAACAACAAGGAAAGCATTGATCTTACCATAATGTGCAGCCTATATTAAAACTTCAATAACTTTTTGCACATATTAAATTTTAAAAATATGTTTTAGGTTTATAGAAAATAGAATTCTGAACATAAAATGCATTTTTTGCTAATCTGTGTCGTTTGGTCAGAAATTGCGAATTCCGATGAACAGGTTGGTTTTTTACGAAATTACATTGATTGTCCATGCTGTAATAGAAACTGAATATCTCCGCGTATACTGAGAATTTCTTAAATTTGTTTCGCAGTCTTATAGAAAACTTAATTCTGAACAACTGTTGTGAAATAGGTTTTTCTAGGTTTTGGCTTAGTTTTTCCAGAAAATGCATATTTTCTACAAATTTGTTTTTTTAAATTTTGGTTTGAAATATTAGATTTACGCGGGCGTGGGTCACACTAGATTGACTCACCCTGAAATTTGCATTCGTTGACGTGTTTATACTCTTAATTACTTTGTTTTATATATGTAACAATTGTCTTGAGGCAAGAAACTAAATGCTTGTGAAATTTATCCAAATATTTGAATCTAACAAATCACATAGAATGTCACGCCCCAATTTTCAAAGAAAACGAAAATCCTAAAATCCACGTAGGATTATCCGTTTTCCCAAAACTCGGGACGTGAAAATTCAATAACAACATAAACAATTAGCAGCAACAACTAAAACATGATTTAATTACTGAAATAAATAAAAACTCTAACCCGGAAAGACTCTGACGTTGCTAGCCCCACTAACGGAACTCGAGTAACGCTGCTAAAAAATCTCTAACCTGAAAGGCTAATCGGCTACATTCCCAAAAGAATGTACCCAAGAAGCAAAAACTCACTTGGGTCAGCAATAAAGCTGATGTGAGAAATCTTCATCCCAAAATCAATAAATTCGCACGTGATAACATCAACTAAGCACAAACAATAAACAACTACACCAACAACTAGTTCCTCAATGAGGCAAATGTGTCATCATCCTAATAAATATGCATTTACTAATACTTACGCTATAGAAGTTGACTATGGCAAATATGACCCGCAAAAATATGAGTGGACTTGCCATCCTGCATGAAACGGTTAGAAACAAACAGATAAAATTTATGGGTTATCAATCCTCATAAATGCAATTCATTTTCAAACAACGATACAAATCATAGTCATATTAGACTATTATTAAAACATCAACAAAACACATTTTCTACCTTTAGGAATACATATAGTTCTCATTCAATGGTTGAATAAGCATTTAGTTTCTTCCTTTAAGGTAATCATGCACATACACCAAAAAGAAATCTCGCTTCTTTTCCACAATCGCACTATCCTCCTTGTGCCGAACACACCTCACCCAAATGTGCCTCCCTTGCCTTCGAAACCACTCGGAGCGTACATGTTCCAAGTGGGGTGCCACCTCGAGGAACATGTCATCTCACCCGAAGTTCGATCCATTCCAAGCATTTCCTAAATCTACACGTACAACCGAACTCACATGGAATGGTGCACTGATATGCAAGCAAGTCTGCATACCCATAATTATATCACACGTATACAAGCAAGTATATATACAAAACAATTTATTTTCTTTTCAGATTTTTTTTTCGGAGTTGTGGAAAAGAGCATAAAAAAAAAAAAAAACCTCAAAACGCTTTTATGGTGACGCTTTGTCAACCACGACAAATCAACCACAATGTTCACCCATTCTATTGAGGAAACAAATAACAGTTTTATAATTACCAAGGCTCAAGTTATACACTTCACAACATCGCGCACAAGTCACTTATATCACCCGTCAAATGAAGCTCATGCTTAGAATGCGTTTGAACTAACCATATACATATTGTCATAAAACGATTGAACTTTATTGATTAACAATAGACAATAAAGTTATGTACATTACAATAAGACCAATCATCAAGCAAATCCCATGTATCCCTACAATATGCTTAACTATAAAAAAACAGAACACGGTCATAACACAGTAAACATCAAAACCCACCATATAATATAAAAATTAAACCAAACCCATTTTTCAGAAAGACACAGATTTCATATCTAATCAACAAATTCAGCATTGTTAGATTTATACAAAAATATACATAAAAAGGGAGAATGAAGAAAACTCACACACTACACCAAAAGGCTTGATTAGCTACACGGAGACGGCCACGGCTCAAAACCGTTAGTTTATTTGCCACGACCCACAAACCGTGGCTAGAATGGCCAAGGGCCTAAAACCGTGGCTATAACAAGAAAATGCACCTGTGTTGCACGTGCCTGTATGGAGAACTCACATCCATTTCACGCTTTGGTGAAAACACTTTGGCGCCATTGCAAAAACACTTTCGCGGTCATGTGAAAAAAATTGGCGCTCCCACCTCCTTCCATTTTCATTTTAGGGTTTGTTAAAAAATCAAATAGTGAGAGAGAGGAGCAGAGGAGAGTGTGAAGAGAAAGAATCGCTCCATTTTCGTTTCAAATCAGAGTGAGAGAAATGAGCAGAAGAGAATGTGAAGAAAAAGAATAAGAAAAAGTGAAAGAAAGCACAAACTCAAGGTAATTTTCTCCTCAAACACCCCCTTTTGTATAAGTAAGTTATCTTCATTTTCATCTTCTTCTTCTCTGATCTTCGTTTGGGCTTGTTTTGATTGATGTTTTAGGTGTTTTTGGATCTGGGGTTCTCTTGATTCTGCCAAAGAATCTCTCATTCCATTTTCGTTTCAAAAGTGTTTCTTAACTTTGATCCATCAACAACAGCTCATCTTACTCTGATGCAAAAAGGTCTTGACATGCCCTAGCTACCAACATCGACGAGCTAAGGTTTCAATTTTTTTTCCTGTTATTATTTGTTTCTTCTCTTAAAATCCGGAGAGATTTGTTTCCCTCTCACCTAATTTATTTCCTCTCTTAAATCTAACAGGTTGAAGGGAAAAGGGCTTCAGTAAACCGTTTGGTTGGGGAGCTGGAAAGTGAACTTCAGGTATGTTCTTAGTGAGATTCGGTGTATGGAAGCTGATTTGAAGTCAAATTAAAGAGTTTATTTTGTGAATGTTTCAACAGTGGTTGATAGATTCTTATACTTAAACAGTGGTTGATAGATTCCTCGTGGGCTTTGTTTGTGGAGATTTTAGAGCTTACTGGAGTTAATTGTTACTGATCGGGTAAGTGAAATCATATATTTAATTTTGATTTTTGGATATTGGTCTCCTGCAAGCTTGCATATGCGATTTTGAAATTTTTTGGCATCGTCCTTCACATTCATGTTAAAAAAATTTAAATTTGAGCTTACTTATTGTTGTATATGTATTTGCATGTTTGAAATTAGTATTTAGCTTGTGAGATAAATGCTATGTGGAGGTGTTTTTACTATGTGTTAGGAGAGTAGAGTTGGATGTGAATTGGACACCAAATTTGGCTTGAATATTCAATTTTTTTTTTTTACAGTAGACGTGTTGCATTGTAATCAGAATTTGAAATAGTTAAAAGCAATGACAACTTAGAACATTTATTTTGGTTTCCTTTGAAGATGCCACTATTAGTTTTGGAAAAATATATGTTAAGAATTTTGGCAAAAAATTGGTATCAGAGCCATGTTAAGAATCTTGGAACAACTAGTTCAGATTGAACTACTTAAGAATTTGTTGATCATAGAATCAACGTTATCTAAGGACCAGTCAGTTCTTAGTATAGTACTTCCCGACCCTTTTGAAATAGGATCACCGGGAACTTTTCTAATACCTCCTCACGGAGCATCAAGAAAAGTCTGAACTGAGGAAGTCTGGACGATAATAATGTCTGATCTATATCAAATAAATTCTGATGTGGAACAATGTGAAGAAGTTGAAATTCATAAAGAACATGGAAATTTCAAAGCTGATGTTTTCATAGAAGAATCTAAGTTAAAAATGATAGATTCACAGCATCTAAAACTTAGTGCTGGACAAATCTTCAGGACTTCAGGAGTCTTAACGAAGATAGCAAAATCTTTGATCACTAGGAAAAATCATGTTTATCTTGGTGTTTCAACAAAAGAATTTACTTTGGATATTAAAGATACCACTGGTAGAATTAATATACCACTAATAACAAAAGAAGATATTAAGCTAAAAATGGCTAAAATACCTTCTGACATAAGAAAAAAGATTGATTACATTCACATAGGTGGTGTACAAATCTGTATAAAGTCTACATTTAGACAAAGAATCAATAGTCCTATTCTATGTGCCTTACTAGATAATAGGATTAATGATCGTGAAGACTGTATTCTAGGTACCTGTCAAGGAAATCTTGCTTATGACAAACTGATATTTACAATTTACCCTAAGTATGGTGTGCTACTCAGCACCAAGAATATAAATGAAATCCTAAGTTTTGTTCATAAGTTTGAACGAAGCGACTTGATGAATGGAGACAAGCCATTCTCCATCACTTATTTTGTAGGATATGCCTTAACAAATTCTCATCATAGTATGGGATATAGAAAAACTGAGAACATAGAACTTGATGATGTATTCTCAGATGTAGGTCGTGTCCAAGACATACCTATCAAAGATATAGAACCCCTAAAGTCAGTATGGTCTTTAGACGTTTCTAAAAAGAAACCTATGCTTGGAGCAAATCCAACAAGCATGATTAAGAACAATAGATTCATCTGGGTGAGTCTAGCTCTTCTAAGGAACCCAAAAAGAACCTTATGGGAGAATCCAGAGAAATACTAAAGAGCATGTCTCAAAGAATTGAAGGTCTAAGAATTGATATTCAAGGACTTCATTAGGAGGTCATTCAAAGAACATCCTCACATATATTATGAAGGCAAGCTTTGTAATATTGAAAAACAGTAAAAAGTAGTAGCAGAAAAATTTGTTGACTACAGACATAATGCCACTGGATCAGGAATCCAGACGTGTGTGAATATGCTGAACAATGTCAATGAGATCTTAGGATGTAATTTAATCCTTACTGATCACATTGCCCAACAACATGGTCTTACAAATTCCATTACAGACCATGAGGACTTATATAAACCCACTTTCAAGGAGGGGGGTTTATAAATCTCAAAAATCAGCTTGAAGAACAAGCAAAAGAGTTTGATAAATTTATCAAAACAAAGCACACATTACCAAGAAGAGGTAATAACATAACTGCTGAAGATATATGCCATTACTAATTGCTAGAATCGTATATATATATATATGTCACCTAATTTTCATGAGTGTTTGACTAAAGTTAATCTTTTAATTTTTGGTGTGTAGAAATGTCAACAATTCCTTTAGATAAGTCATGGATGAACAAACGGGGAAGTGCAATGTATATATACGGCGTTAGACAATTCCAAAAGTTTGTTGAGGATAATGCAAATGGAGAGAGTCTTTTTCCTTGCCCATGTGTTCGATGTAGGAACTCGAGGGGAAACATTAGTGTTGACGACATAGGTGTTCATTTGTTAAGCCATGGCATTGATACCAATTATGTCACGTGGATACATCATGAAGAGAATATAAACAAGCAGGTGATTGATGTACCTATGACAGAAGTGGTTGAACCTGATGATGCCTTTGAATATCCTAGGATGAGCGACCTAGTTGATGATGTATTCCTCAACATGCAAACTGTGGAGGCTGATGATGGGATAAATGATTTGAATGACACCGTCGAAGAATGTTTTGGCGGTAATCCAGAAGGTGGTCCGGAACTTTCTTGTGAACCTGAGACAGTTATTAACAAAAAGTATCAAAAGTATAAGGAAAAAATGACTGTGCCTTTGTACAATGGGTGTCCTAAGGATAAGACCATGTTGTCCACCATTATTGAATTGCAGAATTTCGAGACTCGTTTTAGTTGGAGTGGTAATAGTGTGACGATGTTGTTAAAATGGCTAAAAACCTTATTGCCGGATGATTGTAATTTGCCAGATAACTACCCAAACATGAAAAACACAATTAAAGATATGGGGATGGAATGTAAGACAATACATGCATGTGCCAATGGATGCATACTCTATTGGAAAGAATATGAGGGTCTGGTTACTTGTCCAAAATGTGGTTTTGGTAGGTATAAGGTTTATGTGGATGACGATGAAAACGAGTCTGACAAGGTATACAGGAAAGAAGCTAAAAAGGTTGTAAAGTCTTTTCCATTGATTCCAAGGTTGAAAAGATTTTTTAGCATACCGTGGATTGGTGAAGCAATGACTTGGCACAAGGATGCTTGTTCAGATGGGAATTTGATGAGACATCCATGTGATTCAGCACAATGGACTTCAACAAATATGAGATGGCCAGAGTTTGCCTCTGATAGTAGGAATTTGAGACTTGCAATATCGACTGATGGTTTTAACCCACGTGGAAATCTAAGTAATGCTTATAGTTGTTGGCCAGTAATAATAGCATCTTTGAATCTTCCACCTTCTTTATGCATGAAAAAGGAGTTTTGTTTGTTAACGTTGTTAATATCAGGGCCAAACGCACCCGGAAAGAATATTGATGTTTACCTGGAGCCATTAGTAGAAGACTTGAAGGAATTGTGGGCAAATGGTGTTTCAACTTGGGATGTGTATACTAAAAGCAATTTTCGGTTGAAAGCAATTTTGTTTTGGGGTATCCATGACTTTCCTGCTTATGGAACTCTAGCTGGTTGTAATGTTCATGGTTATAATGCATGCCTTATTTGTGTTGAAGATGTAGAATCTGAACGTCTTTCAAACAGTCGGAAGATATGCTATAAAGGCCATCGACGTTTTTTACCTACAAAACACAAGTTTAGAGATGACAAGGGATTCAACAAAGATGTTGACCATCGTCGTGCTCCACGACGATTATCTGGCGAAGAAGTTGAATGAAGGATAGTGAAAATTTTGGAAGGTAGTTCTACACAAGGTAGGGTTAGTGGTCAAAAGCGCAAGAATATGGTTGATAATGATAACGTCAATGATGAACCAACCAATAACATTGCGCCACCGTGGTCTAGAAGGTCCATTTTATTTGATTTGTCGTACTGGAAGTTTGTTGAGCTACGACATAATATTGATGTGATGCATACTGAAAAGAATGTCATTGAACACTTATTGAACATATTGTTGAATGTCTCTAAAAAAACAAAGGATGGTGAGAATGCTCGAAAAGATATGGAAGACATGGGAACTCATAAGAGATATTGGTTGAGCCATGACACTGAAACGGGAAAAACTTCAATGCCAAAAGCATCATTTGCCTAGACCAAGAAAGAAAAAAAAGTATTTATGAATACACTAAAAGAGTTGAAATTGCCGAGTGAATTTTCATCCAAGTTGAGTAATTGCGTTCTTGGCAATCCCCTGGAGCTAAGAGGACTGAAGTCACATGACTGCCATGTCATTATGCAACATTTACTTCCAGTTTTGCTTAGACATGTTTTTCGTGACAGGAAGGATAAAGATTTAAGAATTGATATTCAAATAATTAGCTTATTCTTTAATATCTTATGTGCTAAAGTAATCAACAAAACAGATCTTCAGTTGGCACACAAGGGTGTGATTGAGGCAATTTGCGTCCTTAAAAAGGAGCTTCCGCCTTCATTCTTTGTTATAAGTGTGCATTGCATGGCTCATCTAACCGAGGAAGCGATGCTTGGTGGTCCAGTTCGATATCGATGGATGTATCCCTTTGAGCTGTGTAAATAACTTTTCTAATTTTAGTGCACGTCATCACATTATCTTATTATATTATATACTAATTTATCATTTTATTTATGATTGATAGGTTAATGAAACGATACAAAGACTATGCTAAAATTTTCAGATACATAGAAGGATCAATAGCAGAAGCATACCTTGTAGATGAATCTGTTACATACTGCATGGAGTATATGACAAAGCCACGGTTTGGAACTCACAAACACAGTCAAGAGGAGTGGCTTGATGTAGATGATGAGTATGCCGATGAAAAGCCATTGGATAAAGGAAAAAACTATATGCTAAATAATGTACAATTTACAAAAGCTCGAAGATGGGTTTTCAATGCACTTGCTGATTCGAGTGATTGGGAAGAGTAAGATATATAATATTTTAGTTTTTTTTAATAACTAGAAATCTAGAATTATGATAATATGGTAACTTGTGTAGAAAATACAATGAATATTGCATGGAGTTGGCTACACAAAGTAAAAAAAAAAGGTCAAGGAAATTCGTTGAGAAAACCACTGATTTTATTCCTTGGTTGTGTAATGAGGTATTTTATAATGTGTATTTATTTATATATATAATTTTTTTTTTCAGATTTCAGTTCTAAGATGATTTGTTTTACAATGTAGTTGGAGAAGGCTGGGGAAACAAATACCACACTTTGGAGGTTAGCCAATGGTCCACAATTTTTGGCAACCCGATATCCAAAATATTGTGTAAATGGTTTCACATTTGTGACAAGTTCTTCGGATGAATGTTTGGTGACACAAGATAGTGGTGTCTCCATGGATGTCATTGCTCTTTTTGTTGCTAGTAAGAAAGATAAGAGGCCAAAGGACAAACTAGTCAAATGGTATGGAGTTGTTAGAGACATACTGGTGCTAGACTACATAGATTTCAAAGAAACAGTCTTCTATTGTGATTGGGTCAAAGTGGAAGATAAGAAAAATGCATATAAGGTGGACCCAATTTGGAACCATGAGATGGTAAACTTGTCGAAGCTAAAAGACAAAAGAAAGGTGGAAGAGGATCCATTCATTTTAGCTCAAGAAGCAAGTGGGGTATTTTATTCGAAAGCTCAATCAAATGACGGGTGGCATGTAGTTCTACATACTCAAAGAGGCTTGAACACTAATGTCAATAAAAAGGAAACTCCCACTGTGTATCAAAGCATCTTGAAAGACAACCCCAACCTGAAGAGCTTACTGGAATTTTAATTGACTATGCTACAATATTTTTTGATGCATTTCTAATGCTATTTTAGTCATCCTCTTTGGTTGAGACCAATTATTTTGTCTTTGTTTCTTATTTTGACTTTTGAGTTGGGAAAGGGAAGCTTTGTAGCTAAGTTTTCAAATTGGCTTTTCCAATGCTTTATAAAAATCTATTTGTGGTGATATGTTGTGGAATGAAACTATCTATAAATGTAGTGTATATAGTTGTTTCTTATTTCTTTTTGTTTGATAATGGTTAATATCTATAATGTCATTGATAAAAATGGGTAGTACTTGCGGCAATCTCTCCACCAATGATGTCACTACATCTACAAATGATGACAGTGAAGTTAAAAAGACCATAAAGTTCAATGTCCATGGTTTAGCAGTTGGACCTGGTGCTAGAAATTTCAATAAACGCATTGGAAGGCTTGTTGAAACACTTGTGCCCATCAAATTCAAGGGTTGGCACCATGTTACTGACAACTACAAAAAGAATGTGTGGAATGCCCTCAAGGTGAGATTTTACATATTTGATTTTCATAATGTTTTATTTTATCATCAACTTATATCTCAATGGCTTATTTGCAGCGTGAATACGACATCCCAAATTATGTGAAAAGGAGTGTGCATTTGAAAATGCCAGAATATTTTAGAATGTTCAAGGCAGATCTTAGGAAGGACTATTTGGATAAGTATCCTACCATTGAGGAACAAGAGAAGCATGTTCCAAATGGTGTAAGAGAGGAGGATTGGAAGGAGTTTGTTCGCTATGAGAGCACCCCTGAAGCGAAGGCAATTAGAGCCCAAAATGCCAAAAACAAAAAGGCTTCAAAGTATGTATGGGGGGTGGCCAAAAGAGTGCTGCAGAAGTGGAGTATGAAATGGTAATTGAGTTTCTAGCTACTAGTACAATAATAACCATTTAACTATATAGGTTGAGACTAATCTTTCAAGTATATAGGTTGAGAAGAACCCTGATGGGGAACCAGTCACACGCACTGATATATGGATTGTTTGTCACGCGGGAAAGGATGGAAAACCCACGCATGGTGCTGAACTATATATGGTATGTTCCCAATGATGTCTTTTATACACAATTCTTAATTTATTTTGTAGTTGTTTGAATATTATTTGAATCCTGTGTTATTTTATTTCTTCATTCTTTTTAAGGAACAAGTTAAAGCAAAAAAGGTCGCCTTGCAAAAATCTTCAACCCAGGGGACCACTGACCTCACTATTGATAATGATCCTCTAAGCCAAGTGTTTGGCCAAGAAGAAAGGGTACATGTTCGTTGTGTTGGAACCACCGTCTCTAAAAGGAAATATGATGCTTCACTTCCCGCTCGTTTGCTTTTGGATAAAACATTGGAAGTAAAAAAATTGAGCCAAAAAATGATAGATTGGAAGAAAATGTTCAATGGATACGAGAGAGACTTGAAAATGGAACTTATGTGAGACCATCAACAAGTGAGGGAACACAAGGAGGGACACAAAGAACTGAAGATACACCTTCATCCTGTGCACAATCGACAAGGCAACCAGAAAATCCATTACCTCCATCTCCATTACCACCATCTTCTCAAGGTGTTGCGAGGTTTCTTTCTCCAAGCAATCATGTTCCTTCAGTGTCAAGGACTTACAAAGTTTGTGATTGGCATAAGAATGTCATTGCGATAGCAAAAGAGGTTGTTGATCCTATCCATCGATTCTCTTGCGATTGCCATGAATCATTGAACCCTGCAACCGAGATCAGACTTTCCTTATGCTTCAAATATATGACTGAGGTGAAACTTTACAAGAGCGATCCAAAAGGAGACATGATAGGGGATTTGGACGTTGGTGATTTCTTCGTATGGTGTAAAAATCATGTGGAACTTGATGATTGATAGTTACAACTACCTTGGTAGTTACAACCTTGAACGATATCCTTGATGCTTGCTATTTTTGTGGACTTGCATGTAATACTGTAGTACTTAGTAGTGATACGTTCATTTTTGTTTTTTGACTTGCACACTCCTGGCTGATTTGGTTTTGGTAGTCCCAAATATGTAATCTTAGTAGTGTTGTTTTCTTGTTGAATATATATATATACTTACCTATGTTTTTTAAATTTATAACAACCGTTTTTTAACTCCGCCAATGTAAAGGTTCTTTTTTACATTGCCGGTCCCAAGCCCGGATAAAGGAGGAGGGATGAGGGTATGTTTACTTTTATCAATTTTTGTGTTAAGTTTCATTATATTTTTTTCATTGTGATATGGTTATCTGGTTCTTATATATATGCAGCAAACTCAGCAGGTGCTAGTGTGAAAAAGATTCCTCTTTACAAGGTACATATATTTCTCTAGTTCAGTTGTTTATTAAGGTTTTATGTTTGTCTTCTCATCTGATTGATTCCTCTTTTGATGAGGTTACTGGGATTGATCACAGTAAATGCATGTATTCATTGTTCACAGGTCCGCCTGGAAGATACAGAGTGGTGCATTCAAGAGTGGTCCAATCAGGTATGCACCATGGTTCTCATCATTTCGGTGGTTATTGAAACCATGGTTCTAAACGTCTTTCATCAGCCGAAGCTTGTGCACTAGCACTGAGCCAGGCAGCTGAGGTTGTTGCCAATGGTGTCTCTGATGTTACAGATGCAGGTAATATCCTTTACTAGTTAACAACAGTTATAATTGTATGGATTTGGTATCTGCTTCTTATTTGGTATCCGTTGAACCTTATTAGTTTATATATAGTTCAAAGGAACTTGTAGGCGTGTTGTTTTTGAGATAGAATGAAGTATGTCAAGAAGAGTTTTCTCTTTGCTTTTTTCCTTTGCTTCTTCTGTTTAGGTTCTTTCTTCTATGTATATTTGTATATCCAGTAAACTACTGCACATTTTCTAACAAATTGAGGCTACATGTTTGACAGAGCATGCTCAATTTGGTTTGCAACTTCGAGAATGTGGCTAGTGATGCAAGGAATTTGGTGATGGAAGTTTTGGCATTGGGACCCGATCTTTCCTTTGCTTCACATAGTCCATTTTGTGATTTGGATTTGATGTTTTAAACATCATGTAAACCCTAAACTCTCTTTGGGGTTGTGGTTTTATCCTTGTTTATCCTTTCTTTGTATCCTCTTCTCTAATTAATAGAATGTTACCTCTTTTTTCAGAAAAGAAATAATAAACAAGAAACTGTATAATATCTTTATATATTTTTACTTCCGTAAATCAGGAATTTGTCACATGTTTATGACTGAGAGTGATCACTGACATTATTTGCTGACCTGATAGTATTGCATGCAGTGTCCAGAACCAGAATTGCCTGACATTGAAGAATTTGCTTATGGAAAGGCGAAGGGATCGTCCAAAATGAGTAAGTTTTCTCCAAAAATATAAATCCCACTGTTTAATCATTTTATATCTTGTAAATTTATTTCACTTGGTTATTGTATCTTGTAAATTAATTTCACCTTTCTGCATGGAATGGCTCTGCAGGACACTCAAAATTGCCCAAAATGGAGTGTGAAGATGTTATTGCTATTATGCCAAAAGGTACTTAGACAAAGAATATTTGGTTTCTAGGTTCTTGAAATAGAGTGAATCTTTTTGAAGACGCATTGACATTATTGGTCATTTGTTACAAGAGTTCTTTTAGCTCATTGTTTTAGCACACACTGTGCCATGTGCCTTTGTATGGACTCACAGTGAAAATAAAAAATCAATCGACCTCAAGTCATGTTTATGCCAAAATTCATGTTCAACTTTCATTCCTTCAGTTATGTTCATCCACTATCCTTTGATTAGTGTTAGCATGCAACAGTTTGGATTAACTCTTGGCGGGTTTTTTTTGCTTGAAGCAGAAGAAAAAAAAAACTAAGATAGTAGTTGAGAAGTTCTAGGACTGGGAGCTTGCTAATGAGACACGCTGTGAACATTTTTTTAAATAGGATGCTAGTTAGTTTTGATTAAAATGGTTTTTTGTTCATGGAATAATGTATGGTCTTAGTTCAACTATTCTTTCAATGAATTGTATGCTATGGCTGTGGGCATTGTATGAAGTGTCTGTTGAGCTAGGCATTGTTTTATAATGTTTGAACGGATCATTTAATATTTTTGTAGCATTTTTGGCTAAGTTTTATGTATTGAAATGGAATATGCATTTTTTTCACAAAACATGGTAGAAAGGCGAATGGCGAACCATTTTGAGGGAGTTCCAGTACACGGTCTAAGGAGTGATTTCTCAGGGGCTGAGATAAGTAATAGATTTGCAGGAAGAAAGAGGAGCAACTCAGATTCTCATTTTATGGGGTTGTCAAGAGATAGGATGCCGCAAATAGGATCCGAGTCTCTTGGAAACTTGCACCTGATGAAGGTATTGTGAAAATCTTCTCCATTTTTGTTGTTCTCTTGACTCTTCTTTTGTGGGACAGTTGACTATCATTACGTCTTTGGCCTTTCCTTACTTGGTTTTGTTGGCGTATTGGGATTCAGATGCTCCGAAACGGTGCTGGTGGTGCGGGGGGAGAAAGACTTAGAAAGTCTAATGATGAAGAATTATCATTTGGCATGCAACCACCAAAGTTAGCTTCCGCTTCGCATCTCCCATTGCAGTCTTCTCCTGGTCACATGCCTGATTCTATTTCCTCCAAGTGGGAGTCTGTTATGATGAATCCTGGGTCGTCAATGCAGTACCCTCCACGCTTGGCTCATTTTGCTAAATATGTTGAGAAGGTCTCTTCAAACAAATACAAGGATAGCAATGCTGGTGTTTCAGTGATTTCTCAGCCTGCTGCTGATGAAGGCTCTAGAACAGGAATCAAAGGGTCTGGAATCTTGAGTGGTGTGAATGCCAACAGTGGAACATCTGAAAGAAACTCATCGGCAATGCTCCTAAGTTGCAGTAGACCAAACTCTGGGCCTCAAAGTGTTAACCCCGAATCTTCTACTCCACCTAGGTAATGTCTCATTTTAATTCTTTCTTATTGTGTACCGAATAGTTCTTTTTCCTGGTTCAGAAGAGTCTTTGCTCAGTATCCTATTCTTATGGTGTTCAGTCGACATGGTTCGGCTACTGCTAGTTGACAGATGACAATATTTTATGCTGGCCAGGCTCATGTTTTTGATGAAGTCCACCCAAATAAGGTCAGATTTACACTTGCTTATGTTATGTTATTGTTTATTGCAAGTAATTTGTTGCTTACGCTAGTCATGTTGATAAACTTATGATGCATTATATTAAAGTAATCAAGTGCTTCAGGGGACTCAATATGTGTGTTTGGTGTTCAGCTTCGCAGCCTAGGGAAGTCCCAACAGAGGATTACAATGAGTTCGATCTACAAAAAGAAATTCATATAATTGGGTTTTTTTATCACCACTCAACTCATTGAGTGGTTACTTACCACAGGGTACACCTGCAGGATCATCCTTGGAGGCTCCACAGTTAGAGGAGTTGAAAGACTCCATCTGTTTACACCTGCATGATCAAGTAAGCCTCTCTAACTAAATTAATATGTAGTGAATGCATGTTTGCATGTATCCCTACCTTATCGAGCCACAATGTTGAGCAGGTAAATGAAGTTTATAAAATGAAGTTAATGCTCCTAGTCATTTGTCTTATAGACTATCCGTTGTATACTTTTGCAGGTGTGGGGCTGTGATTTTGCTGCTGCAGCAAAAAAAATGATTTTTTTTTTCGATTATATTAATTTACAATGGTTTCAAACCCTCGCAACAAACAAGATTTTTTTTTTTTTTACTGGCAATGGCTTAAAACTCTTTCATGCGTAAAACCGTGGTCCTTCATGCTTGCAACGGCTTAAAATCGTGTCCTTCATGCTTGCAACGACTGTGAGACCAAAGAAATTCAAAATAATTGATATATGTTGCCACAGTTAGGGAACGTGGAGCATCTAGCCATGCCGGGTAGCCGTGGCTAAATGCAGAAAATAATCAAGCGTCCTCGAACATAAAACCGTTGCTAATAAGTGTTGCCACGGTTTATAGCCGTCAATGGTGATTTGGCGACGCCTCAAATGGCCAGGCCTCTAAGCCGTGACAATAGGTTATCCCCATTGTATCAATCCGTTGCTGATGGGTATTTTTGGTGTAGTGACAATATGACTCCCGACCACGCTCACCCATCACAGTGAAGAAGATTGTGTCGTTGTTTTTTTTTTTTTTAGAAAACCAATCACATAAGGATCAACTTACATCCAAGTCCATACCTCTGTTCAGTTCATAACATTATAAGCTTATAAAAATTATAGATATTATAATATTAAAAAATGAAATGTTAGGAACTCAACTGTATTGAACTTCAATTAATACATGCACAGTGACTTAGATTGATAAATATGTTTTATGTACCTTATACACCAATGGAAAGATAAATTATCCCCTATGGATAAAACTAGAATGGGTTCCCATCCCCCTTTTTTTTTGCACCGCAAATTAGGAATGTTGAAATACAGGGGGTAGGTTCAACCAAAGTGTATTTGTGATCCACAATAAATTTACACCATTCATCAAACAAACTTGATTGTTATACTAATAAAGCAAATAATATTATTATGCACAAATATCTATTACTCCATCAAAAATAAAATAAAATAAAATGAACTAATATTAAAATGTACACTGAGTAGTAGGCATAGCCACATACTCATATGATGTCATGCAAACTATCCTTATAAGGACAATAACTTTCATTTTTTTTTTGAACAGTGACGTTAAACAGGAACAATGAACAATGATGTCAAACAGGAACAGTGAACATTGATGTCAAACAGGAACATGAACAGTGATGTCAAACATGAATAGAAACAGTGATGTCAAACTGGAATATGAACATAAACAGTGATGTCAAACCGGAACAGGAACAATAATATCAACATGAACAGTGATGTCAATTTGGTTTTTTTTTTTCGTTAAAGATTTAAATCAAACCAAGATTTCAAATCGATTTTTCATTAAAGATATAAATCAAACCAACAATGTCAAATTGATTTTTCTTTCATTAAAGATGTAAATCAAATCAAAATGTCTAGGGAATTGTATTTACATTGAAAAAATATATATTAAAGAAAGATAGAGTTTTACTCAATGTTTTTCCTTGCAAGATTCCAAAGCCCTTCTTTCAACGCCTCTCACTTTTCAACGTAAGTTTTTTTTTTTTTGTATGCAAAGAAAAAAAAAAGGGCTAGGGTTTCTCTTTATAAAGTGGGTGGCTATTCGCCCCCACTGAACTTTCGAAAGCACTCACCCTCTAACTTCACAAAATAAAACCCTAATCATTAGTTTAATAAAAGCCCAAAACCAAACCCAAATACAATTGAGTAACAACCCATCAACATTAGGGTTTAATTAGAGTTATGTACACCCTTTTTTTTAGAGTGTGGCTAATTAGTTTACTTAAAGCAAATGTCTTATTTATTTTTTTGGGTTTCCAAATTTTTTGCTAAACACACACACACCTTATTCTATTTAGCAATGGCAAACAAAACAAATCTTTTTTTTTTTCAAAAAATAGGATTACAATATATGCCACAATTAATAAATAATAATTTTTTATATTTATTTAATTAGGCGGGTATTAAAATATATAAAACTCAAAATAATCTTGTCCCGAGATTCGGTAGAGGAGGATAAGTAGGTAATTAATTCTTAAATAAACAAATTACCTTCCGAATGAACCAACACTAGAGTCCAAATAATAAACCATTCCAAAAATAACTTTTCTACTAACCCTCCTTAAGAAAACAAAGCACACATCACATGGACAAACAAATAGCTCATGCATATGCCCATATCTTCATGAAGACAATCAAACAAAGATATATATGAAATTTATTAAATTTAATAAATATTAAAAAAAATACGGGGTGCTACAATATATACAACTCAAAAGAATCTCGTCCCGAGATTCGCGTAAAGGGTTAACTAAAGATTCATGATAACAGACCGTTACAAGGAAACTACACGAAATAATGTCACCCACTATTGACATTAAAATAAGTTATGATTAGCCCCGAATACATAGGTCAAAGGAATCTCATCACGAGATTCACGAAGAAAAAATAAACAATACTAAAAGTTCAAGGTTCACCCTTGTCACTTTGTCTCTAGACATTCACACTACTACTCTCCCATATCCACATTCCGAGGATCACCTAGACTCTACCTCAGCCTAGGCAAACCAAATGCTCTGATACCAAACTGTGACGCCCCGATTTTCGAAGAAAACGAAAATCCTAAAATCCACGTAGGATTATCGGTTTCCCCAAAGCTCAGGGCGTGAAAATTCAATAATAACATAAACAATTAGCAACAACAACTAAAACATGATTTTATTACTGAAACAAATAAAAACTCTAACCCGGAAAGACTCTGACGTTGCTAGCCTCACTAACAGAACTCCAGTAACGCTGCTAAAAAATCTCTAACCTGAAAGGCTAATCGGCTACATTCCCAAAAGAATGTACCCAAGAAGCAAAAACTCACTTGGGTCAGCAATAAAGCTGATGTGAGAAATCTTCATCCCAAAATCAATAAATTCGCACGTGATAACATCAACTAAGCACAAACAATAAACAATTACACCAACAACTAGTTCCTCAATGAGGCAAATGTGTCATCATCCTAATAAATATGCATTTACTAGTACTTATGCTATAGAAGTTGACTATGACAATTCTGACCTGCAAAAATATGAGTGGACTTGCCATCCTACATGAAACGGTTAGAAACAAATAGATAAAATTTATGGGTTATCAATCCTCATAAATGCAATTCATTTTCAAACAACGATACAAATCATAGTCATATTAGACTATTATTAAAACATCAACAAAACACATTTTCTACGTTTAGGAATACATATAGTTCTCATTCAATGGTTGAATGAGCATTTAGTTTCTTCCTTTAAGGTAATCATGCACATACACCAAAAAGAAATCTCGCTTCTTTTCCACAATTGCACTATCCTCCTTGTGCCGAACACACCTCACCCAAGTGTGCCTCCCTTGCCTTCGAAACCACTCGGAGCGTACATGTTCCAAGTGGGGTGCCATCTCGAGGAACATGTCATCTCACCAGAAGTTCGATCCATGGCAAACATTTCCTAAATCTACACGTACAACCGAACTCACATGGAACGGTGCACTGATATGCAAGCAAGTCTACATACCCATAATTATATCACACGTATATAAGCAAGTATGTATACAAAACAATTTATTTTCTTTTCAGATTTTTTTTTCGAAGTTGTGGAAAAGAGCATAAAAAATAAATAAAACCTCAAAACTCTTTTATGGTGACGTTTTGTCAACCACGACAAATCAACCACAATGTTCACCCATTCTATTGGGGAAACAAATAATATTTTTATAATTACCAAGGCTCAAGTTATACACTTCACAACATCGCGCACAAGTCACTTATATCACAAGTCAAATGAAGCTCACGCTTAGAATGTGTTTGAACTAACCATATACATATTGTCATAAAACGATTGAACTTTATTGATAAACAATAGACAATAAAGTTATGTACATTACAATAAGACCAATCATCAAGCGAATTGGCAAATCCCATGTATCCCTACAATATGCTTAACTATAAAAAAAAACATAACACGGTCATAACACAGTAAACATCAAAACCCACCATATAATATAAAAATTAAACCAAACCCATTTTTCAGAAAGACACTCGCAAATTTCATATCTAATCAACAAATTCAGCATTGTTAAATTTATACAAAAATATACATAAAAAGGGAGAATGAAGAAAACTCACAATATGACTCCCGACCACGCTCACCCATCACAGTGAAGAAGATTATGTGTTGTTTTTTTTTTTATAGAAAACCAATCACATAAGGATCAACTTACATCCAAGTCCATACCTCTGTTCAGTTCATAACATTATAAGCTTATAAATATTATAGATATTATAACATTAAAAAAATGAAATGTTAGGAACTCAACTGTATTGAACTTCAATTAATACATGCATAGTGACTTAGATTGATAAATATGTTTTATGTACATTATACACCAATGGAAAGATAAATTATCCCCTATGGATAAAACTAGAATGGGTTCCCATCCCTTTTTTATTGCACTGCAAATTAGGAATGTTGAAATACAGGGGGTAGGTTCAACCAAAGTGTATTTGTGATCCACAATAAATTTACCCCATACATCAAACAAACTTGATTGTTATACTAATAAAGCGAATAATATTATTATGCACAAATATCTATTACTCCATCAAAAATAAAATAAAATGAACTAATATTAAAATGTACACTGAGTAGTAGGCATAGCCACATACTCATATGATGTCATGCAAACTATCCTTATAAGGACAATAACTTTCATTTTTTTTTTTTGAACAGTGACGTCAAACAGGAATAGTGAACAGTGATGTCAAACATGAACAGTGAACATTGATGTCAAACAGGAACATGAACAGTGATGTCAAACAGGAACATAAATAGTGATGTAAAATCGGAACAATGAACAGTGATGTCAAACTAGAACAGGAACATAAACAGTGATGTCAAATCGGAACAGGAACAGTAATGTCAACATGAACAGTGATGTTAATTCGGTTTTTTTTTTTTTCGTTAAAGATTTAAATCAAACCAAGATTTCAAATCGATTTTTCTTCCATTAAAGATGTAAATCAAATCAAAATGTCTAGGGAATTGTATTTACATTGAAAAAAATATATATTAAAGAGAGACAAAGTTTTACTCACCAATGTATTTCCTTGCAAGATCCCAAAGCCATTCTTTCAGTTCCTCCCATTTTTCAACGTAAGTTTTTTTTGTTTTTTTTTTTTTTTTTTTTTTGTATGCAAAGAAAAAAACAAAAATGGCTAGGGTTTCTCTTTATAAAGTGGGTGGCTATTTATTTATTTATTTATTTATTTTTCTTCAATTATTGATGGTAGTGATTAGGCATGTAAGTATGAATGATGAAAACTTACAGGTATTCATGTTTTGACAAGTTTTAAACTTTTATCATGCCAACGACACGGGGGATACCCTAATTTATATTACAAATCATAATGGTATTTGGGGTTGGAGATAATACACGACTGAGATTTACCCAACTATTATGGTGGACAACAATCCCAGTCCCGAACGAATTTCAGCAAATATAATCTCGGATGTTTCCGGTTTGTCCCGGTACTGTATTCACCTTTAAAACCCAAGCCCAAATTCAGTCCAAAGTCCAATTCAACCCTACCTTGAAACCCTAGCCACACTCCACCTACCACCCTATGTTTTTTATCTCACGATCCTCACCTCTCCCACACAACTCTCGCAGCCACCGCCTGATCCTTTTCACCGCTACAGACCGATCACCCCCTCTCCGAATGTCGTCCAATTATTTATCCCCCATTTTCACCAACCCTTTTTTTCATTCTCTTCTTCACCAACCTTCCTTCTACCCAAAACTCACAATCCATTTTCTTCACTTTCCTTCTCACCAAAAAATCAGGCATGCATTTTCCTACCATAACATCAACAACCCATGTCTTCCTCTTCGTCTTCCTCCTCCTTGTGTCAGCTGTAGTGGCGCAACCGAGCGGCAACGAGCGGAACAACAACCCATGCGGCGTCAACCCAAATTTCAAACCCTCAATGCCCTTGACGATAGTCGCCTTCGTCTTCGTCGAGCCCTGGAAGTGATGATTCCTCGATGAGGTCCAAACTACCGGCTTGGAAATCCTAAAGGTTGTTCCATTTGTAGTTAATGATGCTCTTACGACGTGTTCCCATCAAAGACTATCTCTTCGTGAATTGGCTACAGGTTAGCCTTGATTGACCTTTTTAATCATTCTCATGTATTATCTTTTACTAAGCTATCCATCATTAATGTTGTAAAGATTATGACTAGTTCCAACCACCAATTACACTCGGAACTAGAAATGGGAAAACATTTAGTTCAAGGGTTTCATTTGACTCAAGCATATTGAGCCTAATAAAAAACAAAATATTTTTACCAATCAACCCACCATTCTTCCAAACAAAATATATTTTTATAAACGAGACGATTTATGTTGCCATTCATGTAAATTATATAGTTTATATATTAATTTAAAATTTTGTAGTTTAATTTGAACATACAGAAATTCTCAGAAGGGTCTTCCAAACAAAATATCTTTTTATAAACGAGACGATTTATGTTGCCATTCATGTAAATTATATAGTTTATATATTAATTTAAAATTTTGCAGTTTAATTTGATCATACAGAAATTCTCAGAAGGGTCTTCCAAACAAAATATCTTTTTATAAACGAGACGATTTATGTTGCCATTCATGTAAATTATATAGTTTATATATTAATTTAAAATTTTGCAGTTTAATTTGAACATACAGAAATTCTCAGAAGGGCAGCAGATAGACAAAATGGCATGTATTGAAATGATTTTGATTTTTGTTAGTTCATTTTTTTCTAATGTGATTAATGATTAGTTCATTTTGACAAAATGGGGAGGAATGGAAGGGACTCGGGGGGCTCCTGCGCATGGTGTGCTGGAGGGCGTCCTGCGCACGTGTGTGAGCCGTAGGATTTCATCCGACGGTTCGTAGCGATGGAATTCAAAACCCTCTCTTAATTAAAATGTTGGCAGGTTTTGAATCTATTACAGATCCGACGGCTGAGATTTATGGCTTGGAAAATCCATTTGCAAACAGAGAGATAGGGTCTGCGTTTTGAAAAAAAAAAAAACTTATTCTCGATCTAGATCTAAGGGAGAATAAGAGAAAAAAAAACCTCCATCTCTGAAAATTATTGCCGAAATTAGGATTTTCAGCGAGTACATTTCACCAAATCAGGGTTTTCAATCGTGTTTAGGGTTTAGTTAGGGTTTTGCGTTTTTCAACAATGGCGGACTCTACTATTCCAATAAAAGTAGAAGACCTGTTCGCTTCAAGCAGCGAAAGTGATCATTTCGAGAACGGAGACTTTATGGACTTAGACCATTTCAGCGACGTAACGAAATCGCTGAAACACTCGAAGCTGGAGAAGGGATCGACATCAACGGCGGAAGAAGAACTCGCATTGAACGAAGAGTCTTTGAAGAAATTATGCAGAGACGTTTCGATTTCGTTCTTCAAAGAGTACGGTCTGATTCACCACCAAATCAATTCGTACAACGAGTTTGTGAACACTGGGATTCAGAGGCTGTTTGATTCGCTGGAGGAGGTCGTCATTCAGCCTGGTTACGATCCGTCGAAAAAGGGAGATGGTGATTGGAGGTACGCTTCGATTAAGTTCGGGAAGGTTTCGTTGGAGAAGCCCACGTTTGAAACCAAGGATCGGAGTTTGGATTTGTTGCCTAGACATGCGAGAATTCAAAGGGTTACTTACTCTTCTCGGATGAAGGTTGAGATGAAAGTTCAGGTGATTTTCAACTCTGGGTTTCGTTTCATTTGTTTATTGTTCATTTCTGGGTTCAGATTTTGTGACTAAAATTTGATTTGTACTCTTGTTACGGAATTAAACTCATTAACTAAATTAAATCAACTCCGCAAACACGATGAACTCGTTTAAATATTTGCATCCTAATAAAGTGTGCTTTATAAGTTGAAGAATCGTGGTCTGCTGAATTTCGCCATTGTATTGAAGACCATATGTGATGGAGTTAAAATTTTTGATAATCCATGAGTGTTTGTTAAAGTACAAATTTGTGTCTCTTGATTTCTTTCTTTATACGTTCTGATTATGATTATAGTGGCGTAGCTCCAATTCTGTGAAATTAGTCACTCTTCTAGGATGAAGGTTGAAATGACAGTTCAGGTGATTTTGTTTCATTTGCTTATTATTTATTTCTGGGTTCAGATTTTTGTGACTAAATTTTGATTTATAGCCTGTTTGTTGCTGAATCAAACTCATTAACCAACTCAAATCAACCCCGCAAACATGATGAACTCATTCAGATATTTTATCCTAATAAAGTGTTCTTACAAGTTGAAGAATCATGGTCTGTGTGATGGAGTTAGAAAATTTGATAATGGATAAGTGTTGTGTCTATTGATTCTATCCTTTTGTTATTTATATTTTTTTATTACGGTTATAGTGACGAAGCTCCAATTGCTTGATATTGTATTGAAAATGAGTTATTATTGGATTATTTGATTGATCAGGTGTAACTCAAAAGCTCACGAAAAGTGACAAATTCAAAACGAGCAAAGAAGAGTACATCAAGAAGGAAGTAATATTTGAAGAAACTAAAAGTGTCAATTTTGGCTGAATTCCGGTAATGGTCAATTTTTATTACCATTAATGAAGCTGATGAGAATTGTGAGGGTTTCCGTAGGGAAGGAAGAGCTCTGGAAATGGTTGATGAAGAAATTAGAAAATCCAAATTCCCTCCAACTGAAACTGTCAAAGACTGCCTGGACAACTACCTATTTCCATCTCTTTGTGGGCATAAACAAAAGGCATTGTTTCTTGGATACATGGTCAACTACCTAGTGATTCTTGTACTTGTTATTTTGAAGCTTTTGAGTGAATGATATGTGAGGTTCTATTTTGTAGTTTTATTTTGTAATGTACATGAACAGATGTTGTAATGAATTTCTATTATATAATGGGATTATGGGTGAATCAATACACCTTTTTTGATGGTTTGGTTTTCTTTTGTAACAGTATTTGCAGATTGCTCTTTTATTACAGTATTTGCAGTATTACAGATTGCTCTTTTATGACATTTTTTACAGATTGCTCTTTACAGATTTGCTCTTTATGGCATTTTGTATTGAAAGATTATTTATGGCATTGACTGTATTGAAAGATTATTCAATACTAAGCCAATCAGCTCTTTTATAATATGCTCTTTATAATCTGCAAACAATCTTTATAATCTGCAAATAATCTGCTCTTTTATTGAATGCTCTTTTATAATCTTTCAATACAGATTGGCTTAGTATTTGGCTGATTGGCTATTGGCTTAGTATTTACAGTATTAAAGTATTTACAGATTCTTTATTTTGCTCTTTATTTTGGCTGTATTTACAGTATATACAGATTGCTCTTTATTTTGCAGATTCTTTATAGCATTTTTTTTTTACAGATTACAGTATTTGCAGATTCTTTATAACATTTTTTTTTTACAGATTACAGTATTTGCAAAAAAAATTTATTAGCAGATTCTTTATGGCATTTTTTTTTTACAGATTACAGTATTTACATATTACAGTAGTTGCAGATTCTTTATGGCATTTTTTTGTCAGATTACAGTATTTGCAGATTCTTTTTGGCATTTTGTCAGATTACAGTATTTGCAGATTCTTTATGGCATTTTTTTTTTACAGATTACAGTATTTGCAGATTTTGTTTTTGCAGAATGCAGAATGTTATTTACAATGCAGAATGCTATGTCAATTGAATTCTCTGTAATTCTCTGCAATTACAATTGAAATTCTCTGCAAATTTACATATGAACAAAAAAATCAAAACATAACAAAAAACTGTATTTCTTCCATATCTGTCTATAACCCAGAATGGAGATGGTAGAAATACAGAGCTGAACAAAAAATTCACTGCAGAGCTATACAGAGCTTAACAAAAAAATACAACAATTAATATAGGAAAGGCATTTTACATCAAACCAAAAGGAATAGTCGTTCCTTCTACAGAGTCGTAACTTCCCAAACTCAAACTCAAGCTCAAACCCTCACCCGGGTGTGCTTGTTTTGGAGGTTGAAATGGTACATTGACATTGCATACACCTTCTCCAACAACATTAAAGCTTGTGTTATCACCCTACAAGGAAATATACACATAATTATATAAGTGTCACAATTGGAAATATACATTTAGTTAGTATGAATTAAAGCAAGATTACCTTGGAGGACGAGGTATTTGTTCTCTTAGCCTTTCCTATATGTATCTCATGTAGGGGTTTCATTCGTTTTGAACCTTTTCGGTCTTCTTTTTTTTTCAAACCTTTCATGTTTCCAATTTGGAGCACACTATTTTGCTTCAAAGCTTCTTGGGGTGCACTGTCATTGTTCATGATGACCTCTTGATGCAACCTTGTATATTCTTCTATAAACCTCTCCATGTTGGCCCGTGTGTCCTTATTCAACGAAGCTTGAAATGTCATTCGTAGAAGATATGATTGGATCCTACGAACCCAATCACTTACATTTTCTTCCGTACTTGAACTCACTTCATTTGATACACGTTTACTTTTCACTCCCCTTGTCCATCTATCCAATATGTAGATTTTTGGAATTTCCATGATATCAAGTCGGCCAAACACTTTCAAAACATGACATCACAATATTCCCATTGTCTCAAACTTCATGCAATTACAATTTGCCACATTCAAGCTAGGGTCACAAAACACCTTAAATTCCTTCTCTTTTGTATCATGAAAAACAACAATGTACTCATGTTTATTTTGATCTTCCTTTTTTATCAAAGCCATTGATGCAAGATCAAATTCTTCATGGAAAAGTTTGAAAATTGAAGGTGTGTAGATTTGTGAGGCTTGTTTCAACAAGGGGGATAATTCAACCTCCAACTCATTATTCCTTTTTTGCTCTAAAACCCTATCAAAATGTTTGAAAAAACATGAAATGTTCAAGTCGGATTTCAAGTGATCTTTCAAGTCACTATTGAACGATTCACTTAGTTGTGTACTTCGCATCCCTAAGGTCATTGTGTTTTTCATACAACACTTAGCCCATTTCTCCTTTAAAGCATATATGCGACCCAACCATTTGTTCTCTTTTAAGTCAAAATCATTAAGCATTTTTTGCCAATTGACTTCAAATTCAATTTCATCCAAGTACTCATACATACACCTTTTAAACTCCTTAAAAAAACCAACATTCTTGTTCTCCATGTGTCCTCCCAAATGCTTGATTCCATTTTGCATTATGTGCCAAGTGCACAACCCATGATATGTATCTGGCCATCCTGTAGCTAAAGCATTTCCTATTGCAGCATCTTGGTCAGTAAAGATGGTACGTGGTCTCTTACCACCATGTGCCTTCACAAAAGTTTCAAAAAGCCACAGAAATGACTCAATGGTCTCATCGTACAAAAGTGTTGCACCAAGAATCACAATTTTTCTATGATTATTAAATCCAGTGAACACTCCCAAAGGTCTGAACTCTCTATTAGTGCCAAAAGTGGTATCAAACGTTACCACATCACCAAAGTCCGCATAATCTGCAAGCATTTTAGAATCTGCCCAAAATATATTGGTAACTAAATCATCACTATCAAGCTGGAATGAATAATAAAATGAGGCATTTTTTGAGTTTTGTTGCTCAAAATATTGGAGAATACCTCCAAGCTCTCCATTGACCATCTCTTTCTGTCTCATTGATCTTAGGTAAGTTTTTTGATCTTCTAATAGAAACCCAAGATTACTTCTACCCCCTGCTTCCCTACTCAACAGTTTTTGTGTAGCCTTAGGAGTAATACCTGAATCAGAAGCCAATTCAATCGCTAAGGCTTGTGATATGTTTACCTCCCTATGCGACCTTAGCATATGGGTCGTTTCATTGGGCTCCAAATCATGATTGTGCGCAGTAATAAATTCTTTGACTTTGTATTTGCCAGTCACTCTATCCAAACCCAGTTTGAACATTACTTTGCAGTCAGTTCTAACATCCCATCTTTGTTGAGTGACAACACCTTTTTGTGGGTGTTTTTCTTCCTTGAGACCATGCTTACAACAAACATACACTGCATTGATAATTAACTTATCTATTCTACTCTTATTCGAGTACTCCTTCCTAACTCCAAAGCCCATTTTTTTCCCATAATTTTTCCAGTACTCCCAACCACATTCTAATGAATCAAACATCATGCCCACACTTGGATCATCAACATCCATAGCATCCATGCCAACTACCACAAATATTCTGCACAAAAACAAAAAAAATATATATTCAATTTTCAAATAGCTACATTGTTAAGAATAATCAACTATATAAAGTTTGAATGCAATATATAACACAATCTAACATAACTAATTTGATACTCACAATAACACACAAAAATTAACAATTTGATACTCACAATCTAACATAACTAATTTCCATCAACCCCATTTGATATTCACAATTTGACATGAAAGGTAACACTGAAATTAACAAAACAAGGTACTTCGTCATCTTTTTCTTCTTCTTCTTCTTCTTCACGTTCAAATATACATTTGATCTACACCTGACTATCTTCTTCTTCTTCAGGTTTTGTTTCCCGCCCAGCTTCACGTTCTGTTTCCCTCCTCTTTCATTCAAAACTCCCTCTCTGTCTGTTTGCAAAACGAATGTTTTCCAAGCCATAAATCTCAGCCGTCAGATCTGATCCGACGGCTGTAAGAGATTAAAAACCTGCCAACAGGTTTAATTAAACGTGGGTTTTGAATTCCATCGATATGAGCCGTCGGATTCATCCGAGGGCTCACACATGTGCGCAGGTCCCTCTCTGTTTGCAAAACCAAATTTCCAATCTTAAATCTCAGCCGTCGGATCAGATCCGACGGCTGTAAGAGATTATAAATTAAAAGAGGGTTTTGAATTCCATCGCTACGAGCCGTCGGATGAAATCCAACGGCTCACACACGTGCGCATGTCCCTCTCTCTGTTTGCAAAACCCAATTTTCCAATCTATAAATCTCAGCCGGATCTGACGGTTGTAAGAGATTAAAAATTAAAACTGGATTTTGAATTCCATCGCTACGAGCTGTCGGATGAAATCCAATGGCTCACACACGTGCGCAGGTCCCTCTCTCTGTTTGCAAAACCCAATTTTCCAATCTATAAATCTCAGCCGTCGGATCAGATCCGACGGTTGTAATAGATTCAAAACCTGCCAACACTTTTTATTAAATCTTCATTTGAATTCCATCGCTACGAGCCGTCGGATGAAATCCAACGGCTCACACACGTGCGCAGGTCCCTATCTCTCTGTTTGCAAATGGATTTTCCAAGCCATAAATCTCAGCCGTCGGATCTGATCCGACGGCTGTAATAGATTAAAAACCTGCCAACATTTTAATTAAGAGAGGGTTTTGAATTCCATCGCTACGAGCCGTCGGATGAAATCCAACGGCTCACACACGTGCGCAGGAGCCCCCCCCCCCCCCCCCCCCCCCGGGTCCGAATGGAAGATGATGACAACAAGAAGAGCACCAGTGGAAAGAAAATGGATGGCAACTGTTTTACTGTTTATACTGAACATGACTGATACAATCTGGAATTTGTTTTGTCATGTGTAATAACAACTAGATGTTAAGTCTCATTTTGAATTTGTTTGGATGGGCCTTCAAGTTTAAGGGCAAAATATCGGCCAGTCGGATTAATTTTCTAAATTTGGGTTGGTTTGAAGTTTGTCTGGCCTAATCCAAGCCATTTGGTATAAAAAAATCATAAGCCCAATAACCCAATTTGGGATGGCATGGTCCCGACCCGGACCGTCCCATTTCAATTCGATCCGGACCAACCAAGTCTGCTCGAAAAAAAGTGTTATCCCGAACCGTTGCAGTCTCGTTTCACTAGACCGAGTTCGTGTCCGAGACCGGGATAAGCCTAATCTCGGACCGTGTCCACCCCTACCAAATATAGAATCTAACGAATCACATAGAATTTAAAGCACCAAGAGATAAGTCTGTAAATAAATATAGTTAATGGTTGAAATTTGTTTCATCTAATAGTTGAGACTTAAAGTTAGTCTTTATGTCTTACCTTCAATCAATCCCCAATAAGAGTATGTGTTTGATTTCCATACCAAAAATTTTGATATTTATTTATCTTAATATTTAAACGTTATTTATCATGTTAAACTTTTATCGTGCCAATGACACGGGGAATACCCTAGTCTTCAATATTACAATTTAGAATAATGTTTGGGGTTGGAGATAAAAGACGACTGAGATTTACCCAAATATAAATATCTAATGGTAAAGACTTTAAAGTTAGCATTTATGACTTAAAGAGTGCATGAGTTTGATTCTCATACCCAACATTTGGATTTTATTCATTTACTTATTTTTCTTCAATTGTTGATGGTGATGATTAGACATGTAACTATGAAATATGAAAACTATTTATCATGTTTTGACTTAATTATTTTTTTATTCAATTATTTATTTACTCAATTATAAGAGTGCATGGGTTGACTTAATTATTTATTTACTTATTGTTTCAGTAATATATTGGCTTGATCAAGTTTTGACAAGTTATTAATGGAGTGCCGAAGATATGGGGAATACCCTAGTAATATTACAGTGCAAGTTTGGTTGGTTGCAATAAAAACATGTTTAAACGGAGAGTAGGGTTGTGCCTTCTTGCGAGCTAGTGACAAGAACATATTATCTCATATAATCAATTGTAACAAAAATATTCATGACTTACCACTAAGTAGGGTTGTGCCTTTTTTTGTAAGTGGTGAGAAGTTTTGAACGAACTTATGAATAAATTGTTTGTTTTGCTTCTTAACGAGGTGTTGATTAGAAGCTTTAAAATGAAATGATGTTTGTTTTTAAGTGTTGACTTGAAGTTTTCTTTTTTACATTTTTGCCCACCATCACAACTTCCATCGCCTACCACAAACCACCAACATTAACCCCATTCTCCACTTGTTTTCTCTCCTCTAAATATCACTGAGATCAATTTCCACCATTACAAAAAAACCACCCTATATCTCTTTTCATTTTTCATACAATCTTCAATAAAGAGGAAGAGAAAGAGAAAAAGGAATGGGAGGAAGAAGAGGAGGTGAGGCCAGTGAAGGTGGTGACAACGTTAACAACATTGCTTGCATGATAAAAAAGAAGTGGAGAAAAGAGGAAATGGTTGGTAGAGGAGAGAGGTGGTAGGAATCATTATGAATTTATTATAAAGTTATTATTGGAATGAATTTTTATTAAATACTTAGTGTTAAGTGATCAACACCCCCATGGTGCTTATTCCAATCAGAACTTCAACTTCTAATTAAAAGAAAAGAGCAAACACTCTGACCCACTTCTTTATTAAAACTTCTTACTCTATCCATAACCAAAAACCAAAAGAGGCACACAAATGGAGAGCATGAAGATCCATGTGAAGATCAAAACCACGAAGAAATTGAAGTTAAAACATTGCCACAACTAACAGACTTTGTGGAAAATCATAAATCAAGCAAAAATTTTGCAACATCATATATGTTACTGTATTCGAGAATTTAACTATGTATTTAAGAATTGACTATACCAACATGAACCCACCTAAATATGAATACGAATCCAGGACTCATGTAAACGGAAAAACATGTGACCATGTAAAACAACAAACGAGACAGTATGTGGCAAAATCAATTCCCATTTCCAATTACAAATGAAGCAATGAAAACCAATTAAGACTGTGGTGGTTTAACCCAATTCCAATGGTCGCCTTTCAAAAAAAAAAATGAAGCAATGAAAACCAATTAAAACTCATTAAATAAAAAAGTAATTCAATGCATGTGGTTTAGGCAATTCAAATATACAGAACCATAATCCAAAATTGAAAATCCCAAGCCCATTGAGAGAGGCATGCAGAGCAATCAATCAGAAGCCAGAAGATGCCCCAAATCAATCAAGGATAAAATCGCAACCCCAAATCAGCGAAATCAAATCCCAAACAGTGAGAGAGTTGGAGTGAAGTGCTTAAACCTTATTAAACTCTCTAGCCTGAGTAGCAAGACTTCCACTTTGTTAGCGAGTCTTTTGCCTAGTGCAGAATACTTAGAGATCACACCTAGTTCCTTTGCCGAAGATCTTAAGAAAATTATTTTTGATGATGTGATAGGTAGACAGTATACACGATTGTAATCATTATCACCTTTCTGTGGTCTGGAGAGCCCATTTATACCCCATGCTTGCCTTTCAAAAAAAAAAAAAAAATACTTCCACTTTGTACTACCACATTAGTCTATTTACCACCAAGCAGATTTTCCCACTCTTCATCCATGATATGAAATTTTCAAGTTTACACCTCAGATGTTTGACGAAATTCCTTATGTATCTTATCGATGGTATCATTAACGCCTAGAAACAATCTACACCAACTCGCCAAAGCTTGCAAATCCATTAATCAACTCAAAGAAATTCTCACTCAAGTCATCCTAACAGGAACTTCCAATCACTCATCCACTCTTTCCACACTCCTCTCTCTCTCCGCAACTTCTCTTCCGCACCCAGACTTGCATTTCGCATCTTTGATCTTTACTCACATTGAGAAACCCAATTCATTTCATCACAACTCTCTCATTAGAGGATTCACCAATGTTGGACACCCAGCTCATGCTCTTCAGTTTTACATACAAACCAATCGTCGCGAAGAACGATCGGTCCTTTGGGATAATTTCACGTACCCTTTTGTTATTAAGGCTTGTGCTCTTCTGCTGGCTGTAGAACTCGGACATTCTATCCATGGGAAGGTTTTCAAGATTAGGTTTTCGTTTGATCGTTATGTGGGCAGTAGTTTGGTGAGAATGTATGCTGAGTTTGGTGAAATTGAAAATGCTAGAGTGTTGTTCGATGAAAGTCCTGAGAGAGATACAATTTTGTGGAATTCGATGGTTGGTGGGTATTTGAAGTGTGGGGAGGTGGAGAAAGCGCGGGAGATTTTCGATAGTGTTCCTGATAAGAATGTGGGTAGTTTTAATGCCATGATTGGAGGGTATGCAAAGTTAGGTTGCTTGGAAATGGTTTCAAATTTATTTGATGAAATGCCATTGAAAGATGTGATCTCATGGAACACGGTGATTGGGGCACATGCAAGATTTGGGTCTGTGGTGGAAGCGCAAAAACTTTTTGATGAAGCACCAATGCTGAATGTTGGGACATGGAGTTCCATCATATCCGGGTTTACTCAGGGTTTTCAATTCAATGGTGCACTTGATATGTTCAAAAGGATGATGGTTGAAGGAGTGGTACCTAACCAATCAATATTGGTGAGTGTACTCTCTTGTTGTGCACATCTTGGTGCTTTAGACCAAGGGGTTTGGATTCATGGTTATGTTGAGAAATGTAGGATTGAGGTGGACGATATATTAGGTGCTTCTCTCATAGATATGTACTCAAAATGTGGTTTGCTAGAAAAGTTGATGAACATATTTGATAAGATTGATAACAAAAGTGTTTCTTCATGGACATCTATGATTTATGGTTTTGCAATACATGGACATGCTGTTCAAGCTTTAGAGCTATTTAGCAACATGAAGAAGTCAGGAATTAGACCAAATGGAATCACATTTGTTGCTGTTTTGTGTGCATGTTCTCATGCAGGTTTGGTTGATAGAGGACAAACGATTTTCGAGGAGATGATTCAAGTACATAGCATTAGGCCTGCGATTGAGCATTACACTTGCATGGTTGATCTCCTTAGTAGGGCAAATCTATTAGATGAAGCGGAAGCACTTATCAAGGCCATGCCGATGGAGCCTGATATCCTTACTTGGGGTGCATTATTTGGAGGTTATAGAATACATGGGGGAGGAAAATATAATTTGTTGGGAGATGAAGACATGGAGAAGAAATTGTCAAGGTTGGACGCTAACGAAAGTGGTACTCACATTCTCCTATCGAATATATATGCGTCGACGAAGCAATGGGATAAATCGTGGATGATGAGGAAGATGATGGAGGAAATGGGGATTAAAAAGAAGATAGGTTGTAGTGTGATTGAAGTGAATCAAGTGGTTCATGAATTCTCAGCTGCAGGAAGGTTACATCCTGAATCAGAACAAATATATGACACACTAGATCAAATATACAGAGAAACCGTGTCCTTAAGTCCTAACTATTCCGATGTAGATTACCATTGAGGGTCTATTTTGTATTAATAATATCATCCCATCCCATCCCATCCCATCCATAATAGTAGATGGCATTTCCCGAATCCAATAGGGGTAATAAAGTCATTAAATTGTTATTGTTGTGGTATAAATAAACACCAAACCCCACCACAAGTCGCAGCTTCTCGCCTCTCCTCACTTCTTCCATTTCATTCCATTCCATTCCATTCCATTCCAATCAACAAATGCTCCTCCAATAATCCTTTCTCCTCATCTCTCTTGTCTTCCCCAATCCTTTCTCTTCTCTGTTGATTGATTCTCCCTCAACAACCCGCTAAACCCAACCCATCCCATCGCGATCTCCTTCCATCCCAATTAGACGGCGGCTCCACCTCTCAAAATTTTGTAATTTTTTTTTGCTTCATCCTCCTCTCCACTTCCGATCCGATTTCCAACCTACCTGAGAATTTCTATTTTACAGTTTACATTTTTATTTTGTTATCTCCTCTCCTGGTCATCTTATTTATCAATTTGAGGAAATTACATATCTACCCTCCTATTTATTATTATTATTATTATTATTATCATCTCCCATTTGTAGGATCTTTAAGACAATGTCAAAGGATTATTATAAATCCAAATCAAAACTGAAGAAGCGAAAGGAGAGGGAAGCGGATGATGAGACAATTCCAAGTGTCACAAAAGATGATGTTGAGTTTCTTCCGATTTCAAACAATCGACTCCTAGCAGGCTACTTGGCTCACGAGTTTGTCACTCAAGGAACACTTCTAGGTCAAACTTGGGGTGATCCGGCTCGAATTGAACCTACACCAATGTCGACTACTACTACTAGAAATAGTAAACGAGTTGATCAAGTGAAACCGGCCAAACACAAGAGCTATGATGATGTGGCTAAATTGTTGAAGATTGATGGAACCCATATACCTGGTATAGTAAATCCAACACAACTTGTTAGATGGCTTCATATGTAATGTAAGATGGTCCGTGTGTTTTGATATAAATTACATATTGAGACTTGCAAGAAATACTAATATCGAATCTCTCTACTACTCATGTAACCGCGAGCCAATCTTTTTTCATGATATTGACTGAATGTGAATGTGATTGTGTATACATTAATAGCTGATTTCAACTCTTCCTTTTGTTGTGTGTTCGAATCTTTAGTCATTTGAAGCCAATGGAACGAAGGTTACATTTGGTTAGCCATTTTCTTTGGAAACTTAAATTCATTTATCTATTTATGCGGATTTCTGCTATTTGGTTATCTATTTATTGATATGAAATCGATTTTTTGTAAGATCGTTTTCTCACTAATCATGAGAATCTAAGTCCGAGGGGAAAGTCTCGAAATCGAATTCACGAAAACGGTTTTAATTTTATGTTTATTTTTCGTGCAACTAAATAGACCCAAAGTTGATATTCATGTATTTTATAACAAACATGCAATGCAAATATTTCTATTAGGATGGTATTACATTTTTTTTATTTGGCAATTAGGATTGGGATGGGCATTCCATCAATCCTAATCTCGTCCCAATTTTTTTCAAGTTTTATTGGGATTGATCAGTTTCATCCCATCCCAATCTAGACTGGGATGTGATCGGGATGAAGATTCTCAACTAATTTTTTTTATTAATAATTTCATTCGATTTTCATTGGGATTAGATTTTCTTCACAAATTTCATTCGAATAATATCCGAATCATGACCATCAGTAGACTTGAGCAAAGACCTTCATGATCCGTACGTAGACTATCGTAGTGATATATTGAAACAACAAATGTGATACTTTTGATATATCAGACCCCCTGCTTGCTTGTTTTAACAATTGATGATTTCTCTTTTATCTGCATAATTTATTCTAAAGTATAACTCATTAATTAATCGAATCAAAATAAGAGAATGAAATTGGTCTCCACACTGAATTGGTTATTACACGTGAATGTGGGTGTTTACATAAGCAAAGTGATTTTATTTGATTGACTAGTCAGCAATGTTCTAAAAATCGGTCTAGGCACTAGGCGTTAGAGAAACGCCCAGATTAATGGTTGGGCGGGGTCTGGGCGAGTTTTTTATTTTATTTTTTTAATAAGGCTTATTGTATTTTTATTTTATTTTTCTTTCCTCTTTTTTGAAAATAAATAATTTAATTATTTTTTATTCAGTATATGTCTGAATGTAGCAAATGATGATTACTTAATGAAATTCTCAAAGGATCTGCCGGTACCAATTTTAGTAATGTAGATTTTATCAAACATGACTGAGGTCATTCATGCAATTTGAAGAAAAATAAAAGAGTAGGTTTTGATATTTGTCCACAAATTCAACTTTGTATAAAGTACTCATCATGACCAACTTCAGTCATTTGAGTTTTAATAAATTTTGTTCATGATTGTTAATTTATCATGTTTTTAAATTTTGCTTATGTATCTTGACATAAAATTGGATGTAATTGATAATGTATTATGCTTAACTTTTGTAAATTATTAAAGTTATAATACAAAACTTAAGACCGCCTAGGTCCCTAGGCGCTAGGCACCTGCTTGCTGTCCGCCCACCGCCTAGCGCTTTTTAGAACATTGCTAGTCAGTAACGCATTGCTTTCAGTAAAGCTTAATCGCCACTTGAAGTTGTTTATGTATCTGAATCAAGTACATAAACCTGCATACATTTTGTGTTGATTGGAACTCGTCTCGTTCGGAACCCGTTTGGGATGGAACGAAATCGGGATGAGGTCTATCTCGTCCCGATCTCGAATGAACGAGATGGCCGATCTCGAATGAATGAGATATAATAGGGATGATGTCCATCTAGTCTCATCTCGTCCCGTGCTCACTCCTAATTGAGATGGGCTTGAATAGTGTCATATTTCATAAGTGAAGCTCATAAGGAAAAAATACAAGGGGTGGTCTACTCATTATTAATAATGGCACCTTTTGGATGGAGACTATTGAATCTCGAGTGGGTCTTTATGTTAGGAAGAATACAAGGGGTGATCTACTCATTATTACGGTGTGTTTATGCCTTTTGTTATGTAGTAGACATGTATGCACCAACATTTTCATCTATCTTATTTTGCCTCTCATTTTGACTAAATAAAAAAATTAGTATCAATTTCTTTTTCTTAATATGCAAATAGTGATTCTATTTTGTATTTGCACCGTAGTATAAGGAAATAATATCTTGGATATATTAGTAATCAGAAATAAGTTTTCATATCATATTGAAAAAGGATTTAGTGTAAAACATTAACACATAAGGTCCCTCTTATTCGGAGAGATTGTATAGGAACACCAAGTATGGATCTTAGCCATATTTGTATTTGTATTTTTTTATTTTTTATTTTTTCCAGTTTTGGCATCTCTCCTCGACTCCTCTTACCTATCAAACTTACATTTGAACCATCTTCTTTTATTTACGAGTAAAATAATAAATATCAAAATTAGGTTGTTGAGCTGACAATATCTTCAAAACAATGTCAAAGCATTATATGTATGTCCAATGGTGTTTTGACACTGGATAAATCATGAAAGCAGAAAGAAAGGGAACCAAAGATTAGAATTCGAAGTGTCACAAAAGATTTTGAGCAGGGTACTTTGTTCACGATACATCACTCAAAAAATGGTTCAGGGGATCTAGCTCAAACAAGAAACATTAAAGTGAGTAGCAAAGGAGTTGAAGCCAATGAAACACAAAAATTGCAATGATAGTAAAGTTGATAATATAGTAAATCAAACTGGATGGCTTCACATGGGAGATTGTGAGTTTGATACATTAAAATCATCCTCGATCAGGGCGGTTGGGATAGTAAGACTTGTGGTGAATGGATGGCAAGAAAATCATGATAGGACTCTGTTGAAACTGCTGTAAAAGAATGTTGTAATAGTTCAAATTAAAAGATAAAGAACGAATGTACCAATTGTTCTTGGGTTGAGTCGCGAACTAGGTCGCTCTCTTTAAGACGTTTCGCGGCTCTGTCCAAAATTGTGCAAACAGTGTAAAAGCCCCGCCGTCCCCAGGATAAAACAACCCAGAATCTTCTCTGTCTCGTTCAAGCAATTGCACAGTTGATGAACGGTATACTATTCACCCTCAATCACTTGATTTGCTCGGAATCACCAATACAGTATGAATTGCAAGAATCACTTTTTGCAAAACTAAAATCACTTGCAAGAATCACTTTTGCAAAAACTAAAATCACTTCATTACAAACGTAGCGTGGAAAAACGTGGGAGAAAGAATCCCGCCGCAAGATCTGCCAAACGTGTGTATTTTAGAAGGACGTCCAGATACAGTCCCTCTTCAGAAAATCAAAAGTTTATTTTCGTTTAAATAAATTTTAAGCAAAAAAATGGGTTACTCTCTAAATGACTTGACTTGACCAGGATGGATGGTGGCGGGCGTGAGAGACGACTATCTCTCCCCTCCTCATAAAAGAGTGGTACCCCCAAGGGGTTCAAGATCAAGTCCTAACAATCTCCTTATAAACTCTACCACAAAGAGTTTTATAATAGATATGAGACTAACTTTAGAGAGTGATCCATATATCAAAATAGAAGAGAGGTCCATGATTCAAATCCAAGTATACACCCATTTTATTTTATTTTTAAAAACCAAATTTTCAACAGACTCTTTCAACTTTTTCTTGGAAAATGATCTGATATTCTTTCTACTGCTTACTATTAATCTATTACCATGGTTATATGTTCAACTCAAAAGCATGAAAGTTCAGTGTTTTTCTTCTACTTTTGACCCTTACCTTACTAACAACTTACTTGCAATTTGATTTCTTAATGTTTGATACAATCGAGTCGAAAGATTTTTTCCATTCTATCTTTATTTCATTTAACCATTTTTAAAGGGAAAACAAAGGGATTATTTTTTAATTTAATCATGATAATATATTTCTCAATTTCACTTCTCGACACTGTGGATCAAATTTTCTTTCTACTTCAGATTATTAACTACTCTAAAATGTTTTTGACTAATTTTCTTTTGAGTAACTTTTACTTATTTAGAATTCATTTTTAATTTTCATTCCATTCAAGACTTATTTTCTTTCTCTCAATGTCAGTGAAGAAGATAAGTCATTGTGCAATTGCACTTTGTAGTATGGAATACATATCTTATTATCAAAAATAAAATAAAAAAATATTTAAAATGCATATAAAATAACTAATGATATTATTATGGTAAAAAAGGGTTTTTACTATAATGTTGCCCCCCAGATAAAAATCTTGGCTCCGCTACTTGCGCCATCAATTCTAGTTCTTCATCATACCACCAAATTAGAAAGTGGCAGTATTGCTCTTCAAAATCTTTGTTGGACAATTTGTTAGGATAATGATAGAATTTTATGATTAGTACAACAAATTGATCAGGCATTTTCGCTTTCACAATAGATGAAGAAGTAGCTTGCAAGGAAAACGGGCCTTGATGTCAAAGGAATTTGACTTAATTTTCTAAATTCAAGAAAATTTTGTAAATGGTTTGTTTCAATGAATAACTATAATATAAAAGGTAGGGGTGGGCATCCCATCCCGCGATCCTGTTCTCGTTCCGATCTTATTCCGTTTCGTCCCGATTTTTTCGGGTCTTAATGAGATTGAATAATTTCATTCTGATTCCGTCTCGTCCCGATCTAGAATGAGATGGGATGAAGATTTTCAATCCCGCTAATCTCGTCTCGTCCTGAGCTAATTTTTTAATATTTAATATTTATTATTTATTTATTTATTTTATGATTGCAATATTAGTGTAATTGAAGAAAAATGAATTTAGTTGAAATCAATGTAATTGATATTAGTCTATATCTGCAACTACTTGATATTGGTTTATTTCTAGAATTCTAAATGAATTATTTAATTGCAAACTCTTTAAAACTCAAAATGGGATTGTTAACTATATTGGAGAGTTTTATTTCGTGTCAAGACAATGAATTTAATGACTTTTTTTTAAAGCAATAATGAAACTGTGACGACCCCCTCCCGCACCGTACCGATACTGTCCGCTTTGGGCTACCATCCGGCCCTCACGACTTTAAAATGTCTCGATACAAAGGGGAGCTGACCCCGCACATATAAGGATCCTCCTCCTCCCCTACCCAGGCGATATGGGACTATGATTCCCCTTGTAGCTCGTCCAACCTCTCTCGGCTTATTGGGCATGTTGGGCTCCAACCCTCACCTCAGGTTCGCCCACTTAGGGTCTCACAATCCACCCCCCTTAAAGCCCAACGTCCTCGTTGCCCACACAGGCACAACGTCCACGTGGCACAACGTCTACGTTGCCCGAGGGCCCACCTCCACGTGGCATACTTCCGGCTGGGTCAGACTCTGATACCAAACTGTGACGACCCCCTCTCGCACTGTACCGATACTGTCCGCTTTGGGCTATCATCTGGGCCTCACGGCTTTAAAATGCCTCGATACAATGGAGAGCTGACCTCGCACATATAAGGATTCATCCTCCTCCTCTACCCAGGCGATATGAGACTATGATTTTCCTTGTAGCTCGTTCAACCTCTCTCGGCCTATTGGGCCTGTTGGGCTCCAACCCTCACCCTCACCTCAGGTCCGCCCACTTAGGGTCTCACAAAAATATTCTTCTTAGCACCCCAAATTTACTCATCCTTACCATAACATTTTGCAGAGATGAACGAGATGGGATAGGGATAAGTCTATCTCGTCCCATCCCGTCCCGTGCCCACCCATAATAAAAAGTCATGGACAATCTACCTTACCATAACATTTTGCAGAGATGACGCCAAGTCAGAGTGCCCATATTTTTTTTTATGTCATCCTTTTATTGATGCATGGTTTGGTATTAATATTTTTTTCAAAAAAATTTGATGTCATTCGTAGTTTTAACATTTGGGTTGGTCTATTAAGTTTTCCTTATGCTAAAGGGACTGTTTAGGGCTGAACAAAAAACCGATCAAACCGACTAAACCGACCGAACCGATCAAAACCGAACCGATTGGTTCGGTTTAAATTCGGTTCGGATCGGTTTCGGTTTTAAAAAATTCAAAACCGAAGTGGTCGGTTCGGTTTTCGATTTCTATGTGATTTTAACCGACCAAACCGAACCGACCGAATATATATAATAAATAATATAATATGTTTAAAATAGTCGGTTCGGTTCGGTTTTATTTCGGTTTTTGTTCGATTTTAGTCGGTTCGGTTCGGTTACGGTTTGCATAAATTAGAATCGGTTCGGTTTCGGATCGGTTTTGTTAATGGTCGGTTCGGTTTCGGTTTGAAAATTTTAAAACCGACCTAGGTCGGTTCAGTTCATGGTTTAGGTGAAAAACCGAACCGATGGTTCGATTTTCAGCCGTAGGACTGTTATTTTATTATTTGCACAAAGTATGTTAACCAAGAAAATAATAAAATAATATAATAGATTTTCCGTCAAAACATAAAAAATTTATATTGTGTCTCTTGTATGTAAAATGGGCATTTATTTTTAGTCTTCGTATAGGCCACTTAAATCTCAACACAGGATTTTGTTTGCATCCCAAAAACACATGACTTCTTCCCATTTTATATCCTAGCTCTAGATCTAGAGAGACTAACCTCCATTCAATCCACTCCACCCCACCCCACCCCACCCCACCTTAATTATCATGATCAACTACTGAAAGGTAAACCAGCTCGATAAAGAAAACATTAATATTGTTCAATCTCACGCTGCAACTTGTAAGAAGGCATATTTTTCACTTTCCATAAATGAGAGATGACAAAGAGGATTAAGGTATTTTTGAAGGCCTGCATAACATACAACTTGGTGGGAATATATGGATTAAACATGACTTCCAAGATCTATATAGAATCTCCCGTTGACTCAATATAATATTGGAGATTCCATTTGAAGAATATAATATATAAAATAGAGTAAGTTTAGTCGGCCTTAATAGTGTATTTTTTTTGTTTTTCTTTTACTTTTACTTCTTCTCTTTAAAACACAATCGCAAACACAAAAAAAAAAAAAAAAAAAAAACTAACAAACAATGCTGATTAAAATTGTTGTATAAAATATGAGAATATCATTGAAAAAAGAGAGGTCCATATCCTCCCCTTGGTACACAACCACATAACCACTACTGTTACCTTTAGCAAGTTCATGAGCTAAACTGTTCTAACTCCTACTTATAAATATTCCAGACTATTTAAGCATAGAATAATGGGTCTAAAAGCAACTTTTTTTTTTTCATAAACAAAAATAACGTGTAGTGGATTTAGGTCATGCACGTGCCTAACACGCCAACAAGTGGTTCATCGATATCTAGGATTTGGGCTGATTTTTCAATGCAATTCCTCATAAATTTGCAGATCTTGCGAGATTCTTCAGGATTTTGCTCAAGGGGTTCCTTACATACTAGATGATCGAGGTAGAAGTGTTCATCGAGATGTGATTCCTCAATATGTTAAAGACTATATGGATTGTAGAATGCAACAATTCACGCTAAGGTGAAGTATGTTAAAGACATCTTGCCCAAAGTGGAGACTGTTGGGTCAGATACGATAACGTTTTTCATATCTCATACTGGTTGAGTTTTCAAGCGAGTTATAAGGAGGTGGACAACAACAACTTGAACTCAAAACCAAATAAACATGGAACCATAGAAGCAACAAATTTGCATATTAAGCCAAAGGCCTACATGCTGACATTTTTACTTATAAACTTTGGAGACCCTAAAAGGTCAAACTTTTTGCAAAGGCCCGATGCACCAAATTCTTCTAATCTACTTAGGACGACACTTGCTTGACTAGGTTACACTTGGAAACAACCTGATATAATTGTGGTGGCTCTAATCCGACACCCCAATGCCTATAAGAGCCATCTAAAACAAAATTGTACCTCCAAGCAAGAAATGTGATTTTTCAAAATATGTAAAAAATTCATGAAATATTTTTTTATTTTGCAGTTACTGAAATATCTTTCGAAATTCAAAATATTTTATTTTTCTCAAGGAAGCTCTTTTGAGAAAAAAAATATTTCAATCGACGTATATTTTAACCTGCTATAATGTTATTTTAGTATCAAAATTTTACTATATAAGTAATTTTTATGTAATATGTAGTTTGTATTACATTAAAAGTCGTATGAAATTTTTTATTTAGTATTTAGAGTTTAAAATGCATAACTTATATTGTTATAATTTGAAATTTTAATAAAAAAAAATTTACATTTTTTTTCTAAACAAAACAAAATATTTATTATAATCAATTGAACAAAAATTAACTCAGTCCTTGCCTCCCAAGTAGGGGTGGGCATCCCATCCCGCGATCACGTTCCTGTCCTGTCCCGATTTTTTCGGGTCTTAATGGGATTGAATAATTTCATTCCGATCCCGTCCCGTCCCGATCTAGAATGTGATGGGATTGGATGAAGATTTTCAATCCCGCCAATCCCGTCCCGTCCCGTCCCGAACTAATTTATTAATATTAATTATTAATATTTTTATTTAATTATTTATTTTTATTTAGAATCTCACTTACTATAATAAATTTATTATTTATTTTCTTGGTGCAGTGATAAACTTTCTATTTCAACCCAGATTCAAATCCTTACTCCTCCCTGCTGAATAAATCAATAGTAGATCACTCAGATGTCGTACAAATCCTAGGATCAATAGCCTTATTGGCAATTAAGGCCCAACAATTATTTGCTTATCTTCCACAAAAGCTTCTTGGGATGACCCCTATATGCAACTTTCAAACCTCCTATCCTTGAACATGATCTTGTAACAACTCCAATCAGGCTAATAGGCCTAAAGTCTTTAGATTTTGTGTTTCAGAACAAAGGAAATGAAGATAAAATCAAGTCTGCAATCTATGAAGGAAGCAATTTTGAAACTCTTTCAACTTACCACCCTTGAGATGCCATCACCAAGGAAAGGTTTAGAGTTCAAAACGAATACAAATGCTGAAACTTTTGTACACATTTTGCCTGAAAGTTCATTGTTAATGGTCAAGATAATCCCTTTATTTTGAGTTGAGGTAGTTACAAGAAGTAAAAGCTTCCTGTTGTTCACAAATTAAGTCAGTCTTTGAATTGAAATGGGGTACCTGCTGATCCCATCCCGTCCCGTCCCGATCCCGTATGAACGGAATGAAATAGTGATGAATATATCTCATCTCATCTCGTCCCATGCCCACCCCTACTCCCAAGTGACTAAATTAAACGGAGGGTGTTGGGGCCAAAACTAGAAATGGACCATACGGGGCTAGTCATGACCCAAATAATTAATTATGACTCCCAGTCCCCACCCCAGCTGTATTTTAGATTGTCCACTCATCTAAAATTTTAGCCTTGCTGGGGGTGCGAGGCCGGCCTATCACCATCCATCATCTCTCTAAAATTTTATCTGTGCCACACCTTTTTCTATGAGTAAAAGATTTCTTGTTAACTACTTAACATAATTATCTCAACTAACCTTCCCTCACAAACCACATCATTACATTTACATCGTAATCAACAAACATTGATTGATTGAGATAAGTTTTATTTATTTTATTAAAACAAACCTAGCTGACACGATTCAGTTGGATGTAGACACAAGTACACATCACAACAACAAAAGCAGAGAATATAATATTTTCTCTGCAAATTTTACACTCTCTCTCAGTGACTATCACGCTGCTTTTATCTCCCCAAGGTCTTCCTCCCAAAATACCATTTCTTAATTCTGCACAAAACCCACTTGACATGTATGTATGTATGTATGGTTCCTGACTCTGCTCATTTCTCTAACCCCACTGTTTGATTGGTTGGAGTTGTTTATGTGTGTGTTAATCCAAATTGGGCAATTGGGAGTAATTTTGGGATAAAGATCATGTGAGTACAGTTGGAGGGTTGGTTTGGTAACTCATGAAAGGTTTGGGTATAAGGACATAAAAATTGCTGTTGTTTGGAAGAAAAAAAGAAGAAGAGGAAGCTATGGAAATGGAGGAAAGTGCACAGAAGACACTTGAGAGGGTTGTGTCTCAAAGGGCTTTGCAGATGGGTAGTTCATTTCAATGTCAAATTTGTGTGGTGGGATTTCTTTGTGGGGTCTGTCTTACCTACTTCTTTGTTGCTGCTCTTACTTCCTTTGGAGCTGTGGAACTTGGGGGACTCTCCTTCTCTCCTCCAACTGCAGAGATGATGTCTCAGAATTCAAGTGAAGGGACTAGTTGTAAGTGGGTTTTTGTGTTTCTCAAGTTTATTGAAATATAATTGCTGTCAAATTTAGCACACTAGATGTTTGTGTTCATAATTAGATGATAACTTAATTAGTAAAGTTCTGAATTAGCTTCTCTGCATTTGCAAAGCAGGGGTACTCTGTTTCAAGACAGTGTGATTGAAGTAGGATTAATATGGTAGGCTCCAGTGTGTGTGAATAGTGACATTGTTACTGTAATAATACCTTTCATTGAAAGAAAAAATCCATGAAAAATAAATAGATGGGATAAAAGAGGGAAGAGATGGACGATTTGATACTACTGCTGTATCAGGCATTTTTTGATCGATTACCCCTGTTGTTTATAAATTTAAAAGTGTGATATTAATTGCTTGATATGAAACTTTAATTGTGAAGTTCAATTTAATGCAGAGATTGTCCATTTTTAGTCGTTTTTGTTAGTTTACTTCTTTGACACGAATGTGAAAAATTGTGCTGCCTTTATCAGTAACCCCATCGTTTGATTTCACGGACTCACAACATTTTATGTTGGTAGTTTTAGATATAGGTAGAAGCGTGGATAGACAGTCCACAGTAAAAGAAACTGAGAGGATAATGAATTCACAGAGAAACTATGAGCTGACTGATGGTAGAGTCTCATTGCTATACTCAACCTGGACTTCTTTGCTAAAGAAATCAATAGAGAAAGAGAGTGTGCTCATGAACAAAGTAGGGTCAAGTGAGTCGGATGTACCTGAGGCCCCTCATTTGGAGAATTGTAAATTGATTACCGACATAAGAGAGCGACTTGACAAACACTCAGAGAATGGAACAAATCCTCCTTGGAAAACATGGAAAGGATCCTTAGGTTTGGAATTGCTCCATCAGATATCTGCCGATGATAAACAAGAGCCGCATGTTGAGTATCAAGCTAAGCCTGAAGGTGCTTATCCTCCTTGGGTATGTACTACATTGGCATCAGTATCTAGTAATTTACAATCCCACTGTTGCATTATCAATGTGCATGGACAAGTTTTCCCTTTTCTTTCACCTAAATATGCGTTCGTAAAGTGCATTGTATGTCAATTTAAGTATCATAGGATATCCTCGGGGCGCAAATTGCCACCCTTGGCTCAGGGTGCTGCCTTAGGTCTTTTAAATATAAATGTGTATTTCATATGCAGTCTTTTATGCTTATGCTGGACAAATTGTTCCTCTTGCCTTTGTGGTATTACCCCACGAAGTGGGCTAACCATTTCACTCAAAGGTGACCAACAAATGTTATGTGTGTATTGACTGAATTGCATGAAGTTGTTAGCACTCAAGTTATATATCATGGAACAATAATCTGATTTGGTGTTTGTTCATTTAGAACGTATTACTGCACATGTGAATAACATTTTTATCTGGATGCATGGAGCTCTTTTCTTGACATTACTCTGAAAATCGGTTCATTCTTAATTTCTTAGTCTATGTATGAATCTGCAAGATTGATAATCATCCAACATTACGTCGTGCATCGGTGCATGTTTCAATGTGTTGAATGTCGAGGAAATCAAAGACACGACTCTAAACGGATCGGTGCCAAAGTTTTGAGACCTGAAGTTGTGGATCATGATATCTTGATATGCATTATATTAAATCATTTTGGAGTTCTGCACACCACTTTGGCATTTGCAACATGATAACCTCATTGTTACTATGGCCTTATATTTTAAATTGATCCTTGACCAAGTGTTGTACACATATTACTGTAAATTTTTTCCTAGTCTTTTCATTATTCCTTCTTTTTCATCACATATAAATTATGATTCCCCAAGTGACTGACAGTTATATAGAATGCTGCAGATTGCAGGTTCTGATGAAGATAATTACCCACTTACACGAAGAGCACAACACAACTTATGGATCCACCAACACCCTTTAAACTGCAACGGCCCTCATGTACGGTTTCTTGTTTCTGACTGGGAGACAATGCCTGGATTTGGTATTGGAGCCCAACTTGCTGGAATGTGTGGACTTCTTGCTATTGCAGTCAAAGAAAAGCGGGTGCTTGTTACTAACTACTTCAACCGTGCGGACCATGATGGATGCAAAGGTAGTGAATCGATGATTCTGTTATCTAGACATTTATACTTTTTTTGTGCTTGCTGTCAAGGTAATTGGAGTACTTTAGTCTTCTATCTTTTTCTATATCAAACATTATCTCATGGTACAAGCCTGATGACTTTGACATTTTCCCAAATAGGGTTTCTTATTCAGTAATAGACGTACATTTAATAAATTACCAGGTATCTAACAAAAGCAAGGGAAATTATTAAGAAGAAGAGAAAAATCAGTATGTTAACAGCTTCCTCTGCAGGTCCTTTCCGCTCTCGGTGGTCTTGCTATTTCTTTCCTGAGACATCCACAGAATGTCAGAACCGTGCATTTGAGCTTATGAAGAAACCAGAAGCATGGAAGGATGGGATTATAACAGGAAAAGATAACTACACTTCAAAGGAAATATGGTCTGGACGGACACCAAGGTATGTGCACAGGGGATAAGGAAACTGGCATTATATCCTAATTATTGAAAATTTTATGATGTGCTGATGTGGTTGGATTTACTTGTCATGATGTATAGTACTTTTTAATGTAGGGTTTGGGGCGAACCTTGGAATGACTTGCAACCGACGACTGAGATTAATGGGAGTTTGATTAGAAGTCATCGCAAAATGGATAGGAGGTGGTGGCGGGCACAGGTGACAGTCGAAGCTCACTTCAAACTATGGAGAAGTAGTGTTGATTTTTCATAAACAAGTTATTGTGTTCCATGTATCATTTATTCTTCAGTTTGTTTCTGATCATCATTCAATTCTGAATACTTCATGTCGGATTTTAGTTTAATTTTCAAAGAAAATTTTCATACTGAAGAGCTACATCACACCTTTTCAGGCTGTGCGCTACCTAATGAGGTATCAAACTAAATACACATGTGACCTCCTGAATATCGCTCGGCATACAGCCTTTGGAATGCAAGCTGCAAAAATTGTCGCTGAAAGTCTTGGAGAATGGCCAAGGGTATGACATGTTTAAATCTATTTTCTGTTGATTCTAAGGGTATGAACGATTCAATTTTCACATTTAAGGACAGGTTTTCACTTTTTTTTTTTTTTAGGAAACTTAAAGTTGTTTAAAAATCTACAGGTGCCAAGTTGGAAGCTTATAGTGGTCATAGATTTTATACAACTTACAAATCCTCTTGTAGCCACTTCCAAGTAAATGTAAACAAAGTGAGTGGCTACCAGGGTGCAAACAAACACCTCTTGAATATTTCGTTTTCGAAAGAGAGGTTTTCCCAATTTGGTTTAAAATAACAAAGGCGTCATATCCTTCACACCAGTTCATAGGAAAACACTGTGCAGATGCATTCCACTATAGTAGAAATATGGGTACTGGCTAATTAAAGTTACTCTGGGATGGTAAAGATCCTGTAACTCTACTATTAGCGTTTGATTTTCCTCAACAATATATTCACATAGAAAGAATAAACTATATGTAATGTGCCCTTCATTCTTATTATTGCTAAGCAACTGCTATGTTTATATCTGCAACAAAATGCTCTACAATCTCTACAATTAAAGACTGCAACTTTAGCAGTGAACCTAAAACAAGCATCCATCTTTTTATTCTTTCATTTTTTTTTCTTTTGAAGAATGAAGATAATTGTCTATTATTAGTGGCCATTAAGCTCTAGCACTTTTGACACTTGACACTCATGTCAGAGATTGGTTTTAGTTCTCTAGTCGTCGTTACCACATTTCTGTGATCTTTTACCTGCATCCTTACTAGTCGTCGTTACCTCATTACTTTTCCTATATATTTCATCCCCTGGATCCTTCTGGCAACACTAACGTATTCATAAGAAATTCCTTGCTAAAACTTCATAAATACTTTTTGTTTTATTTTTTGCAGCAATTAACATATTTTAAATGCACACAAAACATTCAACTCATTTTGAGGTTCATAGCATGGTTGTATATATTTTACAAAAGTTGGAGAATGTTAACCGTTTGGAAGACCAAATAGAGTTGGAGTTTTCATGTTACATGAATCATGTATGTAAATTTTTTGTAGAAATGATCAAACCATGTAATGAGGTCATAACAGAATGAGAGTTGTCATAGAGATTTAGGTAGATCACTGTCATAACGATCAAATTATTAGAAAGTTCTATCTAGGTGATAAAATTTGCATTCAGATTTGAGTAAAAGATGTGTCACTAAAACCGCGGCACTTCAGGCCAGGCTGTCTAAGCATCTTCTTGTTCGCGCCCTCTAAAAAAACCCCTAAATTACATGCATGATGAAAGATCCATCATAGAAACCTAAAAATACATCCCTCTATTGTCACCCAGAAAGTTGGTTCGGGCCAGCATGCTGGTTAGGGCCACAGAAACACGGTTCTAACTGTAAGCACTCGAAACTGAGGATTTGGTTCCTACTAGAATATGCTAGTCCACTCATTCATATTCTTTTCCTTGTATATTCTTTCACCATTTTAGCTCTACCAACTCAACAATCTCTCACTTGGAGTATATTTGGGAGGGTATGAACTCAAGTTACTGCAGCACTCCAAAACTCCTGTTCTTCAAGCTAGAAAATGTCACAACTACTGAACTGAGTGGTCACTACCTTTGATAACATATAGCAAGCACATATACTTAGTCCTCGAGTGAAATGATAAACTTTTGGCAAAACGAATTGAACTCCAAGTGACATATTGAACTATATGTCATCTTTAATGATAACATGGGGTTGTATCCAGGGTGGAGAATGAATTTGTGGAATAACTAGTAGAAAAAATATTTTAGTCAGAGGAGATAAAAGAGCACAAGGGATGTAATAGATCTAAAAGTCTATGGATGCAAAATGTTCTTACCATTATATTGATAGTGGACAAATAGGGACAAGTTGTTTTAAAATAAAATGAGACAATCTAATATCCTATTTAATAGATCCACCACATTTCTATAGGTTATTAGTAAAGCATCTTTTGGTTGCAGGTTTTGCTCACAACCAGCTTAAACTGCACCTATCTGAACATTACTATCCTAACAGCCTTATGAAATATTACTCAACCAGGATGACTGTGGTTCATAAAGCACCCTCTTTTCTTTTTTCTCCATACAATAAATTTTGATGCCGGGATCCCATTGGATTGATGAATTAGGTGTAATGGCTTTCGCGCAGGAAATTTTGGCTGATCAATTGGCAGCTCACCCCTGAATAACGCCTCTAGTCTAGAATCTTCCGTCTGGAATCAGATCTTAGGCCCAATCTAATAATCATTAATCAGGCTCTGATGTGGAGTACAGGCAAGCCATGTTGTCATAGTTGAAAGATTCTTTGAGATGTCTTCTAGATAAGACCCAAATAATGTGAAGCTTGGGTGAATTTAAGAGTTATGCTTCTTTCAACATCCTTCCCCTTATTATTAACATGCAACTCAACTCTCAACTCATCTTGCTTACAGACTTTTATTGGCTGAAGTTTGTACTTCGTATTTTACATTGTTATCTATCTATAACTCTTCTGGACAGTCAACATAGCTTAGATATTCTGAGGCATATTTTGATACAAACTATTTATTCTAACAATTCCATACTTTATAAGACAAGTTGCAACTTTGATAGTTAACCTGGGTTGAGGCTGCATTTGTAATTTGCTGACATGTCTTTACTATTAATCAAAACTTGGTTTCTTCAGCCACTAATTTTATGATTTAAGTGTGGATTACACAAGGAAGAAAAATGCATTAGCTACTAAAATCATCTTGAAATAATTAAAGTTGATTATCATGATATCCCTTGAGCAATGTTGTAATCATGAAAGTTCCATGGCTTCTCTGTCTAGGCAAGTAAAAAAAGGATTCATGATCATCCTTCTCCAAAGTTGTCAGCAGAAGATATTCATCTCTTATTGGCTATCACTCATTTGACTAATGTATCTCATCCTTCAGATTGATAGATCTTTTTTTTCTTCATTCGTTGTAATCAACTTGTTTTGCGCATATTCTTATTATAGTTAATTGTTATGCCTGAGTTATTTTCTTTAGTTAATTATACTTAACTGAGAGGCGATGTGAAACAGGTGATCATGGACAAGCCTAAATCTGATATGGAACAGTTTGTATGGTCCAGTCATAAACCTTGGATCCCTAGACCGATGTTAAGCATGCATGTAAGGATGGGTGACAAATCATCTGAAATGAAAGTGGTTGGATTTGAGGACTATATGCGTCTTGCCAGACGCATCAGGAAACGTTTCCCAGACCTTAACAGCATCTGGCTTTCCACTGAAATGCAGGTTTGTGTCTCTTCGATTATCTGATACTGTTTAACATGTATAACAAATATCTTTGACATATCCAAAAATATTAACCAAGAACTTCATGTTCAGGAAGTCATTGATAAAACAAGATTGTATCCCAACTGGAACTTCTATTACACAAATGTCAGCCGCCAAGTAGGAAACATAACAATGGCTTCTTATGAAGCAAGTCTTGGGAGGGAAACAAGCACAAATTATCCCCTCGTTAATTTCTTGATGGCAACTGAAGCTGATTTCTTTATTGGGGCTTTGGGTTCAACATGGTGTTTTTTAATTGATGGCATGAGAAACACCGGAGGTAAAGTAATGGCTGGATATCTAAGCGTCAACAAGGATAGATTCTGGTAAAGATATATAGCGACTTCAGCAACCAAATTAGGTATACTTGTTATGTAAAGTTCATAATTTTTGTCCTTTGTAAATGGGTAAGCATACATATCTATTTTTTCCTTTCAAAGTCTGTATGGTTTTTTTTTTTGTTTTTTGTTTTGTTTTTCGTGTAAAAACAATCTAGAGAATAAAATTGAAAAGTTCTGTGTAAGCTATCTTGTGAATTTCAGGGTGATACGCAGGATTGTTCTTTCTCTTGGTATGTTGCTCACATGTTTACTTCTTTCGGCAACCCTTTTTCATGGGACCGGACCAAGTTGAGTTGTACCTTTTGAGCTGCTTAGCACAAAGGACAGATCACTACATCATCTTTAACTAATTTAGTTTTATACTGATGTTATCAACTAGTGCTTATTTACAGTGCTCTTATTATGCTACTGATATATAATGTGCATTTCACCGCGCACTGTTTATGGCTTCAGCTTTTTGTAGCTCAAAATCCTATCTTCCCGATTCCAGGTGTATGGAATTATCTTTTTGAGAAACCTTTTGTTTTATTCGTCATGCAAATTTATGCGGCTCCTTTGGATTTTTTGATATTTCAATCAGTTCCCACTGTGTCGTGCCTGAAATGATCAGAGCAGTCACATGTTGTCCAAGACCTTCTTACAGGTTTTCTGATAAACTTCTAGTATGTTGCTGTGTCTCTATTTTCGCCTAGAACGCTAGGAATGGAGTGGTTTACCACAACAACGTGCATATCTTTTCATTAAATTGCGTGACAATGTGCTTGACTAATTCTTTTTACTTTAGGTAAGAAATCACTACCATATACGCAATGTTATCTTTTTTTGAGACTTTTAATTTGGATATCCATTATATCTTTCATCTATCATTTGCTTCTGAATGGACTTTAACATTTATCTTAAAGAAACGATAGCATGAATCAACCCGAAGATTATGATGTAGACCATGACTGAAACTATCCCCAAATGAATGAATCACTCCCATTGCAATTTGAGAGCTTTGAAACAGGGAGTCGAGGACTAGTAGTGAATCTCTTTTGTAGTTGTTAAGGCTGGTGTCATGGTAGACCCTTCAAAAGCTCTGTTGTTTTTTAGAGCTTGCAATTATTTGTTTTCTTTACTTGTTTGGACAGGATTTGTCCCTGTCTATATCTAATAAAGCCTCCCACTAAGTACTTAGTGGCTTTTGCCTTTTTCCTTATTAGTCTTCAAAACCATATTGCCATTCAAAATTAACCTCCACTGAAAGTTGGGAAAAGCTGTGGTGTTTAATGATTTGTACTCTCTGGTGGATCTTCTTTTGAACCTCTTTTGCTAGCCAAGGAGAGTTACTAGCTTCAGAAGACTCATTTAACCTTTTCACGATGATGATATCATAGGGTAAATCTTAGCAACCTATTAGCTTTCGTCGAGAGGCTGATTAGTAAGCTCGGTATACTGCAGCATTGTGCTAGGATTATCTCAATTGGCATCCTTGAGTTTCAAACTTCAAATGGTGTCTATACCATGCACGAGATTCGTTTGAACAACGCGAAAATACCCTATGATAGTTATAGTGATTTAGCACGATAATTGATTTGTCTCATCCAACCCTATGATAGTTATAGTGATTTAGCACGATAATTGATTTGTCTCATCCACTTATCACCAACCCTATGATAGTTAAGGCCTAGAAAACATGATAAAAATTCTCGAATACCCTACAAGAAAGCTTGTTGACATTATAACAGTTGGTTCCACGACGTGTTGATTCGTTGATTCCATGACCAGTACCATCAAGCTCCATATACTTGACACTATGAACCATGGAATCTGACGTGTTGATTTGTTGATTCCATGACCAGTACCATCAAGCTCCATATACTTGACACTATGAACTATGAACCATGGAATCTGTTGTAGGGATGGCAACGGGGCGGATTTGAACAAATCCATCCCCGCCCCGTCAGGAATAACGGATCCTCAAATTTGCCCCGCCAATCCGTTTATAAATTTATTTAAAAACCACCTCCGTCCCGCCTAAATATCCGTTAAAAAAAAATTTCTTCTTTAACATCAGTTGTAAATATCTCTCAGTTCATACATACATACAAAAATTATCCATCTTACTACAGTAAAAGATACTTCATTCATACATACAAAAATTACAAAAAACCATACAAAAAATTACAAAAACAAAATTCGATCTAAAAAATCTCAGATTTGATCTCAGATCTCAATCTCTGATGGGGAAAGGAAGGCGGATATGGAGGTGGGAGGCTTCAACTTCGACTCTTCGAGGCGATTGTGAGAATCTGAGACTTCGACCCTTGGCTGTGAGAGGCTTCGACCCTTCGAAACCCTTGGCCGTGAGAGGCAAAACCCTTGGCTGTGACTGTGAGAGGAGGCGGAACCCTTGGCTGTGAGAGGTGAGATTGCGAGAATGAGATTATGAGAATTGAGATGAGGGTTTAATCCCTTTATATAGTTGAAGAGTATTTTTGTAATTTAACCGATTAAACGGATATCAGTGGGGCGGATACGGCCAAATCCGTATCCGCCCCGAATAATAAACGGATACAGATTGGAAATTCGTATCCGCCCCAACCTCCATAAACCCTTAACCAAATCCGCTCCACTGCCATCCCTAATTTGTCGTATAAACACTAAGAATCGGTGTTTGGCATACTATCTAGGATGTCGACACCAGTGCATATGTCAAAACTTAATCCTTTTAAGCAAGTTGGAAACACCGAGGATATCCCGACATGGATTTTGGACAAGATCGCGATAGGTGAAAAAAATGACTTGACAGTGCAAGGAGGGGCTTGAGAAACTTTGGTAATGAGTACTTGCAGAAATGATCGGAGAGGGGGTTAAGGGGGGTCCTTATCTCTGTCTAGAGAGTGTAAGACATGTTCAACAGAGTGCTTAAGACATTTCAACATTACTGTCAAAGTGTACTCATGCAAGAAAGAGGTGTAGGACATGTTCAATGTCCTCAGGAAGCACAAAGAGTGATTGAGAGTTGCTAGTATGGGTTGAAGTAGTAGATGGATTTTGATGTTATGACTATAAGGGGAAGTATTGAAAGGATTGTTAGTTGGTATTTGAAGGAGAACTTGGACTTACAAAACACTGGATTTTATTGATTTCTTAAAGATGTTACAAACTCACACCCACTCTTGATTGAACTTACAACTCACAATTGAGTTTATTTGCTCGTATACCTTCACAACTCAACCTTCACCTCTATTTATACTAGTTCTAAAGAGGTGGAGGAAGTGTGTAGAACCTTAGATTTTCTTATGGAATTCTCTAGAGAACCAAATATATTAACATTATCTAGAAAAAACTTAGGCATTAGTTGCTTCTAGATACCTTATCTTCTAGATAGATCTTGAGGGAAGTGGGATAGAAACTTGAAGTCTCTAGAAAGCACAAGAGTCTGTGATGACTCTCAACAGATACCCCCTCATCATTGACTTCTTTGAATGTCATGCCAAGTTGTCTTCAAAATTCTTCGAACTTTACTGCACCGAATCCTTAAGTGAATATATCTGCTACTTGATTGTTTGTCTTGATTGCTTGGATACCTTCTTTCTTATGAAGTGGTAGTGGACCTCTACATGCTTTGTCCTTGCGTGAAACACTGGATTTTCAGCTAGGCGTATTGCAAACTGATTATCACAATGCAATGGTATTGCATGCTCCACTGGCTGGTGCAAATCCTTCATTAATTGCACTAGCCAAGTACTTTCTTGTGCTGCCATGGCTGCTGCTCTATACTTTGCTTCTGTAGTCGAGAGAGATACAGTTGGTTGTCTCTTGCTACACCAAGTGATTGCTCCAGAACCAAGCATAGTCATGATCTCCAACATAGTCAGCATCACAGTAGCCGACTATTTTACATTCCTTACCCTTCTTGTATAAGATACCAAGATCAATGGTTCCTTTCACATACCTTAATATTCTTCGGACTGCTTCGAGATGAGGCTTCTTTGGCTTCTGCATGAATCGACTTGCTACTCCAACTGCATATGCTATGTCTGGCCGTGTGAGCGTCAGGTAGATTAGACTCCCGACAAGTTGGCGATACATTGTTGTATCTTTCAAGTCTTTGCCTTTTTCAACACATAGCTTAGCATTAGCCTCCATAGGTGTTGAGATCGGCTTGCACTCGAGCATCCTGTACTTCTTCAAAAGATCTCTAGCATACTTTTGTTGACAAAGGAATAAGCCTTTGTCACTTAGTTCAATCTCGAGCCCCAGGAAGTGTCTTAGTTCTCCTAATTCCTTCATCTAAAATCAGACTGCCAAGTTTATTCGTACTATTCCTATTTCTTCTTTGTCATCTTCAGTGATAATTAGATCATCTAATTATACTAGCACTATTGCTAGTTTTCCTCTTTGAGAATTGATGAACAGGCTTAAGTCCGAATGTGCAACTGTGTATCCGCTTTGAAGTAAGAACTCTGCTATCTTCCCATACCAGGCTCTTAGTGCTTGCTTCAATCCGTACAAAGCCTTCTTTAACTTGCAGACATAATTTTGTTGGGTTTTACTTTCAAACCCCCTAGGTTGCTCCATGTATATTTCTCGATCAACTTCTCCGTGCAGGAAGACATACAACACATTCATCTGCCATAACTTCCAAGATTTGCTTGCTGCTAGGGCAAGCATGACCCTAACTGTAGTGATCTTAGCTACTGGACTGAATGTTTCATCGTAATCCAATCCATAATGTTGTGATAACTCGTGGGCTACCAATCGAGCCTTATACCTTTCTATCGAGCCATCAGGACGAGTCTTTATCTTGTAGACCCATCTGCATGATATATGCTTCACATCCTTGGGTTTTGGTACTAACTCCCAAGTTTGATTCTGCTTCAGAGCTTGGATTTCTTCTTCCATCACCTTTTGCCACTCCATGCTCTGATATGCTTTTTCAAATGTTGTGGGTTTTCTATTGTTGTCTTTTTCGACCACGACATTTGCATACTTTGGATTGGGTTTGCATTGTCTGGTTGATCTTCTCAGTTGTTGCTTCAAATCTTCCTGATTGCCTTGATCTTCTTCTGGTGCTCTTTCATGTACACCAGTTTGCCATGGGTCACTAGACGCATTTGTTGTCTTCGGTGAGTTGAGACCGCTTTCTTCTTCACCTTTTGCAGGCGTTGACTTAATTTCCTGCATTTCTTCTTCTAGAATTTTGAAATCCGACAGCAGTAGTTGTTGTGCAAACCACCATGATGAAGCTTCATCGAACACCACGTCCCTTGATGTGTAGCAGCACCCAGTTGTAGGGTCACAACATTTACATCCTTTCATTTGATTGTCATATCCCACAAAGATGCAACGAATCGCCTTCTTGTCGAACTTGCTTCGCAGGTGATCAGGCACGAACACGTAACACACACATCAAAAAACTTGGAAGTGACTCACTTTAGGTTTAGTATTCCATAACTTCTGATAGGGTGAAACAATCCATAACTTTGCTTGTGGCAACCTGTTGATAACATGGGCTGCAGTCTTCATACACTCGGCCCAAAATCGACTTGGCACATTTTTGGAATGCAACATGCTTTGGCACGTATCTTTCAAATGTCGGTTCTTCCTTTCAACTACTCCATTTTGTTGTGGAGTGCTTGGACATGTTAATTGTCTCATGATTTTACATTTCCTTAGGTAATTGGAAAAATCATCCGATGTGTACTCTTTGCCATTATCTATACGTAGGCATTTAATATTCTTTCCTACTTTACTTTCAATCTTCTTATTGAATTCCTTAAATATATTAAGGAATTTTGAATTTTCCTTTAGAAAATAAACCCACATGTACCTTTAAAAATCGTCAATAAAAGTCACCATGTAGCGCATCCCGCTAATTGATGCTTGTTTTACTCGACCGAACACATCTGAGTGGATGATTTGCAAAGGTTCCTTGGCCCTGAACTCCGACTCCTGATAGGGTAGTTGATGAATTTTTCCATACTGGCTTCCAGCACAGATTGTTTTTTTTTACGTATATCCAGGTAGGGTAAGCCTTTCAGCATGGACTTGCTCATCATCGCCTTCAACCTCTTATAGCTAACATGCCCTAGCCTAGCGTGCCACAAATCAGCAGTTTCATTGCATCTTGTCTTATCTACATATGCTGATTACGCAGACATCACGTAGATAGACTCTAACTTACGTTCCTCCATAATGGGTGTACCCGATGGCTTTAGGCTTCGGTTACACTTTAACATCTTCCGGCCCGAACACCACGTAGTTGTCGGATGTTGTTAATTGTGATACTGACAATAGGTTCTTCTTCATACTTGGAACATGATAGACTTTCTGTAGATGAATTTGATTGGGACTGAAGTGGGGGGTGAATGTAGCATCTCCTGTGTGAGCAATCGGCAATCTCGTGTTGTTAGCAGTTATCACGACCCGATCTCCTTATACTCACATAGGCTAGACAACTTCTCTTTGTCTCCGGTCATATGATTGGAGCAGCCTGAGTCAACGATCCATTTTTTGCTGTAGTTGATTGCTAGTACTTTATCTTCACATGCCATAGCTATTTCATTCATGGAGAAATTTATTTTTTCTTTAAGAGAATTTTCACGAACAGGTTGAGTAGTTGCAAATGATGCTTGGAAGTCTCATTCTTCTTCACTACTGTCTTGGTGATTGCAAGATGTCACCAAGTTACCTTCAGCTGTCTTCTTCTTTTACTAACAGTCTACTGCGTAGTGTCCTCTCCTGCCGCAGTTGTAGCAACCATAACTTGGTCGGCCACTATTGCTTCTGCCTTGCTTAGCTCCCCTTTTTTTATGACTCATCTCTTAGGACTTCTTGGGCCTGTTATCTTCTTATTTATTTTGTTTTACAAATTTCTTCTTTTTATATCCACCATTCGTTTTATTGAAGAATGTATCTTCTTCCTCATTTTTCAAAGAGACGCCTGCCATTTGCTTAGCGAGGCTCTCTTGATTGGCCAACAAACTTTCGAACTCCACAATGGAGGGTTGAGTTGACCAACCACAAATTGTCGTGACAATTCAGGTATATTCAAGCTTTAATCCGTGGATGATTATTTTTTTCATCCTATCTTCATTAATTTTTTAGAATGGGTCTAGTTCTGAAATTTCACGGCATAAATTTTTTGTTTTAAAAAAATACTCTCCAATAGACATACCTCATTGTCTAGAGAATAGGGATGCAAATGTATCCCATGCTCTTTTGGGCGTGTCTTCATCTTCGATGTGTTGAAGCATCTCGTTTTCGATTGTCGTCTTGAGCACATAAAGTGTCTTCCCAGATTTGATTTCCCATTTCCTAAATTCAACAGCGTTCTCCCTTGGCGGTAGCGCAGTCTCACTACCGCCAACAACTTGCCACAAGTCATGTTCTTGTAAATGAGACTTTATTCTTGTCTGCCAACTCTTATAATTGTTATGGTTGAGCTTTGTAAGCCCACTAGTTGTGGCAACGAGATCTCCCATCGTGACAAGGTGCAACCTCTTTTGTGCTACCGAGTAAGCTTGGTCCCAGACCAATCTGCTTCACAGTCTCAAACTGTGCACGAACGATCTCCGACAAGCAGCAACTTACCAACGGCAACTGTGAACAGTGTTGAATAGTATTCAATCAGTAAACAGTGCTGAACAGAGTCGTCTTCTATTAAATAGTACTATAATTCCGGCGATCAATACTATTGCGACTCTGATACCAAATTATTGGTATTTGAAGGAGAACTTAGACTTACCAAACACTGGATTTTATTGATTTCTCAAAGATGCTACAAACTCACACCCACTCTTGATTGAACTCACAACTCACAATTGAGCTTATTTGCTCCTATACCTTCACAACTCAATCTTCACCCCTATTTATACTAGTTCTAAGGAGGTGGAGGAAGCTGAGTAGAACCTTAGATTTTCTTATGGAATTCTCTAGAGAACCAAATAGATTAACATTCTCTAGAAAAAAATTTAGGCATTAGTTGCTTCTAAATACCTTATCTTCTAAATAGATCTTGAGGGAAGTGGGAGAGAGACTTGAAATCTCTAGAAAACACAAGAGTCTGTGATGACTCTCAACATTGTTAGTGGTTTTGAACTCAGGAAGCTAATGAAACAGTGAGTGTTCTGATAGTCATTTCAATACTTGGCAGGCCATGATTATGAGACTCTGAAATGCTTATTAGAATCCACTATGAGCAATGGGATAAAAGGCCAAACTTTGGAATGCTGCTATTATTCAGGATTATCTATTATCATTAAAAAGTATAATAGAATAACTATGTTGCAAACCAAACATAACCAACTACCGAAAGGTGGATTATAAAAAATCAAAAAAATCTAAAGGTGCTTGAAATGTTTAACACTCTTAATGGGCACGCCTAGGCTTGGTGGCACCATTTTTCTTTTTCATTTTTCGTCTCCCAGGGACTTAGTTTAGCCGTAGCAATCATAACAAGTCTTGAAATAGGGGTTTGATCAACTTGACACAAATTTCCTGCATAGAAATTTCAAGGATATTAATTGCTGGAGATGAATTCCCCAAGACCACTCATAGGGAAATTAGATTTTAGGTTGTATGTGTTGCACAAGTTAGAGAATTGTTTAGCAAATAATCTTACTTTTTTTTTTTTTAATGGATTCAACTATTTATTAACTTGAAGACCGCTTATGGAGTAACACTTTGGGGGCAAAAACTAAAGCATTTGGTTGAGGTGGAGAAGAACTGCTTCAACACATCATTTTTAGGATCTAGTTGATCAAGACTCTGTCTCATGCACCAAATTAAAGATACGCCTCCACGCATGCTAACACACCTCTGCCTCGAAACTTGATTATTGTTTTTTTTTTTTTTTGTTCAAACACGAAGATGTTTATTAATGAAAGAAAGGGAAACAAATTACAAAGAGAAACATTCCTATATCAAGGAATGCCAAGACACTATGAAAGTGTCAAAACCCAACTCCCTAAACAAATTACATGCCGTACCCATCCTCCACAGCAATTCTCTAATCTCGATAAAGATAGAGTGCTCTGATCTGTTGAGTCCTTCAAATACCCTTTTATTTCTTTCTTTCCACACACACCACATGAGAATGTGAGGGACCCTACGCCATAACCACTCCCCCCGATGGGAAGGATTAGCTTGAGACCACCAACTTAGCCAATCTAAAATGGAGCCTTCAAACATCAAACTCAAACCGAATTCCGCCAAGAAACTGCTCCAAATGGATTTGGAGAAACTGCAGTGAAGCATCAAATGGTCCAGTGTCTCGTCAAATTCATTGCAAAGCACACAAAGACTCCCTGTGAGGATTCCTCTTTTTCTTAACCTATCTTTAGTCAAGAGCTTCTCATGCAAAACTGACCAACTAAAGAAATTAATCCGAGGAAAAATGTTTTTAACCCATACCAGATTTTTGTGGGAGGAAATGAAGGGGTTAGAGTGGGTCTCATAATGAGAAGCAGCCAACATATCTGAAAATTCTTTCACCGAGAAGCCCACACCTTTACCCTTCCACACCAAACTATCTGATCCCTCTGAGAGCATTTGTCTATCCAACAAATGCATTAGATTAGCGAACTCATCTAGTTCCCCAGTATTGAGGTGTCTTCGAAAGGAAAGATCCCAAGATCCCAAGAAACTTGATTATTGTAACTGCATGCTTGTCAATGCAACCCTTGCCACCACCTAAAACTCTTCTTCCTGCTGCATCCATCAGAAAGAATATACCCTAAAGAACCACTACGCCTGAGCTTGTCAAAATAATCAATGAGAACCAGTGACGGAGCCAGGATTTTTGTCGAGGGGGGCGGAGTGATGTCATAATTAATTAAATATAATATAAAAATTAGTTATTTTAACATGAAAATTTTTTTAAATCCGAAATTCTTCCTGGCCTAGAAAAACCAGCGATGTTGCTGTCTGGGGAGGCAAAAATACACTTTTGCCCCCCTATTTAACAACCTTTTTGGAAAATGTGTTTAAAGAGGGGGGCAAAAATACACTTTTGCCCTCCTCTTTAACAACCTTTTTGGAAAAGGTGTTTAAAGAGGGGGCGGGGGGGGGGGGGGCAAAAGTGTATTTTTGCCCCCCAGGCAGCAAACCAAGCAGGGGGACCCAGGCCCTGTAGAATTACTACTATAGCAAAAAGGGGAGTACAACAAAGGCAGTCATTGAAGATGATTACTATTATATTCATTGAAGATGATTACTACTTATAGAAACACAACAGAAGAGAAGGGTTTGAATCATTGATTACTACTACATGAAGAAAATGAGGAAGAGATTGAGTTGCTTACGATTTTTTTTGTGGAGATGACCAACACAGTGATTAATGAAGGCACCTGGTACCTAGAAGAAGAAGAAGAAGGTGGTTTGGATCCTACTGGATCTTGTGAAGATGAGCTCAAATAACTCAATAGTTATAGATCTTTGAAGATGATGAAATATATGGGTTTCCCTCATCTTATCCAATCGATGGAGTATGAAGAAGAAACTGTGAATTTTGGTTTCTTTGAGGAGCAGTTCTAGCTGGTCTGGGAAATCAGCCTGATTTCCCTGCCTGGGAGGCGAAAATACATTTTTGCCCCCTCTTTAAAACATATTTTTGGAGTATGTGTTTAAAGAGGGGGGGGGCAAAAATGTATTTTTGCCCCCCTCCCCCCAGGCAGGGAAGACTCGCTAGAATTTCTGTTCTTTGAGAGATTTAACCTCTATCTCTAACTCTAAAAGTATAGTTTGAATTCCCAAATTCTAGACAGCCTGGGAGAGGCTGCCTGGGGGGCCCAAAATACAAGTTTGCCCCCCCTCTTTAAATACCTTCTCCAAAAAGTTGTTTAAAGAGGGGGGGGGGGGGGGGGGGAATTTGTATTTTAGCCCCCCAGGCAGCAAACCAGGCTGTCTACCCGAGCTGTCTAGAATAACTCGTTTGAATTTGATATGTACATGATTTGAAGGATAAAGTCCTAGTTAAAGTGAAAAGTGAGAAGAATAGAGGGGCACATAAAAAACTAATTGGGGGACAAATAAATTATAAAAAAAAAAAAAAAAAAAAAATTCTCAAAAGTCAGTGGGGGCAAGTGCCCCCACTCGCCCCCTCGTAGATCCGTGCCTGATGAGAACCACAACTGGATTGGAAGCCATTAAGAAATGTACCATTCAAACTCAGTAATAAACACATATTATTGTGGTAGGATACCTGCTAGCAACGATTGTGTTTTCACGAAATTTCATTAAAATTTTTGTTTTTTTTGAAGTTACAAAAACATTTTTCAATGCTTTTTTTTCAAAAAAATTCGAGGTTTTTTTTGTAAACTATAAAACCAACTACCAAAAATTACATTTTTCGAGGGTTTTTTTAATTATCATTTCTTCTAATTGTTTATTAATTTTTGAAACTACCCCACGATTTTCTAATTATCATTTCTTAAATTATATTGATGTTCGAAACCACCCCCTAATTTTCTAAATATATATTGATTTCATGTTTGTTTCGTTTTCTGGTATATTTAGGCTTCATTCAATGTGTTCAATAAATTTATTTACTTGCATCTTATTTTTTCACATATTTCATTTACCCTCAAAATTTATTATATATTTCATCTATCCTCGAAATTTTGGCATTTTTTCTTCACACCGAAATATTTCTTAAAACCAGGAAAGCAAAATTAACTGAAAAAACGAAATCACAATCCTTGGCTTTTAGTGATGTCAAATTAAAAACCAAAAGAATTAAGAAATGAAACATATTTGGGTTGACAACTTTCAAGGAAAACCAATAATATTTAATTGAGATAATAAGTTAAAACTAATATTATTATGTTGTAGCACGAACAACAAAATATTATATGACCCTCAATAAAAACCCAAAGAAAGAAAGTCCAAAAGTGAGGAGAATAACTTAAACAATCAATCAATCTTAAAATAAAACCCCCAGTATATGTGAACAAACTCGAAATCATGCATCCACACACTTAGAGCAGCTAATAAACAATTAAATCATATATAGGGTATCCCAAACTTTTCCCAACATATATATATATATATATATTTTCCAACTTCTACGTGTCAATAGAATTGATAATGATCGATACAAATTTTTAAGAACCTTCTTAGAGATTATTCCAACACGAAACCTGTTGCTTCATGGGAAGAAAGACTCGGAGAGAGAGATAAGCACCAGTGGCATTTTAATTGCTCACACCATGCATGCACTCTCACGCGCTTTCCACTGTACCATACTCAATTAATTTAGTCATCTGGATTAAACATTTTCTACTAAATCTAAACTAATTTTGAACACTTAATTAGAAGAAAGCTGTAGGTGGTGGCTTTGCTAAGTGGCAACCATATCATTCGTGTTATATGTGTGTGCATGTACGTGTTATATATATAGAAATTGAATGATTTAATTTGAAGAAGAATGAAAGGATATGGTGCTAGAATAAATGAAATCGATAATAACCATCTTTAACATTACTTCTTGCTTTCTCTTTTTCATACTCTCTCCCTCTTGCAACCCCCCTCCCCCTTTTTTTTTTTTTTTTTTTTTATTTAAAAAAAGAATTCCATTCTAACAATTAAACACGCCTTTAAAGCTTTTGGTAGGAACCTTTCAACGACACTAATTTTTTTAAAAAGAAAAGTTACTATGAAAAAAAAATGACTCAACCTAAAACAAAATGATATAAGCATGCAAATTAAATGTTGCGGCCTTGTACATTACTGTATAATAAGTTGAATCTTATCAAGGAAAGAAAAAGATTGGATTTAGGTGCGATGTGATGCCATTTACAAGGAAAAAGGTGATATTTTATAATTTAACCACTACTATAATATCACGTTTATGCAACCATGCACATTTCAAACTAATGTTTTGACATCTCATAATTATGACCAGGTTGGAAGAAAACAAAGAAACCCCACTTTGCACTTAATCCTTACTGGCCTTGAAAAGATGGATTATAGTTTATAGAGTTATCTAATTATTTGATGAAAAGAAAAGAATGAAAAACATGGAGCTAACCATATATATGGAAACAGACCTAATCAAAATTCATAAAATAGTGAATGTGCTTCTCCCACCATACTGTTATTGAGAATATTCTCTATTTAATTAATAATTTAGAATAGTAGATACTTACTTTAATTACAAGTGATGTAACCTAGCATGAATCTCTATTAACAATGGTGATCCATTTATTAATAATTTAGAATAGTAGATAATTACAAGTGATGTAACCTAGCATGAATCTGTATTAACAATTAGTGACAATGGTGATCCATTTATTAATAATGGCTTAAGCACTGATCAAAAGGGAGATTGGATTCTTATTGAGTACTGTAAAGGTTTCTTCTTGTAGTAGCAAATTAAATTGCTGAAAATTCAAGGATTGGAGATTTTGTATACTACTAGATATGGTATTTGTTCGAATTCCTGCAAGGATCGGATTTCACTTCAAATCCAACCGTATATATTTGGCAAAAATGTTTGATTTAACCACAAAGTTTGTGGTGCTTTCTTTTAAATGGTATACCCAGCGACTTGGAATACACTTTAGAATGAAGCCATGTATTTAACGATTTTGAGAGTTTCTTACGCTTTATTTTTCTAATAGTATAGGCACATAAACTTCACTTTAGACTCGACCCAACCAACCATGTATTTTAATTATGTATGTTTTGAAGTTCCTTAGTTATGTTTTGATGTATGTATAAATAAATAATGTGGAAGAATCAAAAGAGTTCTATTGAGTCACCCCTTCCATTGATATGGGTACATCTGGGATTACCAAATGCTCACAAGTAATTCTTCTATCCAATCCTTTTTCCTTCTACTTGTTAAGGTCATGTAATTGCATGATGAATAAGCAACATATATATGTGGTTCACCTGACATGAAATTGGTTGACAAAATGGCACATTATGAAGCAGATCGAGGTACAGGTGTATGGATTATAGCCAAGGAATACACGCCTAAAATTATAATTTAGAGATCGAAGAATCAAAAACCTATATATATATATATATATATATATGGTTTGATAGGTTGATGGAGGAAGAAAAAGTTTTAAGTGGGATTTGGTGACGTAAGCAGACCAAAATCTCTCTTTTTAGTTGGACTGACGTCGGCACCAAACCCCTTCAATTCCTTTTATGTGAAGGACCCCCCCCCCCCGGCCACTAAGCTGAAGAAGTTGATGTTAATTTATTAAGTAATTAACAGCTGAAAAATATGATGATTAGTAAGTCTAAATTATTCCACCTTTCACCATACCTTATTTCCTATAAATCATCATATATATATTTTAAGGCTATTTTCTCTACTGATTCCATTAACACTTTTAAACTAAAATTGAGCAAAATAAATAATAAAATAAGAGAGTTTCCGAAGAAGATGGCATTTTAGGGAGTAGTTGAAAATTTGTGTTTTTGTGGATTTGCTCAATGACACAGAGATCAGTAATCTTAAGAAACTCCATCTCATTGTCAAATTTCTCTATGTGCTGTGCTAAAGTGTGTGAGTCAATCAAAATAAGTGATAGTTGGATTATACCTGATATTTATTATTTAAACTTCGAACAAATCAGAGTCAACACGATGTGATTGGATGATGAAATTAGGATTTGGCAATTCAATCCATAATTTAGAATGGGCCTTTTTTTTTTAATTTTTTAATGCATTTCAGGTTTACCTCATTTGATGTGTTTGGTTGCATGAAATAGAAAAATATTCTCCAGAAAATAACATTTTCAAGTGTTTGGTTGCTTGAAAAAATTAAATTTCTTTGTAGAAAATTTTTCTAGGTGTTTGGTTTAGGAAAAAATTTCCAATACTACTTTCCCACTTATTAGGTGAAAATTTTGCTTAGCGCATCCCCTGAGAGAAATATTTGCTAGACAAAATTTGTTTCCCAACCAAAAAGTTTCCTTGCAACCCAAATCTATTGTTATTTGCGTGTAATAATCACGATATAGAAATATATCCATTGATGCAAATGGGTGAATTTTCCACATAAATCCATTGTTATTGGTAATTACATGCACTAATGATGATATTGTAATCTGTCCTTAATTTTCTTTGCTAAAGTTAAGAATGTCCACTAACCTGGAACAAGAGATGGGATTAATAAGAAAAGCTTGTGTCTAAGACTGGGCTAGGAAACCTTTCTAGGTCATATTTCCATTGATATTGTGCAACTTTAATGGTCCACTAATGATATATTATATTTGTATTTATAATGTAATTTCTTCCATGAATGGGTGTCCAACTAGCATTTTAGGGATATTTTAATCCTTAATGTTTGGTTCTTTTATAAAAAATAAAAGATACGAGTTAATTAGTGGGAGATTGCAATATCCATCATGGCTAGCTAGATCATTTGTGGCTGTAAAACATGGCTTACTTAGGAGGATCGGACCTGATGAATTCACCTCTCCCTCTCATATTTGAATCCCACATCCAATATGAATCCAATGCACATCCATATGACATGGTGAAATGGTTAAACCAAAGGAAGGTAAATAAGATGGTACTCACTTCATCAATGGTTTTGCCAAGGAAGGAAACATGAAACACTGTTCATGCAAGGGTGGTTAGATGTAATGTAATCACTCTGTTCCTCCAATTAGAGGTAGTTTCTGCAACCGGGATGCGCTAGCTAATCAAATGGTTGGTAAGCTTTTTGTGGGCGAAGTTGATTACAAATTAGTATTATATGTAGGTACAAATCTCATCTTGGCCGTAACAGTTTACTTTACAAAGTTGGTTTGCTGAAAAAATTGAACAATTTATACAATATTAGTGTGAAATGATGCAATCTCAAATTTTAAAAGATATATTTTTGCCTGATTAAGGTTCAACTTTTATAATGTGCTGCTGTTAATCAAAACAGCCCAAACATTGGGGCCCTTTCAAGGATTGACCAAAAATTTGACAAATAATGATGAGTTTGAATCACTACCTAACCAATCTTATGCTTTGTATCGACTCTGTGACAGTACAACAAAAGGTAAAGATAAATGTTCTTGACTTGCAAACTTTAATGCCTCTATTCTATAAAAAAAATGAAAATTCTTGAGAGCCCGCTCAGTACTGTCCATCATCCTAGAGTTGTGCATTTTTAGGATGATGAACGGTATTGGGCCTAACCTGACTCTGTACAAAAGTTTATCAAAAAGATTTAGACAGCCAGCCCATTAGAGCCAGGACAGTGACAGGAACCTCCTGTCCGTGTGATTGTCTTCTAATGGGGGAGAGGAGGGAAAATTGGGCATCTCAAGAATGATTGAGGGCATGGAACCTGCCCTGGCTCTCTAGAATGGTTGCTATTCTATATAGGGAAAATCCAAGAAACTCTGTCTATAATTTAAAACATCGATATAATTTGTTGTTATTTTTCTATATAATGGTTTTTTTCCCCCTGATTTTCTGATAATTGCCTCTCTTTTTTTTTTGTATAGTTATTCTTTTAATTTAATTACCACAACATGAAAGGTAACAAAGGCAATCCATGTGCTGGAAAACTCACTATAGATTTGGAAGCCTTTTCCTAACAATGTCTATATCTAGACCTTTTTTATCAACAAATTTTACATATATATATATATATATATATATATATATATATATATATATATAGACCTTCACATATGCAAATCCCGGTATACATTGCTTTGATGAGATATTTACAAGTTATTGATAAAAGGCACTGTTAAATAACACTACCAATTCCACTTAAAGACGTCACCACCCTCCTTTTTTTTGGATCTACTAAAGATCACCGCCACTATATAAAAAAAAAAAAAAAAAAAACCTAACCCTTCTTCTCTCCCTTTCTTCTCCATCAAACCTCTCCTCCTCCTTCTCCTGCTCCTCATCCTCCCCTCTTATTATTATTCTTCTCTTAATCACCACTGCCACCTCTCATCCCACTTCCTCCCATATTTTTTTCTTTCTAGGTGGTGGTGTCCTTCAGCAGGTGATAATGTCATTCAGAAATATGGTGGTGAGGGTTGATGGTGTCCTTCAACAAAAATGGTGGTATTATTTAGCAGAGGCCTTGATAAAACAGGTTAAGCTTTATTAGGGAAACCCATTATTATAAAAATTTCAACTAAGGTAGTGGTGGTGTTTATTTTTATTCACAAGTATAGATGATAACTTCTTATTGGATTTACATGGGTGCTCAGTGGATTCAAAACTTTTCTTCTAATTAGAAGCCAATCAAACCATTTTTTTTTTTTTTCATATCGGTCAACTTCTGATAAAGAAGCCACTCAGAAGTTTAATTCTAATTAGAAGCAAAAATAATAGTCAACTAAGTGGAAGAGTGTCACCAGAATATATACATGTCAACTCCTTACATCGTGTTGACACCTTTAAAAGATGAAAACTATCACGAAATATATACACACGAATCACATCGTGTGACGTGTGTAGTAGTAATTTGACTTGGATTAATAGGGTCTTTTTTTTTAAATTTAGTTTTAAGTTTATTTTTAGCAAGTGAATCTTCTAAAGACGAACCTCTTGCTAAGAGCCCAAAATACTTATAACAACTGAAACTAAAATTAAAACCATATTTAACCTTTAAGTGTTGCGAAGATAATGAAATATTATTAATTACTTTCCCAGTAAAACTATAATCCAACAAATCTTGGAAAGAGTCGAGATTGTCTACTCCAGAGAACAGGATCGACTCTTTGGCTACTCACAACTCAAAGTTGACACCTCACTTTTTAACTAATTACACGTTTTTTAGTGTAATAAGTTATACCGAAAGATTTGAAATCAAATCAAACCGTGCCATAATGTCCCGACCCCAACCTACCAAACTAAATTTCTTTTATTGTTTCGGTTTTAGTACACGCACAATACCAAATTAATTCGATACAATTCCGGTTGTCGATTTTGAAATACCAAGGTAATCAAACTATACCGAAGTGTATTTAATATAATATTAAATATCAAATTACTAATAAGAGAAATTGTTAAATCTTTACCTCGTTATCTAATTCTCACTTGTTGCAAGTAGGAGATGTATTTCGATGAAACTCTTTTTTTTTTATGAATGAAATTTTAGTCTTTTAATAATACATTTATTTTTAAAAAATAATTACAAGTGTATAATATTAAAAGAATCGAGACGGTATGTTACCAATTAAAAAAAAAACCCTAGAACTGGATCGAAACCGTTCTCAAAATATGGGGATGGTACTAGACCGTGCCCACCTATACTATTAAGTGTGTGTGACCTCCCATAGGGCACACGACCATGTATTCTCATATGGTACATAGTTATACATTTTATTTTATTTTTATATGTATACGCCCGTGTACAATTTTGATACATGCCATTCGAGGGGTTTTTGAATGTATATGTATAACTATATATATTCACCACACCACCACCATTGGATATGGTATTAGGTGGTTATGACTCGTGAAGCAAGGACTAAGGCGAATGAGAGAAAAAAAAAAAACCATGTGAAGAGAGATTATAGGCTAAGAATGAGAGAAAAAGCCATGTGAAGAGAGTTTACAGGCTAACGCCAATACAAATATGTAAAGTATAGGCATGGGTCTAGATTGAAGATTGCATAAATATGATATCGAAAGACGCTAAAGGCACAAAATATTACATATCTACAAATGTGGCCTAGTTAAATATCACAAAAGCCCACAATTTAGGGTTAGATGATGGTAACGATGTACATTCCAGAGGTCCATTAATAGAGGTTCAATTGTAATAGAACGAGACTCTTGAGCAATAGAAGATGCAAAAGATTATTAGAGTTTGAATAATAGTGTAGATTCTCTTATCATTATCATTGAAAAAGTTTTACTTAAAAAATGATAGGAAATCAGGTTCTTGCAACTAGGATGACATGCATGGCATAATTTGGGAGGATAATGAATTCGGCGAGATACATGTAAGCGCTCTCATATCATGCCACATTACCCTAGAGGCAAAACTTTCTTCTCTAACAAGATAAGCATCTATCTTACAATTCATATAGGGTTTTTACTGTTCATGAACAGTGATCACAGAGTGTTTGTCCTACGTGGCACCACTTTCATTGTCTTTATGTTTATGGCAACAACTTAAAAACTCAAAAACTCTCCCCGCAGACAAACTTCAAAACTCAAAAACTCACAAACTCAAAAACTCTCCCGCGCTCACATCTTGCAAATCCTCTCTCAAATCTCTCTCATCTTGCAAATCCTTTCTCAAGTCTCTCTCACACTGCGAATCCCTCTCTCACGCAGCAGCAAATCCCTCTCTCACGCAGCAAACAAAACACTTCTCATTCATCTCTGTAAGTAACTATCTCTCACGCAGCTCTATTGATGAAACTATGCCTAAGCTCTGCCATATTTTGTTTTGGTTGAGTTATATGAGTTGTGTTTCTTATGATTTGGTTGTCATCTCTGAGGGCAGAGTTTGCACTCTGTCAAACACAAACACCTGCAAGCATGACTTTGATTTATGATGTAACCCTCCTCAATCATGGACTAAAAGATAGTGTGGGCTTTTTTGAATTTATGATTCCTCATTGGTTCAGTTGCATTCTCATCAGAAGAGAGTACATGGATAACATTGAAAGCTTTTCTCATTTTCGAGGCTAAAAGGGTGGACATTGGAAATATGAGTTCAGTAGTTGGGTGCATGGTGTTTTAACCTAAGGTATGATTTTTTAACATCCTAAAAGTCAATGTAGTTCTTTTTGTTGAAAGATTGTCTTATGCCTCTTCTATCAAATTTGTTTGGCTTGAATGAAGTGCGGTGATGATGGTTTTATGGATGACATCTGAGTGTTTGTGATTAGTATGTTATTACTGTTTAGATAGATGGTTGTATGCATCAGTTGGTGATCCTTCAAATTATGTTTCTTCTTTATTTGAACAAACTCTGCTAAATTCTTCTTTGGGTTTGTAATCCTTCAAAGAATGGTCGGGCTATTAAGGTATTATTGGGTTTGTAATCCTTCAAAGAAATGGTCTATCCTCATTGAGTGTTTGAACTGGAAAAAAAAAATGTACATTACAGTAAAGGAAAAAAGAGATCTCTTCAGCCCAGTTGTTTGAAATTGAGTGTTTGAAAAAATGTACATTGAGTGTTTGAAATTGTTTAAGTTCTTTTGGTGCATGGGATTGAATAATTGATTAAACAAGACGTGCAAATGCAGGCTTAAAGACTGTTTCACAAGTCCTTCATCATTGATCCTCCCTCACTTTTCTCTTATCTTTGGAAGGTAAACATATTTGCCTTGATTTTATTTGTTGTTATAAAGTAGTGAAGAATTGATTTTATTTGTCTAAGGCTGTAGTGTTGTAGATGCACAAAATATGTTTGATGAAATTCCTCTTTGAACAAATTCTGTTTCTTCATTATTTGAACAAACTCTGCTAAATTCTTCTTTATTTGAAATGTCCATTTTCTTTGATTAAGTAATGGTCGGGCTATAAGGGTATTATTGGGTTTGTAATCCTTCAAAGAAATGGTCTATCCTCATTGAGTGTTTGAACTGAAAAAAAAAATTTACAGTACAGTAAAGGAAAAAAGAGATCTCTCCAGCCCAGTTGTTTGTTTAATAATATAGAGTTTTTGAAATTGCTTAAGTTCTTTTGGTGCATGGGGTTGAATAATTGATTAAACAAGACGTGCAAATGCAGGCTTTTTCAGATCAGCTTCATCTTTTATGAATTTGTTGCTGGCAAGCTTGAAGACTGTTTCACAAGTCCTTCATCATTGATCCTCCCTCACTTTTCTCTTATCTTTGGAAGGTAAACATATATTTGCCTTGATTTTATTTGTTGTTATAAAGTAGTGAAGAGTTGATTTTATTTCGTATTAGTTATCTCAGGCTGTATTGTTGTAGAGTTGTAACACATTAATAATTGATTATTTATTGAGTTCACCCACAAAAATGGTTAGGTTTAATTGGGTGTAGAATTTCTATGGCTATGTTTATGTTTATGTTATTATAAAAGTGCCACCATCACATTACTGCTGTGATGAGTATTTGATTTCTATGGGTGTATTTGATTTCTATGGGTGATTTGATTTCTTTTGTTGCCTGGGTTTGGTGTTTTAGTAGTTTGAGAGATTGAGTATAGGATGTGATGGTGGTGCTATGTAAATTTGATAATATTCTGTGGAGAGAAGACTGCGTGAAGGAGAGTAGTTTGAATGGTTACATGAAAGAAGGTTTTATATATTCCGATGTGTGCACCTGGATATCAAATGCACACTCTCTTCATCGAGGCAACCTTCAATCCATCCATGGCATAAGAGAGCAAAACTACGTTTAGTGGTTTGTTTAATAGAGGAAAGGATTTGTATTCAACCACCATGAAATTCCAATGTGTGTACCTGGATATCAGACTGTTGAGTTTAAGAAGTAGAACGATTATGGAAAATGAAGGGACAGTCCTGATGAACAATCATTAATACAAGGTAAATATATATTAATTTTCAAGGGTCACTATTTAGAGGCGGTTCTGGATCAAGGGGAATTGTTCCGACTTTAAGTTTGATCTTGAATAATCAATCAACAAAGTTCTCAATTATCAATGATGTAAATTTCTTCTTTGTTATCAAAGGGTTATGGTTTTGTTTACAACTTTTTTCTTTTTTGAATATGCATTTCCTCTAATGTGTTGGATTAGGACAATGTGATAGTTAGTCCTATTGTTTATCCATTTTAAAACATTGAGAAATTTCTTGCGTGCGCCATGGAAATTATGTTCATAGAAGGGTACACAATCCCCCGTCCTCTCATTTTCTCCCTGAAGTTGAGCATGTGCAACACACATTTTACAACTATGTGTGTGTTTGATTTTACAACTAGGATTTTTGTATGCTCTGGATTTTTGCTTCCTTGCTTGCAGGCAGGCAGGCATGCAGGCTTGCTTGCTTGCAGGCAGGCACGCAGGCAGCTTGATTGCAGGCAGCATGCTTGATTGCAGGCATCATGCTTGCTTGCTTAGTGCTCCATTTTAAAAACCTCCATATCTGTCTAATGACGTTCAGTTTCTCTGTGTCAAACTGTCAAAGCACAATATTTCCAGATTGAACTCTGAATTAGCAAAGATAGTTTGAATGGTTACATGAAAGCTAGGAAATAGGGAGAATGCATTTTTGTCTGCTATTTTAAGTGTGTTGTAACATTGTGCTATAAATATTGTCTTCTACTTTAAGTGTGTTGTAACATTGTGCTATAATTATAATAGCATTAGCATCTCATTACACTTCAGTTGTAATCCAATAACTCAAAGAGCTTATAACAATATTCTTACTTTAAGTGTGTTGTAACATTGTGCTATAATTATAATAGCATTAGCATCTCGTTGTCTGACTTTTATGTATCTAACTCATAGTTTGCTTTAAAATTAGTTGAAAATATGCCTTCTCACATATTAAGTTTTCTAAGTGAAGAGTCACAAAGAGATGTTAAGAAGGAAAGGTCCACTTTTTAGAGCTCTGAATCTCTTTGACCTTCTAAATCTAGGGCTTTATTTTATAAGGTTCTGACAATATTTATTGGCTTGGAATTTATGATGTCAATTAAACTAGGATTTTTGTATGCTCTGGATTTTTGCTTCCTATTGTTTATCCATATCAATCAACAAAGTTCTCAATTATCATTGATGTACAATTCTTCTTTGTTATCAAAGGGTTATGTTTTTGTTTACAACTTTTTTCTTTTTTGAATATGCATTTTCTCTAATGTGTTGGATTAGGACAATGTGATAGTTAGTCCTATTGTTTATCCATTTTAAAACATTGAGAAATTTCTTGCGTGCGCCATGGAAATTATGTTAATAAAATGGTACACAATCCCCCATCCTCTTTCGATGGGACTGATTTTCCTAGGAGAGTGGCAAGCTTGATCATGCTTGACAGATTGCATACGGCGTACATTCGTTATGGGGATGCGTAGAGATGGTTTTTTCGGGCATTCGCGGCTCTTCCTGATCTTGCACACCGGTTGGGAGAAATGTAGAGGCATTCAGCTGGGGCGAGTATGAGGACTGTGGGACGTTTGCGTCCCGCTGCTCGCTGTGTCATGTTGCTGTTGGTTTGGACTGCAGGGACGCTCCCGTGTTATGGGCTGCACTGCAGTTGCACCAAGCAATTTGTTGCTTTCACTCTGTTGCTCTGCCATGGGGCGAGATTGCGGACTGTGGTTTGGTTGGATTGCAGGAACGCGCGAATGGATGAATCACAGGTGTGTGCTGCGTTGGCGAAGCTGCTATTCGCGGATGATCCGCACACTGCAGCACAGAGTGCGTCCCAGACAAGGTGCGCTGCTGTTTCAGCGTGGTCTGCGTTGCAGACAGAGTGCGCTGCTATTCCAGCATGGTCTGATGTACGTGCTGTTTCTGGCCGCATCGTGTTTTTCAGCGTGCGCGGTTAGCGCACCGGTTTTGATTTTGCTGAGGTTGAGGTCTGCTGAGAGGCTTGCCGGTGTTGGTGTTGCGAGGGTCTTTTTCTGCACGTTGCTGCGAAACAGAGCTTGCGCTGATACGATTCTGGGTGCTGTCCGGGTTGTTGAGAGCTGGCTGCTTGGGTTGACTCCATTTGGTTTTTTAAGTTTGCAACGGTTCTAAGGATAGGGTTCTAAGGGGGTGCGGTGCTGCTTACCCTGTCTCAGTTTTGCTTGCTGTTTTTCTCTTTTTTCTTATGCAATTTGTGTTTTGCTTTTTGGTTTGTTTAAAGTGCTGAGTAGTGGCTTATTAGTTCTCAAGTCCTGTTTCGCCGACAGGGTTGTGGTCTTTTTTGTTTGGGCAAAGTCCTTAACTTTGTTTGATTTTTATACGGGTAAAGTCGTCATGTACCCCCGTTTTGATTGTAAATCATTTTTTTTAATCAACTTCCTATTGAAGAAATATGTTGTTGATGCTTTGTTGATGTTTATTGAATTGATGGTTGTTCCAAAAATATAGCTCAATTGTAAAGATTTTGTTGCAATATAAAAACATTTCCTTTTTCTTTTCAGGGATCCCTAACCTTTCATTGTACTTGACCGTAATTATGGACCACTTAGTTCAAAATCCACCCTACTCCGAAATGAGGATTTTCGGACAGGTACTATAGTAGGTTGATACTACTACATCTTACTTCGAATTGGTTGTCTCATATATATGACACCTTCTTTGTTTGCAGGTGGATTCAGCCGTAGAAGGAAGTGTAAGAAAAATGCATAGTTTTTCCGCCATCTATCTTACAATTTTCACCTTAAAATTACTCACTTACTTATATGTTTGCCATAGATCAAATTTCTAGAAAAACAAGGCGTCACGGTTACAGTTCGTGATGAGCAAGTTGATTCAAACTTGCCGAGGACAGTAAGAAATTTTGTTAATTTCTCTTTTCACTTAGTTTTTAATAAATTAGCCAAAGATTTTAACATATCATCCTTTTACTAGGAGCAATTTCTTATAGATAATGGCCTCAGGTCCAATGTTCCCAATCAACAGGTATTATTTCTATTTATTTATTTGTTTTTTCTTTTTCACTATTTCTAACAATAAATAGATACATATTTATTTATACCAAGTTATCTATTTTTTTTTTGTTAAAGCCAAATATGGATATGGGAAAGGGAAAAGAAAATGTCCCTATAGACAGTAACGTTTCCAAGCGTGCGCTAGGTCAACGTTTGCGTCGAGAGAGAGAGAAAAATCAACCTAAGTTAAACACTACCTTGACTGCTAATGTGAATACTACAAAACAGAGAATATCCAAACTCCAATGCTTTGGGGTATGTACATATGTTTTTTCCTAACAAAATTTATATTGGTGTCTGTTTCTTTATATAAGTATGTACATATGCTTCTTTAACCTTACACCTTCGAAAATTAAATTTATATTTGTGTGTGTTTCTTTCTAGGGAAAAGGAAAAACAAAAGCCACAATTGCCGAAAAGGGGAAAAGCAAATTTGTTGGGGTGTGTACAACATTCTTAACTTTCAATGCGTGTGCTGATCTGTGTACTGCATTATTTATATTAATTGTTTTTACTGTCTTATGCTTATTTGCTTAAGTTGTTTATGCAAGGAAAAGGAAAATGCCGGTTCTATTCAAAAGGGTAAACGAAAAGTTGTATTTATTCAGGTATGTATAAGTGCGTAACTTTATTATTATTTCAAAGTATGTCATGTATGTGTTATAGGCCTCTTCTTATTTTCCCATTGTCTATGCACGTTTTCATTGTTTAGATTATATGCATGCCTTAATTCCTTTAGTGTGTAATCATTTACCATTTTAAATGTATTTTAGGATAACAACATTGTTCAGAATAATAATTCAAAACGTTCATCCGCACAACGTTTGCGTCGAGAAAAAGAGGGAATTTTATGTAGGACGCCTCCTGTCAAATACCTTTTCCTTCTTTCACACCCAATGATCGCACTTTTCCACAAAAGCTGCGGCAACAATCACGAACGGCTGTGCTCAATATCATCTCTCCCCGATGCATGGATTATGAATTTTTTACTGTGTTAGATCAAAATGTGTTGCCACCACAACAACCAAGGAGGTGTTCATTTTCTACGCCTAACGCATCCCCAAATGCACCAACAAACATGTATACTTCTTTTTTTCTATTTTCTCATATAATTTAACTTTATCAAGTTTTCTAAATTTTAACTCATTATCTATCTTACAATTTGTTTAGGCCAATTACAAATGACTGACTTCCTAATGACGATACTTCCCGTCATAGTGGTTTGGATTTCCGGCATGAAATTGACTCACAAGCTCATCAAGAAGAAACACGTCATTTCTTAGGCAAAATGAATTTTTTTTGTCCTCATTGCTCAGCACTACATTGGAATGATGAAAAATTGAAGGCATCTTCGTTAAGGAATCTTTTTTTCGGAACGTGTTGTTTGCAAGGAAAGGTGAAGCTGCCACTGTTATCTACCCCTCCACCATTGCTTCAAGTGTTGTATGAGGGAGATGATGTTCAATCAAATAATTTTCGTACACATATTCGCGAGTATAATGCTTCGAATGCATTTACGAGTCTTGGTACTAAATTTGAGCCAAGGGTATTCAATGGGAGGGGTCCCACAAGCTTTATTATTCATGGAAAATTACGACATCAATCAGGAGCGTTAATTCCGCAACAAGGCCAAGATGCAGTTTATTCACAGCTTTACATTTATGATCCCGATTCAGCATTACATACCCGCAGTCGTCGAAATCCACGCTTGAGATTAGATGTGCTCAAAATCATTCAAGATGCTTTGTTGCAGTATAATGTGTTTGTGGAGAAATACCGTCAAGCATACGAGATTCTGAATCAAACAAATTCTGTTGACCAAAACATACCTGTGTATTTACACTATAGTTGTCATAAAGATCGACGGCGTTACAATCTTTCTTCATCAAATGAAATAGCAATTATTTTGCCTGGAGATGTCCCTGAAGTAAACACAACCAGAGATATTGTCGTATATTTGCGAGGAAATCAAGAGTTGATGAAAATTAATGAATGTCACCCAGCTTACTTACCGCTTCATTATGTGCTATTATTTCCGTATGGTGACTTAGGTTGGGAATCTGAATTAACTCAGTGGTATGTTACAACTAATAGGTGTTCAAATAAACGACTTACTCAGATGGAGTTTTACAGTTATCGTTTGTTCGAACGACCAACTGAGTACTCAACAATTTTGAGAGGTGGCAAATCGCTCCAGGAGTTTTTAGTAGATGCTTGGGCTTCAACAGAGCAAAATCGATTAATGTATGTGAGGAACAATCAAACAAAGCTCAGGGCTGAGCTCTATGAAAGTCTTACGAACATTGGGCCCGATGGGTTAAGACCAGATCAAGTTGGGAAGCGACTTATTTTGCCGTCATCCCATATTGGTAGTCTAAGACACATGTTTGAGATATTTCAAGATTCAATGGCTATCACACGTTACAACAATCATCCAGATGTTTTCTTAACCATGACTGCAAAGCCAAAATGGCCTGAAATTATGGATGCTCTGTTACCTCACCAAAAGCCTACGGATCGCCCAGATTTAGTATCTCGAGTTTTTGAGTTAAAAAGAAAATGTCTAATGGATAAGATTATCAAAAGAGGCACATTCGGTGATGTTGTAGCTCATGTCTTTACCATTGAATTTCAAAAGCGTGGGCTACCTCATATGCACGCACTTATATTCCTTCACCATTTACAAAAATTCGCACTACCGCTCAAATTGATAAGATCGTGTGTGCATAATTTCCTGACCCGGATAAAGATCCGATGTTATTTCAAACAGTTTTACATTGTATGGTGCATGGACCGTGTGGTGTTCGAAATTCTGGAGCACCGTGTATGGAGAATGGGAGGTGCACAAAAAGATATCCTCGCGAATATTCAGAAACAACAACAATGGGCCAAGATGGATATCCTATTTATCGACGCTGCAATACTGGCCGAGTATATAATGTGAAGGGTCAACCAGTTGATAATAGAGATGTGGTGCCATATAATCCATATCTTTCAAGGATGTTTGATTGTCATATTAATGTGGAAGTGTGTGAGGGAATTATGTGTTAAATACATACACAAGTACATTTATAAAGGTCATGATAGAACAACAATGGTACTAGGGGGAGTAGATGAAATCTAGCAATATCTTGATGCTCGATATATTGGTCCGCCAGAAGCTGCTTGGCGGATATTTGGTCATCTTTTACACGAAGAAAATCCTACAGTGGTTCGATTGGCGCTTCATTTACCTGGAATGCATCATGTTGTGTTCAATCCTACAGATCAAGCACAATCAATTTTACTTAGAGCTAGACACCAAATGTCGACTTTAATTGCATTTTTTGCATGTTGTGTTGTAGATCCGTTTGCACGTACATTTACCTACCAACAATTCCCCCAACATTTTGTTTGGCAGAAATCACAAAAAATGTGGACAAAAAGAAAAATGGGCTATGCAATTGGAAGAATGTACTTTGCCAGTCCTCATGAAGGTGAAAGATTTTATTTGCGACTGCTTCTAACGGTTGTAAAAGGGCCACAATCATTTGAACATTTGCGCACATATGACAATGTTTTACACGACACCTTCAAATTAGCTTGCACCTCACGAGGACTCCTAGAAGATGATGCTGAATGGATTCAGTGCCTTGAAGAGGCTGCGATCATGAAAACTGGGAATCAGTTGAGAAGATTGTTTAGTGTGATTCTAATGGAATGTCATCCACTTCACCCAGATTTGCTATGGACAAGGTTCTCAGTGAATATATGTGATGATCTTTCGCACCAACTTCGAACAAGGTTCGGTATTTCAAATCCAACAGATGCTCAGACTCTGGATTATGGTTTGTATCTCATAAATCAATTTCTTCAAGAAGGAGGGAAGAATTTGACGAAGTTCCCACCTATGCCCCTGCCAATTGAAAATTGGGACATGATAGTTGGTAACAGAATCATATGGGAACACCGACAACTTCAGTATGATGGTCAAGAATCCGATGCACAATCATCCGTCGACCGTCTTAATGAGGCACAACGTTCTACTTATACTGCAATAGTAACTTCAGTTCTTGAAAATAAGGGAATTCATTTTTTCTGAATGGAGGTGCAGGAACAGGTAAAACTTTTTTATACAACGCCATTGCATCAAAATGTCGCAGCCTTGGACACATTGTCATTACCGTTGCATCATCTGGTATTGCGGCGTTACTATTAGTGGGAGGTAGAACATCTCATTCAATGTTTCGTATTCCGCTGGATGTCATGGAAAATTCAGTGTGTGGGTTTAGTAAACAGTCATTGCACGCTGAGTTATTCAGGGAGACCAAACTAATTATCTGGGATGAAGTTCCGATGCAACATAGATATTGTGTTGAAGTAGTTGATCGTGCACTACAAGACATTTACAACACCAATAAGTCATTTGGTGGTATTACTGTTGTTCTTGGGGGTGATTTTCGACAGATATTGCCAGTGATATCCAAAGGCGTCCACGAGCAAATTGTGGCTGCATCTTTGAGGCGTTCTAAGCTTTGGTTAAACATACAAGTTCTGACTTTGAGTTTGAATATGCGGTTGGACAATGGGGTAGGCAATGACGGGTTTACGAAGTTTTTGACTGAGGTATTATTTTTGTGTAAACAATTCTACATTGCTATTTTTTTAATTATTGATTATTTTTATTTTATATAGATTGGAAGCACCGCACAAGATGTTATTCGTATTCCAACAACGGTGCACAAGTGCAAAGATTTAAGTGAACTAATTTCTTTGGTTTATCCTCAACTAAATGTAATAGGCACAGCGTTTCCGAATTATATGACTGAGCGAACAATTCTCTCAGCAAGAAATGACGATGTCTGCGACATTAACAAAGCTGCATTATCTGATTTTTCAGGAGAAATCATTGTTTATTTTGCCGCAGATAAAATGGCGGAACATTTTGAAAATGATCATTTCATTGCCAACCGTTATCCAACTGAGTATTTGAACTCGCTTAATCCTTCTGGATTACCGCCATTTAAGTTAGAATTAAAAGTAGGTTGTCCAATTATGTTGCTGAGAAACATCGCACCTAAAGATGGACTTTGTAATGGAACACGTCTTATGGTTATGCGTTGTGCAAAGCGTATAATTGAAGCAAAAATCTTAAATGGGGATAAGGCTGGCAATTTAATTTTCATTCCTAGAATCTCTTTAACGCCATCATCTTCCGAGTTTCCCTTCAAAATGAAAAGGCGTCAATTTCCAGTGCGGTTGGCATATGCAATGACGATAAACAAGTCGCAGGGTCAATCTGTGAAATACGTTGGAGTTGATTTACGAACACCGGTATTCAGCCATGGCCAACTTTATGTTGCATTATCTAGATGCACAGCTTCTAATAGAATAAGTGTCATTTTACCTCAAGATGGGCTGGATTCTACGACCAATATTGTTTATCCAGAAGTTTTGTTGTAAGAATTTTTTAAAGGTATGTTTTAATAAATTTTCTATTGATATTTATATTTTGCTTTCATACGATATAAATCTAATATTGATTATACATTTTTGTAGAATTGGGATATCATTGTCGAGGAGTTCAAAAAAACCATTAAAACACAAAAGTATAATGGTGGGCGTCATTGGAAATTGGCAAATAAGGTAGTTTATATCTAAAGATGATTGAAATAGCTTATTTTATTAACATTTTTTTTCTAATATTGTGTGTGATAAATTTGTAGATTTCAGTCATATTCCCTCATTGCTCAAAGTTGGTGCATATAGACGTCGAGTCATTTGATAATGTGATGCAGAAGATGTTTGGAGCAGTTGTTGATACATAGTTTTGATGTACATATGCAGTTTAACCCATTTTTGTATATTGTGGGTTCCTTTTGTTCTCATTTTTTGAAAAGAGAAATGGTGGAAACCATGCTCTTTAAATGCGTATAGGTATAAATAATGTATGGCTTTGATGTACTTAAATGTTTTTATATTATTTTGGCGTGTGGAGATATTATTTGGTGTTCATGGCATTGATTGCCATTATAAATTTGTATGACAGGTTCAGACAAGTTTCAATATTGAAAAATACAAGGGAGACTCTGTCGAAATTTTGAGTTTTTACTTCTTATGACATGTTCAGATAAATTACTTTATTCATAAAATTGACATTTTGGATATAATGATTTTGTGTGCGTGTCTCTTCGACCGCCAAAAAAACACTTTTAATATACTGAAAACAGTGAACATATATTGCGCTGAGGCAACAAGTTTTTTTGAATGCCAAATTACGTGAGGTACAAATGCTTATGACAAGTTTAAATATTGCAAAATGGGAAGCTCTATCAAAATTTTAAATATTTTATAATTTTTGTTAAATATTCATCTTGATATTCTTCCTAATCAATTATGTCATTTTGTTTGTCCTAATTAAATTATGTTTCTTCAACTGCTGCTTTACTAAATTGGGCATCAATTTCAGCCAATACTCACTTGGACAAACATGAAATATTTCCTTCTTATTTTTAGTTAAGCTGACATTTGATGGAGATTAAATTCCTTAGCACATAGGTTGCGTTGATAAGATTTATAAACATTGTTTTACTGTTCAATAGTATTAACTTTTTACAAAATTAATTCATCATAACTGTTGTAATAGACAATTATGCAAGTGTTTTTAGAAATTTAAATAAAACCACAAATTTGAGTATTCAACATAGCCGTTTAAGCATGATGTAATCTGCGATAGTGCCAACGGCACGGGTATTCCACTAGTTTATTACATTTTATCTGTAAAAGACTTACATTCAATTAAATCATTAACTTGTTCCTTATTTCTATAAATGCACATGTGGAAAATGACAATAGCTCATCTTTCACCCGAGTTTAAGTTTAATGGGGTAATATTAAAAAAAAAAAAAAACATTGAATGACATGTGATGAGTTTCCGTTGAAGCTCCAACTAGTAATTACATAATATAATGATCGATGTTATAATCAATTTAATTTATAAAAAAAAAACTACTACTACTACTACTCCAGCTGTGTTCATATGACTATGAGCCCTCACAAATTATCTCGCTTTTTGCCATTTAACCCTCGAAATCAAGTAACTCATGAATTTCCATTTCAATGTATCACTACTTACATACAAACGATTAAAATGTGATGACTCTGGGCAAAGTTTTTCATTATTTCTCAAATTTTTTAACCTTATGCAATAAACTGTAGGATGTGCTTTCTCGTTTCTAAAGAGCGCAATTCACTTCAATCATGACCTGACTTATATTTTTTACATTCCTAGTTTTTCAAAAAGCATGCATCAACTAATCGTAAATGCTTATAATCTACTTTCCTTTCTTTCTGACCAGTTTCTCAAGATGCAAACCCCCACCTAATGTTTCTTGCTATTAATCATGATCTTAAGATTGTGTAAAGGCACTTCCAATATCAGCTTATCCCAAATAGGGTATTTAATGCCTAATTAGGTCTTCAATAGTGCCCAAATGACAACACCATCATCTACCTCTTTCATCAAAATTAGCCCCTTCAAATCCCAGCTCCGTCCTAACACATAATAAGACACCATCCCTATTGTCAAATGACAAAACAGCCCATCACGCCAATCATCACTCATTCAGAAATTCTAGGGGGACCTCGCTCCATAGAAGGGCTCTCTCACTCATTAAAAACCCCAAGGTCATTTCAGTCATTCAGACAAGGCTCCTTACAAAAATCAGATCCTCTAGATGATGACATAACACAATACAACACATGAAAAAAAAAAAAAAAAAAAAAAAAAACCTCTCACCATTTCCCACTCTTTCTCCTCTGAAATAAATAAATAAATAAATAACAGAGAATATAAAGTTGATTAAAAAAAAAAAAAGGAAGCATTACTTTCTCTCTTTTTTTCATTAATTCTATCTCTCTCTCCATTTGTTCTCACTCATCTCTGTATATATATACCTCTCGAGTCTCGAACATATAAAATACCTCCAACTCTCTTTCTCTGCTCTCTCTGTTTCCCTCATTTCTTCTTGCATGTTCTGTTCTTCTCATACTCTGTTTCTCAGCAAATTCGATCGAAAATGGTGAAATTCTCAAAAGAGCTAGAAGCTCAACTCATCCCAGAGTGGAAAGACGCGTTTGTGAACTACTGGCAACTCAAGAAGAACATTAAGAAGATTAAACTCTCCAGAAAACCACCCTCTGTAATTGAAGACACTCAACATGACTATGGTGTCTCCATCTTCGACCCCATTCGCTTCGCTCTTTCTCAAATTTCAACCAAAATTTTCTCCAATGGTGATACCAAAGAGGTCATTCAGGTACAACTCATCTTCCTCAACAATGGGTTTCATCCAAATTCAGTAAAAAAATAAAAAAAACCTCAAATTTCAATCAAGTTTGCTTCTCTGTTGCAAGTTACTAAAATCATTTTCATCGAAATTTGATCTTTTTTTCACAAATGGGTCGTCATATTTTGATCAGTTCGATTGAATCGATTAAACTTTTACGAATTTGTTTCGAAATCAAACAAAGATAACAGACCAAAAGTTTGAGTTTTTAAGCTTACTTGCCTTTATACACGAAACCATGATTTGTTCCGGATTTCGGTTGTCTACTTCAGACAACTTTTCCGTTTTTTTGGCTCGCAAATAGCATTTCGGTTTAGTGTCAAAGTTTCGGCTGATTTCGTTTCGTTTGCGTTGCCGGCAAGAGAGGACACTTTTGTGTCAGATTCCGATCACGTGTTGTAAAAAGCTATGAAAGAAACTGTTAGTTGTTTGTTAACACTTAATTTCACGAAACATTCGTGACGGGGAACAACCGTTTGGAAAAAAGAAGCCTTTTTTGATATTTTTCTGTTGTGATTTTGTAGGTGAAGAAAACCAATCAAGGTGAAGATGAGGAGCCTCTCTATCAGACCGAGCTACTTCAATTATTTTCAGAAGAAGATGAGGTAATTATTATAATTATTTTGTTTCATGTTTATTAAATGCGTAAAACCAGTCATTTTTTGGGTAAATTTTCCTCAATCTTGAAATTACGGAGTGAAAAATGTACACGGTCCCCTAGCTAGCTACAGGAAAAATGTCTTCCGGCTTAAACTTAGGGTTAGTAAACTGTTGTGATATCTGTACATTATATTAATATTTGATGTTTTGTTTATCAAGAAGATTATGCATTTGGGCAGCCAAGTTTTTGAAGCCTTTGGTTTTCCACATTTTTTTAATTATTTTTGTTTTGGTGGATATAGGTGAAGGAATTTTTTGAGAGATTAGATGATGAGCTAAACAAGGTGAACCAGTTTTATAAGAACAATGAGAGTGAGTTTGTGGAGAGGGGAGAAATCCTGAACAAACAGCTTCAAATTCTGCTTGATCTAAAGCAAGTATTCAGCAGTCGTCGAAAGAACCATCACGGGAGGTCATCTGATGGCAGTGTGCACTTGAGTCGATCAAATTCTTCGTTGGTACGGGGTTCTTCTGATTATTCGGGTAAGGATTCACTTAAGTGGCTTTCGATTACATGTAATCAGTTTTTCTGCATGGTGGGTGATGAATGAATGGTGCGCACCATGGGCGGACCTACTAAGGGGCAATTTTTAAAATATTTTTAGTATATTTATTTTAGTCTTAAAAAATCGATTATATAATGTAGAATACAATATCAGATTTGTTTATACAAATTTTTCAATATGTTTTTGCTGGTGTAGTGATTGTAGGTTTATTATTTTTGGTAAAAGACCTGAGTTCGATACTCTTCGAGTGCATTTTTATTTTATTTTCAATGCAATTTTATTATTAATTACAAACATTCAAAAATGTTTAGTTTAATAAAAACTTATTAACATTAAAGAAATGAATTGTTTTTCACAAGTGGTATAATTGTATAAAACTTCCAACAAAAAAATATTTAAAATTAATATCTAAAATAATAACTATAGAATTCAATGAAAATAAATACCATTAGCTAATTCGTACAAAATTTGAGCCTCATTTAAACTATTTTTTATATGAAATTGTATTATGATCATATTAGGTTCGCAAATTTCAAAAAAATTTAGCTTCACCTAGATACGGATACAATTATTTTGCGATATTAGTTATATATTCTAGTTATTATGCTCGTTTGGTCCTTGCTAAGGTTATCGGTAGTGACCTTATTTTGGCTTAAAATTGGACTACATTGAATCCAATTTGGTATATGCAATGTATTTTTAATAGTTGTATTTTTTTATTAGTTACTAGCTCAGGTAGAAAAAAAATTTAGTTTTACCATTAATAACTACTATTATCAACTAATAAGTATTTTTCATTTTGCTCCCCCTCGACTAAAATCCTGAGTTCGCCCCTGGTGCGCACTGTGCATCAGTTTTGAGTGGTAAAGAATGGTGTGGTTAATTAAGGTTCTCCTAATGTACTCTTGCCTTAATTAATTTTTTATTTTAAACTATATTACATATTATACACAGCTTCTTCATTTTACAATAATTTGTACATACCTCCCTGAAGATTTTATTTATTTATTTATTTAAATTATGGGATTCTTTCACTAATTTGTACTTTTGAGTTAATCATTTAGATTTGTTAAACCCAATCAAGCATAAGAACAAATTTAGTATGTGGGCCAAATTAGTATTGTATGTTGCAGGAAGATCATGTACATAATAAGTTGTCTTGCTCGATATCAATAAATCAATCATTAGTAAACTTAACACGCGTATGTTTGTAATACCTCCTAGTCTCTACTAAGTGTTTTCACAAGTTTATTTTAAACACTTGTAAGCTATAGCTATGTTGTGAACATCAAATAGTTAACAATGATGTTTCCGCGCATATTTTAGTTGTGGAGTGCGGAAACATGCATCATTTTTAACTATTTGATGAATTAAGTACAACTATAAGGACTATTATTTTGTTAACTTCGCTGCTTCTACCAGAAGTAGAAATGCTAGTGCTTTTAGTTACTAGACGACAAACATGCCTAAATGATCGAAGAACTTTGGCAAAGTAACTTTTTATCAAAATGTCTAAATATATTCGTTTTTATAACTACTCCCAGTGTAATCACTTTTTTTAGGGCTCCAATCATACATGGTATTACTTTTTAGGAATTACAACTTTTCTTTGATAATCAGATCATGCTTTCTTTTACCAAATAGATTTGAAGCTCAACTATCACATCATATATCCATGGTACCATAATATACCAATTGGATATTCTTTCCCGTGTCATTGATATCTATACTACCCATTTACAACTCTATTTCCTTTAGTTACCTTTTAGTTTGGGGTTTTTGTTTTTAATGAGTGACTTAATAGACATGATTCTTCCATTATTTGATTTGCCTAATTTTCATTCAAATCCAATCCAGTGTTCATAATATCGTTATCATTGATATGTATCGGTAAAGAATTTGGGATATATATAAATCTTAAGTAGGTGAAAAATATGAAAATGTATAAAAACCTTTTATTATTATTAAGATTAATATATTTTTAAAGGGGATGCCACTTTGAATATTTGTTCTAGTTTTCAGTGAAGTATCATTTAAATAAACAATTTTCTAAGTGACTCCTTATGTTTGATCACTATGCAGATAGCGTACGTGAATCTGATGACTCAAACTCGAACGCCTCTCCAAACAACAACGAAGTGGTTGCAGCACTAGAGAGAAATGGGGTGAACTTTATCAGCTCAACAACAAGACCGAAAACAAAAAAAGGGAAGCCAAAGATGGGCATGAGGATCGATATTCCAGCCACCAACCCTACTAGAACAATAACTGCAGTGACATCCATGCTGTGGGAGGACTTAGTAAATAATCCAAAAAAGGAAGGACCCGGAGATTATATCACAAGAAAGAAGATCCAGTGTGCTGAAAAGATGATTAGAGGGGCTTTTGTTGAACTCTACAAAGGACTTGGCCTTCTCAAAACTTACAGGTTACTCCCTCGTCTTTCATTCAAATTCAAATTCAAATTCAATTATGGTTGTTTTAAGTAGTCACTTACGTACGTACGTGTCCTCTCTGAACATATTTTGCCAACTACAAAATCAGGGAAGGTGTGTGTAGTCATGAATTGACAGTTTTGTTCTTACAAGATGTACAAGTTTTTATCAGTAGTAAGGGCAAATTAGGTCTTGAAATTATCATGGAAGTAGACTTCATTACGTGAAGAAATTTAAGATTGAAGAGTTGGTGAGGATCTGTTTGATTTCTCTATCAGGGACCAATCAATTATTCAGGCTGTATTGCACAAATGACTGATTTGCCCTTGCGGAGTCATTTTCCTACTGTTTTGATTTATTTTGTGTTTCTAATTCTGAGAAATCTAATTTTGTTTGTTATATTTGACAGTTCTTTGAACATGGTGGCCTTCACAAAGATACTGAAAAAGTTTGACAAGGTAATGAAAGAATAAAAAATTTATTAGTTTGGATAAATTGTTTAAATTAATGTAAAATAGAATGATGATTGTCGTTTGGTCGAGCTTTTGGACCATTGAGGTCAATGTCAGCTGATGATGATATTTGTTCGTAAAATTGTGATTCTTTTTGTTTTTATTTTTTGGTGAAAAATAGACATTCATAAACTTGAAAGGGCACTCCCTTTATTACATAATAATCTTGGGTGTTAAACAAATTTCAATAAATTCAGCTTAATTTCTGAAAATATACATGTTTGATTGGTCAGGTGTCACACCAACAGGCATCAGGAAGTTATTTGAAGGTGGTGAAGAGATCACATTTCATCAGCTCCGACAAGGTATTTATACTCCTACTATGCTAGTATAAGATGCCCAAATTCTCTCCTACTCATATGGATCAGATACCCATGATTTGTTGTTTGCCTAATCACAGCCAAACAACCCAAAGTAATATTCTCATAATCCAGTCTAGGTCCGGGTTGTCTTGTAACGGGTCTGGGTTGGGTTTCAATAATAAAAAAAAAAAATTAGTCAAAATCACCTTACCTTACATTTTTATCTACCAGTGGGAACTTCACTACATATGTGGATACAAAAATAATGGGATGTTAAACCTTCAAAAAAGAAGCTTGTCTTCTTACCATGTATGGTAATTAGACAAGATTTCCCAGCTCATTAAAAAAAAAAAAAAAAAATCTATTACATAGTGATGTTAATGTTGTGAGATATTGGCTTAACAAGTTGATTATGATTATGATATATAGGTGGTAAGGTTAGGGGACGAAGTGGAGTCCATCTTCACAAAGCACTTCACCAACAATGACAGGAAAAAGGCAATGAAGTACCTAAGCCCACAACAGAAGAGAGAGTCTCACATGGTCACCTTTCTAATGGGTAAGTAGTACTTGATACCAAAAACTTCTTCCTATTCCACTTTTACAAGCACATTTCATCCATTAATCAACCTGTCAAAAAGTGGCTAAACAAAAAGATTTCATCCATATTATCATTTTGAGAATGTTTGCACATAATCCATATGTCAATGCTACCATTGATGTTGTGTTGCATGTTATGTAGTGCTCCCTTGCTTACATTATGTCTCCTAGTGTTGTTTCTATGCTTTCTGACTCACCACCCACATCCACTGAGCAATTTCAAATATGTAGTTAACTAAAATGATCTTCATATGGTGCGTTTAGAAAAAACTTTCTTTCCTGTAATACAAAGTTATTGATAGTTTAATAATTACTTGTAGCATGATGAAATAACTAAAACAACTCTGCTTTTGTCGCACATACAGGTTTGTTTACAGGATGTTTTGTATCACTTTTCAGTGTGTACGCAATGTTAGCCCACTTTTCGGGTATGTTCTCTGCCAAATCTGGAGTAGGCTACATGCAAACCGTCTATCCTGTTTTCAGGTACCTCATAGCGGCTTATGGAACTATATCATAGATAATGGACTATGTTTAGTTAACAATGATCAACATGCATGAACATTTAGAATGTTGATTGACTAATGGAGTACTGTAATGAATTCATTGTTGTGCAGTATGTTTGCTCTGCTTAGCTTGCACTTGTTTTTGTATGGGTGCAACCTTTTCATGTGGAGGAACACAAGAATAAACTACAACTTCATATTTGAGTTCTCTCCAAGCACTGCTCTTAAGTACAGAGATGTTTTCTTGATATGTACCTCACTCATGACAGCTGTTGTGGGTGCCCTGGTCATTCACCTCCTCTTTGGATCTAGTGACAATTCTCCCAGTCGCATTGATGCCATTCCTGGTGTCCTCCTTCTGGTTAGTAGCAATTAAACTAAGATTATGAGCCTTTTCTGTTCTTCATGTTTTAGAGCTTAAAACTAACATCTCCACTAATTTTCAGGTTTCCTTGGGATTGCTCATATGCCCATTCAACATATTTTATCGCTCTACTCGCTATTATTTCCTTCGAGTTATGCGCAACATTATATGCTCTCCATTTTACAAAGTCTTACTGGTAGATTTCTTCATGGCTGACCAGCTAACTAGCCAGGTAAACTTCCCTTACCATGAAATACAATACTGCATATGCAAATCAACACGGGACTATGTGCCAACAACTAAAGATTGATTTCTTTCTTCATAGATTCCATTGCTGAGACACATGGAGTCCACGGCCTGTTATTGTCTGGCAAGAAGCTTCAAGACACACCAATACGAAACCTGCCACACTAGCAAGTTATACAAACAGTTCGCTTACGTTATCTCTTTCTTGCCATACTACTGGCGTGCTATGCAGGTACATTTACAACAGAGCTTTATACCTCAAGCATTATTTATTAGTCATTTACAAGTTGAGACTAAACTGTTTTGTTTCTAATTTAATCTCCAAGTGTGCGAGAAGATATTTTGACGAAGGTGAAGTAGACCATTTAGCTAACATGGGGAAGTATGTTTCTGCTATGATAGCTGCTGGTGCCAGGCTAACATTCGCAATGCAGCCTACCAGGCTAGGGTTTTTCATGGTGATAATTACATCCTCTGTCGCAACTGTTTACCAGTGCTACTGGGATTTTGTCAAAGATTGGGGGTTCTTCAAACCAAAATGCAAGAACCGGTTCCTAAGAGACGAGCTCATTTTGAAGAAAAACTGGCTATACTACATTTCAATTGTGAGTTTTTGTTCTACTCAACTAAGGAATTAATCCGCATTTTTTTCAACTACCTTGACATGTTACTAACTTGGAGAAACTTGTGCAATTTTAGGCCTTAAACCTTGCCTTAAGACTCGCTTGGGTGGAGACTATCATGCGGTTTGATGTTGGGACAATGGAGTATCGGATGCTGGATTTTTTAATGGCTTCCGTAGAGATAATTCGACGTGGACATTGGAACTTTTACCGGTATGCTTGCACTCGTACCCCATTCAAAATTTCTCCTATTGATAAACCTGATTGTTTTTGCTTTTGTGAAACTAATCCATTGCTGTTTAACAGGTTGGAGAATGAGCATTTGAACAATGTAGGCAAATTCAGGGCAGTGAAGACAGTTCCACTACCATTCCGTGAAATGGACTCTGATGACTAAGTATGATGCAGGCAAGTATCAGAGGATTGCTTTGATTGTTAGAGCTTAATGGAAAAAATCAATTTTTTCTCTAACAATGCATGAGTTCTCACTCATCATTTGCTGATGGCGGGTTTAACCAGTGATGAACCAAAATGGTTCCATTGCTGTGAAGAATGGCATGCGTGGTAAAAGCGGTTCTCTTTTGTAAATCTAAAATCCAAATCTGTATCAGACTGACTATGATTGTTGGCCTAAATTTCTAAAAAAGAAATTTGATATAGGGAAGCAATTTCGAATGAAGGTCAATTATGATATTGTGTGGACTCTACAATCTGTGACTAACTTTTGATCCCAGCAATAAAAATCTTGGAAGATTTTGATAAGTTGGGATTCTAAAATGACCAGATGTTATAAACTGTGTTTATGATGGATACTCACTATTATAGCTTTTCCATCATCTCCATGCTACCAAGAGAGAACATTTTCCCTTCCTGATGAGGCTCAAGGCAGAGAGATCCATTGTTACCTTACCTCCAATTCCACGTGTGGAGAGTTTCATAAGTCCATAACAACGCAGTTATCACGAATACCTTTAGATAATAATGTGTAATTTTGAATAACGAATTAAAGGAAGATATCTAGTAAGGTGCCAAAAATCTTCCCTGGAAAGAAGAAAGAAAGAAAGCGATAAAGAGAGAATAAGAAAAGGCAGCTAGGGTTCGTGCTCGTTACCTTGCCGTGTTTAAGATCTGATATTGACCTCTTCCCAAGAAAGAGGAAAGAAAGAAAGCGAAAGAGGGAGAATAAGAAAAGGCGGCTAGGGTTTGTGCTCGTTACCTTGCCATGTTTAGGATCTGATCTTGACCTCTTCTAGGTCGATCATGGTCTTCCATGGCAGTGCCACCGGCTGCCAAGGAGTTTCCTCCCCCAGTTGGCAGTGGGGGAAGTTCGGTTGAGGTGCCGAAGCCCTCTTTTGCTCAATACTTGGCAAGATCGTTGTAGAAGAAATCAATGATACACCTGTGGAAGGTACGAGGTTTTGAAAAGAAGGTGATCCGGCCAATGGCATCATGGCAACGGATGAGGTACGTGGCGAATCTTTTATGGAAAAACATGTTATAGTGCTTAAGTTTTCAAGTTACCAACCTACGTTGGAAGCTATTCGTGATTCCATCCATAGAACATGGGGAATCATGGGTGAATTCTCGATGGTATTACTTGATCAACGCCATGTTTTGATGAGACTCCAACCGGAGTCGGAAGTGAAGAAAGTGTTGTCAAGGGATTCGTTCCTTATTCGTGGAGTTAGATTTAAGGTGTTTCGTTGGCATGGTGATTTTAGCTTAAAATCAGATCCGGTATCTGTTCCGTTATAGTTGGAGTTGTCGAATCTTCTTTTGCACCTTTTCCATCCCCCAATCTTAAAAGCAATAGGTGACTCTTTTGGTAATTTCTTACGCATGGATGATTATACGAGATGCTTAACGCGTCCAAATGCCGCGGGTATGTGTTGATATGAGTTTGACGGAGAAACTTCCTAAAAGAGTTTGGATTGATAGGGCAAACAACAGGGGCTTCTGGCAAAGGATTAAATACCAGAGATTTAAATATTGCGAATATTGTGCGATGATAGGATATCAGGATGCCTATGGCAGGAGACAGCTAGGTCAAAAAGGTAGGGCTCTCGATATTCCAATTGAGAATGAGACAAAAGATAAGATGAACGTAATGGATTCAAAAGTCACAAAACATTACGTTCTGGTTGTTAAAAAATTGAACGATCCAAACGATGGCATTGGCACGAGTGGGGCTAAAAACAGTCAAGGGATAGAAATTAAAAAAGGATAAGGAGGCAAACAAACTTTGGTCGAGAAGCCTTTGAATACCGAGTTGGCAAACAAATATGCGGCACTAGTACAATCTACTACGGAGGAAGAAGTCGATTCAGGCAAGCAACAAGAACTCCATTCGGCTGGGCATGTTATTCAAGGTTGGCAGACAAGTTTGACTGGCGATAATGGAAAGGAATATGTCTAGAATGACCATGACGGTGTTCTTGAGGCTGGGTATACTATTAGTGAAACAGATAAGGCTATCTTGGCGCAAGAAAAATCTGCTAATAAGGGAGAGATAAATAAGTTCGATTTACCAAGTAATTCAGCATCCAGGAACTCTGTCTCGCTACAGATTGTTTCGTCCACGAAGACGGAGGTCAGGAATGTTGAAAAAGGTGACAGTTTTTTAGATGCAAAGGGCACGCCAGACCCAAGTGTGGAGGAGGCAGATTCAAGTAAGCTAAGAAATCAATTTGCTAATGTGGCTGAAGATGTAGATGTCATTACACCTAGCTGTATTGTTCCAGCCGAGAAGCAAGGGCGTCTTGTTGATCTTGTAGGAGTGCAAGATGATGGGATGGCAAAGGCCATTGATGCATCTGCTGGTCGCAGAGTTTCGGTGGACAAATAGCAGAATCAAAATGCAGTGGGAATTGAGATTCAATCATGTAAAGAGGTTTTGGCTGTAGAAGCCTTGAAGCACGGGGTAGTTGCAAGAGAAGGAGAGGCATCTAGTGTGGCTACTAATGAAGAAGGTATTCGAGATTTGCCTCGATCAGTTTTGAATTCGGAGAGTAACATTAATATGGGCGAGATTTTTGATAAAGCAATAAGTTTGATCAATGAGGGGCGCAGGCTAAAAAAGGAAAAAATAAACATAAACACTTGGGAAAGTGCTAGTGAAGAGGCAATTTTTACTCAAAATTGGGGCCTCAAGCATCGCTAATTAGGGATGTGGAAATGGGAGCAAGCTCAGATGGTACTCGTAGTAGTAAAATGAAATCGAATGCTAAGAGTTTTCCAAATGCCTGCACCAAAGACTTCAAACTTAGTCCTCGCAGATCCTCTAGAACTAAGAAACACAATAATAAGTACAGAGATTGATCCATGGAAATTGCGGGGCTGGTTTATTTGGATAAAAATCATACAACATATATTCACAATTGACAATTTTTTTCGAATCAAAATGCTAACGGTGATTGGTTGCAATTTTTTTGCTGGAAGAGAACATGTATATGCTTTGTATTCCACTCTGGTTCTTAAGGCAGATTTTTGCGTGTTTGGGCAAACCTTAAGGTCTTGAAGGGCAGCAAAAAATTTTAGTGTGGTTAGTTTTCCTAATGTTAATTCTTTTATTTTTCAAATGTTTTGATTCGGGTAAAGTCATAACGCACCCCAAACAAATTTTAAATCATCTTTGATATTGAATAAAGGTCTGGTTTAATTAAAAGAATAAAAAAATATTCCATGCGAAGCTGGTTTCACCAGACAATATGCTAATATATTCCCCTGCGATTGGTATGCTTAATCTTCTTTATCTCTGAAAAGCTAATCAACACACCATTGAATTGATGATTGTTGTAATCACATTCATCCAAGGATAAGTATTGTATATGTGGTATTGTCCTCATATGAACCCTCACAGTAAGGTTGAATTAGATTGTAACGTGACATGCCTTTGGAGGCAGCTAAGTGTATCCCAACATTATAGCAAGTTCTTCAGCTTGACTATTGGTAGCATGGGAAAGATTGTTAGTTAAACCTGTCTATCCATTGTCCCCAACTATCTCTGTTGTAGGGCTGAACAACAAAACTGAATGAACCGATCAAATCACCCAAACCAAACCAAACCGACCAATTTGGTTTGGTTTTGTTTCAGTTTCGGTTCGGTTTGGTACGCACTATTTTAAAAACCAAAGGGAACGGTTCGATTTTCGATTTTCGATTTTAGGTTAAAAACTGAGGAAACTGAACTAAACTGATACATATGTTTATTTTTTAATTTTATAAGTTTCGTATAAAATTAATAATAATATATTATTTTTGCCAGTTCGGTTCGGTTTTCGATTTCATTGAATTTTATTTGGCTTTCGGTTTCATTGAATTTATTATTACGCATTCAATTTGTTTTGGTTTGAATTTCTATCAAATCAACTGATATGGTTATGTAAAATTTGGGCTCATATTGTTATTTTGGTAACAAACAACAGTTTTCAAATTTAGACTTTTCCCTTGTTTGTTTTGGACAGTGAAAAGAGTTTCTAAATGTTTGAACACTCCTTTCTGAGTTTTGGGTGGAGAACAAGACTTTTCTTTCCTGGTTTGAGGTGGAGAACAAAATTCCTAATTTAGAACTTTTGTTTTCCCATAAAACCTTGGTAATTGAAGGAGAATGGAGCAGAAGTTGGTGCTATTTTTTCTGTGCCAAGTTTCTACTGTTTTGGTGCTGCATTTCTGTTGCATCTGTGCTGATTTTCTGTGTCGTGTTTCTACTTTTTTGGTGATGTGTTTATGATGCTTCTATGTTGCGTTTATGTTGCATCTATGTTGTGTATCTGCTGCGATTGTGTTGCGTTTGTTACTGCAGTGCTTGGAAGGTTGTTGCGTTTTTGTTAGTAAACTTGTTTAGTGAAACTTTGTATCTTCACATCTTATTCTTTGAATAAATAAGAAGTGGGACCATCATTATTTGTGGAGTAGGCAAGTTGCCAAACCACATAATATCCTTGTGTTCGTGCGTGCTAATGTTACTATTTTGTTGTCGTCTTTGCACTATTGATAACAAGTGGTATCAGAGCCAAGTCCTTTGACCTTAGAGTTAGAAGATGGGTGAAAGTTCGAGTTTTTTGGATTCAAAGTTCGCGATGGGGACTTCAATATATGGGATCGAGAAATTTAATGACAAAACAACTTTGGTTTATGGAAAACCCAAGTGAATGACATTCTCATAAAAAAAATTATATAAGGCTTTGAAGAGCAAGCCTGAGAAGATGGAGAATGATGAATGGGAAGAACTTGATTTGAGTGCTTGTAGAATGATCCGTTTGTGCTTATCGAAAGATGTGATCTACAACTACCAGAAGAAAACCAAAGCGAAGTATCTCTGGAAGAAGTTGAAAAATATGTTTTTGAAAAAGTCTCTCACAATGATGCTTTATCTCAAGAATGAACTCTACAAGTTCAATATGGATCCGAATGAGTCTATGAACGAATACATTAATTACATTTGAAAAATTATTACTTATTTATCTAACTTGGGAGATGAAGTTAATGATCAAGATAAAGCCACTGTTTTACTTTGTATTCTTCCTGATTCGTATGACACACTAGTTGATACCCTTTTGTATGGTGAACAAAAAAATACATTCAATGAGGTTACTTCAACCTTGTTGTCTAAGACTTCTAGGAAGCAAGATGCTGGTGATGAGGTTCAAACTGAAGGCTTTGTTGCTGGGGGTAGGACAAAGTATAAAGGTAAAGGGAAAAGTATTGAGCCCTCAAATTCTAGAGGTTATGATAATCTTGAATGCTACTATCGTCACCTGGTTGGTCACATAGTGAAGGATTGTCCTAAGCTTAAGGCTAAGGAGGAAAGGAAGAAAAAATTGTTAGAAAAGAAAGCAGCGTTTGTGGCTCAAACATCTATTTTTTCTGATGTTGATGAGGTGTTGACTTCTAGCGATTATATATCAGATGGATGATTATTGGACTCGGGCGCCACGTATCATATGTGCCCTAATAGGGAGTGGTTCACTTCCTACAAATCCGTACAAGGTGGAAATGTTTTAATGGGAAATGAAAATGTTTGCATAACTATTGAAGTTGGTACAATTCGAGTTCAGATGTTTGGTGGAGCTGTTAGAGCTTTGATAAAGGTAAGACATGTTCTTGACTTGCGTAAAAGTTTAATTTTTTTGGGGGTTTTAGAATCTGGTGGGCCCAAATTTAGAGGTGAGTGTGGACTTCTAAAAATCTACTATGATGACCAATTGATGATGGTGGGAAAGAGATATGGAAATTTGTATTTCCTTGATGGAAAGGTTGTTGTAGGTGGAACATCCATATCTCAAATTGATGAGCCACAATTGATTTCTACACGATCATGGCACATGTGCCTCGGGCACATGAGTGAGACTGGTATGAATATATAAAGTAAAAGAGGTTTCCTTGGTAAAGATGAAATGACAAAACTGGTGTGAGTGAGGCTCGTATGAATATTTTAAGTAAAAGAGGTTTGCTTGGTAAAGATGAGATGACAAAGTTAGATTTTTGTGAGCATTGTGTCTTTGGTAAGCAATGTAAAGCAAATTTTGGTACAACACATCATCGTACCAATGGAGTTTTAGATTACATCCATTCAGACATTTGGGGACCCTCAAGAGTTGTTTCTAAATAGGGTGCAAGATATTTTGTGACCTTCATCGATGACTTTTTGCGGATAGTTTGGTTGTACACCATGAAACAAAAATAAAAAATCACCGATTTGTTTGTAAAATGGAAAGCTATGGCTAAGAAATAGACATGCAGAGTTGTGAAAATGATTAGATCAAATAATGAGGGAGAATACACTAATGACCCTTTGGAGGAATTTTGCAAAAGGGAAGGAATCAAGCGACACTTTACAGTGAGGGGGATGCCTCAATAGAATGGGTTAGCAGAGCGTACGAACCAAACCCTTCTGGAGAGAGCACGGTTCGTGTTATCCAATTCTGGACTGGGTAAGGAATTTTGGGCTGAAGCAGTCAACACAACGAGTTTTCTCATAAATCAATCACTATCAACAGCTATTGGGATGAAAACACCAATGGGGTATGGACTGGAACCGCTCATGATTAATGTTCCCTAAAGATATTTGGTTGTCCTGCTTACTTTCATGTAAATGAAGATTAAATTGAAGTACATGCAAGAAAAACAATTTTCTTGGGGTTTCAGCATGGAGTTAAGGGGTATAGATTGTGGTGTCTTGAATTGCAGAAATTTATAATAAGCAAGGACGTTACTTTCAATGAGTTAGACATGCTTAATTCAAAGGAGGTTGGTAAAAATTTGGGTAATGATGAGATTGGCAAGGATGATGATGATGTATACCAGGTGCAGTTTACTGTGGTTCCTAGTGAGTCTTTTATGCATGGGAAGGTTGCTACTAATGAGGTAGTACTTAAAAATGTGCCAGATATTGTAGTTGAAGAGGTTCCAGTTGAGGAACAAAATCAACAACAGAGGGAGCCATCTCTTCAAAAGAACCATACTTGGGATTTGGTAATGTTACCAAAAGGGAAGAAACCTATTGGGTGTAAGTGGATTTATATTGTTAAGGAAAGTTCTCCAAACTCCGAAGGTAATTGTGTACATTACAAGGCAATACTGGTAGTAAAAGAGTATGCACAGTTGGAGGGTGTTGATTATAATGAAATTTTCTCTCCACTGGTGAAACACACCTCGATTCGAGTCCTTTTAGCTTTAGTTGCACAGTTAGACTTGGAGCTTGAGCAATTAAATGTCAAAATTGTGTTCTTGCATGTAGATTTGGAAGAGGATATCTACGTGTCTCAGCCTGATGGCTTTGTAGTTGATGGTAAGGAAGATTATGTGTGCAAACTAAAGTCTTTATATGGTTTGAACCAGTCACCGTGGCAATGATACAAAAAGTTTGACATGTTTATGTTGGCACAAAGGTATACACATAGTGAACATGATCATTGTGTGTATTTTCGTAATTTTGGTGATGGGTCTTTTACCTATCTCCTGTTGTATGTGGATGACATGCTCATTGCAGAAAGGAACATGGAAAAGGTTGATTCCTTGAAACTACGATTGAAAGCAGAGTCTGAGATGAAAGATTTAGGTTATACCAAGAAGATACTTGGGATGGAGATTGATAGAGATACGAAACAGAGGTTTCTCTGTCTCACTCAAAAGGCATACTTAGCTAAGGTAATGGCTCGCTTTGGGATGCAAGAGTTAAGTATGTTGTTAGCTGCTCACTTCAAAATTTATGGATCTATGTCTCCAACTAACGAGGAGAAGCATGAATATATGTCTCAAGTTTCGTATGCTAGTGTCATTGGGAGTCTCATGTATGCAATGGTGTGTACTCGTCCTAATCTTGCACATGCGGTTAGCATTGTTTCTCGGTATATGTCAAATCCTTGTAAAAAAACATTGGCAAGCTGTCAAATAGATTTTGCGATGTCTTCAAGGTACGTTGAATGTTGGGTTAGTTTTTTAGAAGAACAAGTTGTCACATTTATGTGGTTTTGCGGATGGGAACTATGCTGGTGATTTGGACAGACGAAGATCTACTACAGGTTATTGTTTTTTGTTGCATGCATGGAATGAGTTTTCGCAAAATCTCACCGAATTTTTTGTTTTCTTTAATTATGAAAAGAAAAAAGGCGAAATGTAAATTTACATTTTTTCGAGTTGTTTTTGAAAGTTTTTTCATAAAATTCAGTTTTTTTTTTGCCAAAAAACAACTCAGTGACCAAATTTTCATTTTTTTGACAAATTTTGGAGTTTCTTTCGTAAATTTTGAGTTTTTTAATTATCATTTCTCCTAATTATTTATTTATTTTTTAAACAACCCCCTGGTTTTTTTAATTATAATTTGATTTCATGTTTGTTTTATTTCTTGGTATTTAGGCTTCATTTAATGTGTTTAATATATTTATTTACATTTTTTTCACATATTTCATATACCCTCGAAATGCATTATATATATTTCATGTATTCTCAAAGTTCTTACATTTTTTCTTTACACACTGATATATTTCTCGAAAGATTTCTCAAAATCGGGAGACCGAAATTAACTCAAAACATGAAGTCACAATCCTTGGTTTATGGTGGTCCCGTTTGTTGGAGGTATTCGTTACAATCTACAATTGCTTTTCTACAATAGAAGCAGAGTATACGGCTATAACAAAGGTAGTGAAGGAAGTTATTTGGCTTCAAGGCTTGATTTGGGATTTTCTCAAAAGGAAGTAACTGTTCATTGCGACAGTCGGAGTGCAATTCATTTTGCTAAGAATCAAGTTCATCATGCTCGCACTAAACATATAATGTTCGTTTTCATTTTGTTCAGGATGTTATCAATAATGGTTATGTCAATTTTCAAAAGAGTGGCACTAAGGATAATGTGGCGGATGTGATGACTCGGGTGTTAACTGCGATCAAGTTTGAGTAATGTCTCAACTTGATCAATGTTCTTCGTTGTTAATGCCCTTTTTGGGGGGCATTTGTGTAGTGATGATGGTTTGAGTCTTGGAGTAGTGTCGTTTTCATGCCAAGGTGGAGATATATGGGAGTGGCCTGAAATATAAGCCAAGGTGGAAATTGTAGAATTTTGGCTCATATTGTTTTTAGTAACAAACAAAAGTTTTCAAATCGGGACTTTTCCCTTGTGTGTTTTGGACAGTGAAAGGAGTTTTTATTTGTTTGGACTTCCATTTCCTAGTTTGAGGTGGAGAACAAGAGTTCCTAATTTAGGACTCTTACTTTCCCATGAAGCCTTGGTGATTGAAGGAGAACGGGGCAGGAGTATATGCTATTTTTTCTGTGTTGAGTATATGTTGTTTCGGTGCTGCATTTCTGTTATTTCGGTGGGGTGTTTATGCTACATCTGTGATGATTTTCGGTGTTGCGTTTCTACTGCATCTATGTTGATTTTTTGTGTTGTGTTTCTATTGTTTTGGTGTTGCGCTTATATTGTTTATGTGTTGCATTTATGCTACGATTATGCAGAGTTTGTCACTGCAATGTTTGGGAGGTTGTTGCATTCCTGTTAGTAAACTCTTGTTTAGTGAAACTTTGTATCTTCGTATCTTATACTTGGAAATAATAAGAACTAAGACCATCATTGTCACGACCCGATCCACATGATACAATATTGTCCGCTCTGGGCCCAACCTAACTACCCGCACAGCTTTAAAACGCGTTGTGTCATGTAGATCCAAACTCGTACATATATAGCACATCTCCATCCCTCACCCAGGCGATGTGGGACTATAACACCGAGGTAGCCGCCAGCCTCTGAGCCCGCCCATACTTGGTAGCCTGCCAGCCTCCTGAGCCCGCCCACACATGGAGCTGCCAGCCTCAGAGCCCGCCCACACAAGGTAGCCCGTCAGCCTCAGAGCTTGCCCACTCAGGGTATTACAATCATCATTCGTGGAGTAGGCAAGTTGTTGAACCACGTAATATCCTTGTGTTCATTGTGTGTTATTGTTACTATTTTGTTGTCGTATTTGCACTATTGATGATAGATTCAATTTACGGTTTCAGGTTAAAACCGTAGACCAAACCATGAACAACCCCACTCAATTGGACTAGCTAAAGTCACAACTGTTGAGAGTATATCATGGGGATTAAAGAGCATCCTTTAACCATTTAGCAAATATGTAACGGTCCGTCACAAAAGGCTTAAATGTTCATCTCACTTGAAATTTGAACTTTAAAAAGAGTTAAAATAAAAGAAAGTCCCAACGATAAAGTAAGAATCGATATTCAACATCATTATATACAAATACATACAACTTATCTTCTTCTTTTTCTTTAAAGTCAAGATAAAAATTAAAACAATGCTTACAAAACATAGAGAGATTAAGGATAGATAGGAAAAAGATAAATGATAATTAAATAGATAAATAAACATTTGGGTATGTTTCGTAAGATAAGTGTGATACGTTTTTAAGGAGGTAAAACAACGACTTTGTTGGAAATAGTTGTTGCCTCGGATCCTAATGATAGGGGCATAATTAGGCTATTTTTAGTACCATATTTCTATATATATTTTTAGCTATTACTTGTTAATTATGGTACTAATTGTTATTTTCATGTTTGTGTAGGTTTCCAATTACAATATTTTAAAATAGAAGCAAATTGGCAATTTAGAAATACTAATTGCACAAGGAAATCACACAAACAAGGAAACAAGGAACCCACACCAACAAGGAAACCACAGAAAGAAGAAAACAAGAATAAAAAGGGGACGATACCTGGTTTTGAGAGATCATCCATCCACAGCCTCAACAACAAGCCCTAACCCTCGTTACAGCCGCAATTCCTTCTTGTTCGCACAACTGCATAGCCAAACAACCACCGATCACCAATCAGACCTTTCACCTCGCACCCGATCGCAATCCATCTCCTCTGTTCGTCACAAATCACACAAAACAACCCTCACCTTACCTCTCCCTCTCTTGCCCGATCCATCTCCGTCCAATTCCTCTCCCTGTTTGGCTCCCATCACATCCACACAGACACCGTCTTCATCTCCTTCTCACCTAATCTCTCTTTCACCCGATCGCCATCCCCATCACTCTTTCGCTGTCCCTGATTATCGCCACTCATCGTCACCTCGCCAAACCCTAGCCGCCGTCCTAAATCCATAGCCCCCTAATCACAACCTCCTCGACAACATCTGATTTCCCTCTCTCGTTGTCCCTCGTCATCCCCTTCTCTCTCACACTCTGATTCACAAGCAGATTGAGAAGTGAGGAAGGAGCAGATCGTGAAGAGGAAGGAGCAGAGAAACTGGTGAAGCAGATCGCAGATCGCGAAGTGAAGGAGGAGTTTGCGCTATTTGCACCCCAACACTCCTCTCTCTACCACCACGGATTAGTCTACAATGTTTTTTCTCATCTCTTAACTCTTTCTCTTAATTTTAGTTTGATATTTAATTATGTATTGTTATTCGAACATAATTAATATGTCTAGCTAAACTCCTCTTAGTTAAGGGTGGATTCGAAGCCTCGAACATGTGCTTTATAAACTAATTGAATTTAATCTTCCTTGCTATTAGTGATTGTGTTTTGCTTAACTTCTTTATAGATAACTTTTCTTTGTATGTTTGTTAAGGTGGCCAACTTAGTAAACATGCTAGGATCTGGGGCTAGAGTATAGGAGAGTTTCACCTAATTGTTATAATCATGTAATCACAAGTAGTAAATACCAAGGAACGTTGGTAAGGTTAAGTAAAAACCTAGGCAAGAACAAGATGCTGATCATACTTGTAATTGCCTAGTCAGTGTTCATATTTTCCACAAAACTTAATGATCTTAGATTGTTATTTAACTTGCGATTCCTGTTTAGATAGCATGATAAGAATAGTTTGAAATCGACGCTTAGTTTAATTCAACGAACTTGGGAAAATAATAAGATTAATGCAGTGCGGTCACGGTTAGTCTTGAGCATTGTCTCTCGCGAGTTAGCAAGTGATTATTGAAGATTGATTTATAAGCATATGTTTGGTGTGTGGAGATAAACCCTTAGCGAATTTCTCACCTTTGCCATCCCTTTAGTTTTATTATCTTTATAGTAATTTTCGTAGTTATTTTCATAGTTTAATTTAGAAAATCCAATCCGCCATTATTTAATTAATTAGGTTGTTAGTTGTATTTTAGTTATTATTAGTGTTAATTGACAGGCCCTCTAATCCTCGGTCTAGAACGATCCCTATTTATTCTATACTACAATCACAAAACAGGGTATTAAGTTGTGTGCTACTAAAATAGCGCATCAATTTTTGGCGCCGTTGCCGGGGATTAGAAAATTTGTTGATTACTTAATTAGTTTTTATTTATTTATTTATTTTTATTGATTTTTTTTCTTCTTTCTATCTTTATCTTAGGTACTAGTTCATGCGCAATAGGAGATCCAGCGAAAACTTAGTAGAATACGATTCAGAGCCTGAGAAAACATTTAGAAGACGAAGAAGAGAAACAAAAGAGCCACAAACATCTAGCTCTGAATCTGAATCTGAAGAGTTCGACATGGGAGATAATAGATCTATTAAAGAACTTTCAGCATCCACCTTGGACAATGCCGCACCCTTGTGCATTCCGTATCCATTAGCCGCGCAGGGCAAGACTGAGTCATTTGAGCTGAAATCCAGCCTACTTCATCATATTCCGAAGTATCATGGTCTTTCTATGGAGGATCCAAATAAACATTTAAAGGAATTTGAAGTTGTATGCTCCAGTATGACGCCAATAAATGTGGATGAAAACATCCTAAAGTTGAGAGCATTCCCCTTTTCTCTGGCTGATAGGGCTAAGGATTGGCTCTATGAACTACCTTCCGGAACAATATATTCTTGGGAGAGCATGAAGAAGGTGTTTCTAGATAAATTCTTCCCAACTTCCAAAATTATCTTGTTGATGAAGAAAATCAGTGGCATACAGCAAGGTCCAGGAGAATCATATTCGTCTTACTATGAGCGTTTCAAAACTCTCATAGCATCATGCTCGCAGCATCAGATGAAGGAGGAGCTCTTTATTCAATACTTTTATGAGGGATTGCTTCCTCTTGAGCGACATATGTTAGATGCAGCGGCAGGAGGACATTTGGTTGATAAAACTCCAGCAGCAGCAAAAACTTTGATTGCAAACCGAGCTTTAAATGCCCAGCAGTATGAAGGAATTGGAGAGCCTTCACGCCAAGTCAATGAGGTAAGTACTAATTCTAGTTTGGAAGCTCAAATGGCTAATCTTACCTCACTTGTGACTCAGGCCCTAGGGAAGCCGAATATGCTAGGAGTTGCACAAGTTTGTGGCGTGTGTACAAAGCCAGAACATCCATCTGATCAATGTCCTCAACTGATTGAGAATGGCGGTTGGGAGAATGTTAATGCAATAGGTTTTCAGGGGCAAAATCACTATAGGAATAATCCTCATTCGAACACCTACAATGAAGGTTGGAGAAATCACCTAAGTTTTGGATGGAGAAATTCATAACAACCTCAACAACAGACTTCGAATCGGTCGCCCAAAGGCAATCAGAACCACCTCAGCACAATTCAGGAATGCCCCTTAATTATGATGAGATTTTGAAATCGTTGACTATTTCTCAGCAAAACCAATCAAAGGATATAGCAGATTTGAAACTACAAATGGGACAGATAACTGAGTTTATTGGACAAATTCGCGAGCAAGGAAAACCTCCTAGTTCTACCATTCAAAATCCGAAAGGTGGGTTTGAAACCGCAAAAGCAATTACATTGAGGAGTGGTAGGCAAATTGAGAATGAGCCAATAGTCCCTGAACAGAGTCGAAATAAGAAAGCTGAGTTACAGAAGGATGATCCAGCCATCATTGAAACACCAGAGCTCCAAGGTAAGAAGGTGAGCATTCCAAATTCATTTTCTGCTAATCTTGTTCCACCTTTTGTGCCTTTTCCAGGTAGGTTTGCCAAATCTAGAAAAGATGAACAGGATAAGGAAATTTTGGAAACTTTCCGAAAAGTCCAAGTCAATATTTTGCTTCTTGATGCTATTAAGCAAGTGCCTAAGTATGCAAAATTTTTGAAAGAGCTTTGCACAACAAAGAGACGACTTCAAGACGGAGAGGTAGTTAAGGTAAGTGAGAATGTCTCCGCAGTTCTTCAAAGGAAATTTCCACCGAAGTGTAAGGATCCAGGTAGTTTCACTATCCCTTGTGTTATCGGTAATACTAAAATTGACAATGCAATGTTAGACTTAGGTGCCTCAATTAATGTTATGCCATATTCTGTTTATCGTTCTATGAATCTTGGGGAACTAAAAAATGATGGTGTAATTATTCAATTGGCTGACAGCTCTAATGCATATCCGCGAGGTTTCTATGTGCTGGTGCAGGTTAATCATTTGATCTTCTCAGCAGATTTCTATGTGCTTGAAATGGAAGATTCGGCATTGTCAACACCTTTGCCTCTTATTTTAGGGCGCCCCTTCATGAAAACTGCAAGAACAAATATTGATGTGCATGCAGAGAAACTGACAATGGAATTTGATGGTGATGTGATTGGCTTCAACATCTTTGAAGCCATGAGGTACCCTGTTGATAATCATTCTTGTTTTTCTATTGACGTGGTGGATATTTTGTCCCCGGAATTTCTTGACGTCATAACGATGATGAACTTGAAATCACCATTATTACTAGCGCCGGATATGAGAGAAATAGAGTCCTTTGTGACAATATGAAGATCTCGGCCGATAACATGAGGGAGGAGATCATTGAGACTGTGGCAACCTTTGAGTCAATGCCACGAATTGTTAGTGAGTTACCTCCCCCAATTATTATTCCCTCGTCTACTAATAAACTTTTACCTTCTGTGATTCAGGCACCTACACTTGAGCTTAAACCGTTACCGGATCGTTTGAAGTACGCGTATTTGGGAGATGATGAGACATTGCCTGTCATCATATCATCATCACTCACAAATTTAGAGGAGGAAAAGCTTATTCGAGTTTTGAAGGAATACAAGACTGCAATTGGGTGGACATTGGCAGACATAAAGGGTATTAGCCCTACCACTTGTATGCACCGTATACTTCTTGAGGAAGGTGCAAAACCCATTAGAGAAGCTCAGCGCCGCCTAAACCCCCCTATGATGGAAGTTGTGAAGAAAGAAATCATTAAACTCCTTGATTGTGGCGTGATTTACCCTATTTCAGATAGCAAATGGGTTTCACCAATGCAAATAGTGTCGAAGAAGTCTGGCATAACTGTGGTAAAGAACGAGGAAAATGAGTTGGTTCCCACGCGAATACAAACAGGGTGGCGGGTTTGTATTGACTATAGAAAGTTGAATGCAACTACAAGAAAAGATCATTTCCTCTTCCCTTTATTGATTAATTGCTTGAAAGGTTGGTCGGTCATTCTTTTTATTGTTTTCTTGATGGTTATTCAGGATATAATCAGATTGTCATCGCTCCAGAGGATCAAGAAAAGACAACCCTTACATGTCCATTCGTCACTTTCGCATATAGAAGAATGCCATTCGGTTTGTGTAATGCCCCAGCTACCTTCCAGAGATGTATGGTAAGTATATTTTCAGACTTTATTGAAAAAATCATTGAGGTTTTTATGGATGATTTTAGTGTTTTCGGTGATTCTTTTGACCATTGTCTAGATAATCTTGCATTGATTCTGAAGCGATGCATTGAGGTTAACCTTGTATTAAATTGGGAAAAATGTCACTTTATGGTTAACCAAGGTATTGTTTTAGGTCATGTGATTTCAGCTAGGGGTATTGAGGTTGATAAAGCTAAAATAGATCTTGTACGTTACTTACCCTCTCCTACTTCGGTGAGAGAGGTTCGTTCTTTTCTTGGACATGCAAGATTCTATCGGCGATTTATCAAATATTTTTCTAAGGTTTCTGGACCACTATGTCGACTCCTACAAAAAGATGTGCCATTTGAGTTCAATAATGACTGTCAGACAACGTTTGACAAGCTTAAGGAGTTGTTGACATCAACACATATCATTGCACCACCGGATTGGAGTCTTCCATTTGAACTTATGTGTGACGCATCAGATTATGCCTTAGGAGCAGTTTTAGGCCAACGGAGGGACAAACGTCTTCACGTCATCTACTATGCCTCCCGAACCTTGAATGACGCTCAATTGAATTATTCCATAACTGAAAAAGAACTTTTAGCTGTTATATTTGCTTTGGAGAAATTTCGATCTTATTTAATTGGAACTAAAGTTATAATTTTCTCTGATCATGCAGCTTTAAAATACTTGCTTACGAAAAAAGAAGTGAAACCGAGACTTATACGGTGGATACTTCTTCTTCAAGAGTTTGATGTGGAGACCAGGGATAAAAAAGGGAGTGAAAACGTGGTAGCTGACCACATGAGCCGTTTGGTGTGCAATGAGGAACCCCAGCCAATTCTTGAGACTTTTCCTGACGAGCAACTATTTTTGGTCGAGGTAAGTGAACCATGGTATGCTGATATTGTAAATTACCTTGTATCCAAACAGATTCCGAACACCTTAACTCGAGTTCAGAAGGATAAGCTCAAGAAAGTGGCTAAACAGTTTGTATGGGATGATCCCTATCTATGGAAGCATTGTACCGATCAACTAATTAGAAGGTGCGTACCCGATTCTGAATTTAATTCAATATTGACATATTGTCATTCCTATGCTTGTGGGGGACACTTTGGAACTCAAAGAACAACTCGTAAGGTTTTAGAATGTGGATTTTATTGGCCCACTTTATTTAAGGATGCCAAATTATTTTGCATGACTTGTGACCGGTGTCAAAGAACAGGTAATTTAGGCCCTAGAGATCAAATGCCACAACATCCTATATATAATGTGGAAATCTTCGATGTATGGGGTATTGATTTCATGGGTCCATTTCCTTATTCTAATGGTTTCATATATATATTGCTTGGTGTGGATTATGTTTCAAAGTGGGTGGAAGCAAAAGCCACCCGTACTGACGATTCCAAAGTTGTTGCAACATTTATTCATTCTAACATTTTTGTAAGATTTGGAATGCCGCGAGTGATTATAAATGATGGAGGTTCCCATTTTTGCAACCGTACAATTGAAGTTTTGCTTAAGAAATACAATGTCACACATAAGGTTTCAACACCTTATCATCCCCAAACAAGTGGACAAGCCGAAGTTTCAAATCATGAAATCAAGGGAATACTTGAAAAAACAGTAAAGCCCACTCGCAAAGATTGGAGCATACGACTTGATGATGCTTTATGAGCATATCGAACAACATATAAGACACCTATAGGGATGTCTCCCTTTCGGATTGTATATGGGAAACCGTGTCATTTACCGGTTGAGCTAGAACATAAGGCGCATTGGGCTATTAAGACTTTCAATATGAACATTGATGATGCTGGCCTTCATAGGAAATTGCAGCTGAACGAGATTGAAGAGATTCAGAATGACGCATATGAGAGTGTCGGGATTTATAAGGAGAAAACTAAAGCTTTTCATGATCGCATGATCCGTGGAAAGACTTTTGTGGTTGGCCAGAAAGTCTTACTTTTTCAGTCACGCCTTAAACTTTTTCCCGGTAAGTTACGTTCTAGATGGGTTGGTCCTTTTATTGTTACAATGTTTTTTCCCATGGTGCTATATAGGTGAAAAATGTCACAACTGGAAATGAGTTCAAGGTGAATGGGCATCGACTTAAGCCCTATTATGAGTCATTTGTGGAACATGACGTGGAGGACGTATCACTCCATGTTCCCACTTATTCTGAGGATTAATTGGAGATACCGTCAGGCTGCATGACGTTAAGACAAGCGCTTCTTGGGAGGCAACCCAATCAGATTTGCTTTCTTTATCCCTTTATTTTCTTTTTGCTTTTGTTTGTTTGTAGTTTGTTTTTCCGCGTTTAAATCTTTCATTACATGTGCTATAATCTATTAATAAGTGTGGGGGGAACAAAACGTTGTTTTTATTTAAAAAAAAATTAAAAAAAAAGTGTCAGTCCCTTAAAAAAATATAAAAAAATGTTGGTTTTTATTTTCTTTGTTGGTATTAGTGTCATAAAAAAAAAATTATAGTTTGTTTGAGTCTTAGGATACTTTCCAACACAATGATGAGATTTGGTTTTTAATTGCATGACTTTAAGGTGATTTATAAACATGATTTAAGATCTAATATTATTCTTTGGTTAATGCTTATTCATGGTCATCATATGCAAATTCACATGTAATCAACTTAGTAATTGATACTCATAGCATGTTTAATTGAATTTAACTCATTATAACCCATATGTGAGTTTTGAGCCTATTGTTCCTTTGATTTTGAGAGTTTTTAGTTAGGTAATCTTTTATTTCTTTTGTCAATAATCAATCGTTGCATGATCTCAATTTTGTTTGCTTTGGTTGCTACTTAGATTGCTTTCAAAATTAAGAATTAAACACTAGAACTTTTATTAATTTCGTTCAAAGCATCATATTGAATTGCATGACATGCTTGACATGATAAAGGCACCTAGTTTCCACCATTGCCAAATAAGCCCGATCCATAATATATTTCCTTTAGGTTAACCCCATTGAGCCTGTTATTAAGCCTTTTGTTTCATTACCCTCATTTTCTATCCCTAATCTAATAAAAAGAGTGGAGCATAATTTGATTTGCAAAGGCTTTATTGTGGTTCAAGGTATGTTGAAAAACAAGTGTGGGGGAAGACCCTTGTGGTAAACAGTTCAAGAAGAAAGAGTTGAAAGAAAAAAAAAATGAAAAAAAAAAGTTACAAAAGGGATATAAGTCCTTATCTATATCCATTCAGTATTACAGTACCATACAGATAGTTCAATTCTTTTCAGTAGATACAAAATAATTGTTGAAGCTCTTCATTATCAATGGGCCACCTCGTCATTTTCCCACTTATGTCTTGAACCATATGATTCTTTGCTAATGTCTCTAATCTTATTGCATGCTTTCACCATTTCTTCAAGCCCTTTGAAAATTTCATATCCGTTCTTTCTCTTCCCTTGACTTCTGGCCCCATTACAACCTGAATTAAGACCTTTTGATTGAGTGTGTCTTGCAATGTCACGATGTGGAGATTTAAATGAGGTATGAGAATATGGTGTCCCTAGTTCTTGCATTCAAGTAGTAGCATTCCTTCCATGAGATCATATATCTAAAAAAAAAAAAGTCAGAAAATGCCATTCTTTCTTGTTATATCATATGTGAGCTATTTGTTTCCCTTTTACATCAATCCTCTCACATATAACTAGAATAGGAAGAGTGATTTTACCAAACAATCAGTGAAAAAGAAAAGAGTGCATCCAATGAGATTTTTGGGTTAATTCTTCTTGGCACGCGCTTGAGTTTCACAGTCACTAGAATTGATTTAATTGTAAATTTTTATATCATTGCTATGAACGTGTATTAATTTTCGAATGATGTGGATTTAATCTTGTGTTTACAAAGAATCTTAACATGTCATGATCCGTTGAAAATCTCTGAGACAAATGTTGGAAAGTATAGATTGAGTCATTTGAGTCTTTTATTTTTGTTTCTTGGATTTGCTCGAGGACTAGCAAAAGATAAGTGTGGGGGGGATTTGATAGGGGCATAATTAGGCTATTTTTAGTATCATATTTCTATATATATTTTTAGCTATTACTTGTTAATTATGGTACTAATTGCTATTTTCATGTTTGTGTAGGTTTCCAATTACAATATTTTAAAATAGAAGCAAATTGGCAATTTAGAAATACTAATTGCACAAGGAAATCACACAAGCAGGGAAATCACACAAACAAGGAAACAAAGAACCCACACCAACAAGAAAACCACTGAAAGAAGAAAACAAGAATAAAAAGGGGACAATACCTGGCTTTGAGAGATCATCCATCCACAACCTCCACAACTAGCCCTAACCCTCGTTACAGCCGCAATTCCTTCCTGTTCGCACAACCGCATAGCCACACAACCACCGATCACCAATCAGACCTTTCACCTCGCACCCGGTCGCAATCCATCTCCTCTGTTCGTCACAAATCACACAAAACAACCCTCGCCTTACCTCTCCCTCTCTTGCCTGATCCATCTCTGTCCAATTCCTCTCCCTGTTTCGCTCCCATCACAGCCACACAGACACCGTCTTCATCTCCTTCTCACCTGATCTCTCTCTCACCCGATCGCCATCCCCCTCACTCTTTCGCTATCCCTGATTATCGCCACCCATCGTCACCTCACCAAACCCTAGCCGCCGTCCTGAATCCATAGCCCCCTAATCACAACCTCCTCGACAACATCTGATTGCCCTCTCTCTCGCTGTCCCTAGTCATCCCCTTCTCTTTCACACTCTAATTCACAAACAGATTGAGAAGTGAGGAAGGAGAAGATCGTGAAGAGAAAGGAGCATAGAAACTGGTGAAGTAGATCGCAGATCGCAAAGTGAAGGAAGAGTTCGCGCTATTTGCACCCATCACTCCTCTCTCTACCACCACGGATCAGTCTACAGTGTTTTGTCTCATCTCTTAACTCTTTCTCTTAATTTTAGTTTGATATTTAATTATGTATTGCTATTCGAACATAATTAATATGTCTAGCTAAACTCCTCTTAGTTAAGGGTGGATTCGAAGCCCCGAACATGTGCTTTATAAACTAATTGAATTTAATCTTCCTTGCTATTAGTGATTGTGTTTTGCTTAACTTCTTTATAGATAAATTTTCTTTGTATGTTTGTTAAGGTGGCCAACTTAGTAAGCATGCTAGGATCTGGGGCTAGAGTATAGGAGAGTTTCACCTAATTGTCATAATCTTGTATTCACAAGTAGTAAATACCAAGGAACGTTGGTAAGGTTAAGTAAAAACCTAGGCAAGAACAAGATGTTGATCATACTTGTAATTGCCTAGTCAGTGTTCATATTTTTCACAAAACTTAATGATCTTAGATTGTTATTTAACTTGCGATTCCTGTTAGATAGCATGATAAGAATAGTTTGAAAGCGACGCTTAGTTTAATTCAACGAACTTGGGAAAATAATAAGATTAATGCAGTGCGGTCACGGTTAGTCTTGAGCATTGTCTCTCACGAGTTAGCAAGTGATTATTGAAGATAGATTTATAAGCATATATTTGGCGTGTGGAGATAAACCCTTAGCTAATTTCTCACCTTTGCCATCCCTTTAGTTTTATTATCTTTTTAGTAATTTTCGTAGTTATTTTCATAGTTTAATTTAGAAAATCCAATCCCCCATTATTTAATTAATTAGGTTGTTAGTTGTCTTTTAGTTATTATTAGTGTTAATTGACAAGCCCTCTAATCCCCGATTTAGAACGATCCCTACTTATTCTATACTACAATCACAAAGCAGGGTATTAAGTTGTGTGCTACTAAAATAGCGCATCACCTAACTCTACTCAGGATGGCAACCTAGACCTTGCTCAGGATGGCTGCTTGGGCAAAATCCTGACCCTGCTCATGATGGCTACTCGACATATATAATCCTATATCTACTCAAAATCTTAACCCAACTCAAGATGATTACTTGGATGAGATCATAACCCTGCTCAGGATGTCTACTCGGACAAAATCTTGACCATGCTCAATATGACTACTCAAACAAAATGTTGACTCTACTCAATAAGGCAACTCGAATGGGATCCTGGATTTGCTCAAGATGGCTATTCGAACATATTCCTGATCGTGCATAGGATGACAGCTTGGACGAGGTCCACCTGCAAATCTGTAACTCACACTAGACACCTTTTGGAATCAGGGGGGACTGTCGAGGATGAGCCTATGATGGTTAAGTCAATTTCAACTCGGGAAAACTCTAAGCAATTATAGTTATTCATGAAACTATTATGATGGACATTCTACTTGTGTTAGATGCCCTTTTACCTATTATTCTACTATGATTTTATACAGCCTTAGGTTGTTTGTCGGGGAGACATGACCATTGGCGAGGATCTCAATTTATCTTGTCATTTACATCAAGGTTCATTGTACTAGCCAGAGTGGCACGTGTCAGACATGGTCTAGTAGTTTCTATTAAGTACTAAAATACCCCCTATAGTTTCATATATATAACAAAGGCAACTTTTTTTTGGTAAAGCATAGAGCAATACTATAGATTTAAATACGGTTACAGTACATCTGTCTAGCAGTAGTAGCCAACTCGTGTGCTTCACTATTAAGGTCACAAGGTATATAGTTACAAAACCAAGCACTATGATAAGAAAAAAAGGTGCTTAATGCTACAAATGAGATGACTCCACATCCAGCACAAATTAGTTTGCCAATCTTGGTGGTCCGCATGCAAGATAGTGTGTACAGATCTTGAATCTCCCAGTAGAAATCTCGTCTTCCACTTCCATGCTTGGATAAGAAAAAGTGCCGCCTTTGTTGCAAAGCATTCAGTCATAGTGCTGTCAAAAACTTTCCCTGAAATGGTGCTAGCAATCCGAGCAAGAACTTTGCCAAAGGCATCCACCGCCAAAATACCAATAGCTCGATGTTGTGAAGAAGCGAACAAGCTAGCATCATAAGTTACTACAATCATGTTAGGTTCAAACACATAGGGGATAGGCTAGAGGTTTCGAGAGAGTGAGTGGAGTTTGTGGTGTCTGGTTGACTGGATTTGAGACTTAACAATCCCATTTTGGAGGTTTGTGATATTCACATCATTATTGCATAAAATATCTCCTAATTTATATTTGTTTGAATTTCAAATATCGTATTTTATTCTAATTTTATTTCGTTTTTATGTTTTTTGGAGCTTAAACGGTGAAATCGCCTAAGCGCGACAAGTTTGGAAGAACTAGCCCGAAGTGGTACAAAGTGACAGTGATGGGTGAAATTAGGAGGAACAATTAAATCCAAACCCATCTTAACCTAAACCCAAGCCCAAGTTTTAACCTAAATTCTCAAATTCTATTTATTTTCCTTCCCGCCACACATCTTTTCTCCCTTTTTGAGCTCTCTCCTTTCACGCCTATTTTCTCCTTATATATTTTTCTAGCCTCCCTTCCATTGTTCCATCATCTCTTGGTAGAGACATAGTGGTTTCTCGCCATCACACCTCCACCACATCGTTACAACTTTCTCCTCCCATCATCATCCTCCACTTATTTTCACAGCCACCATCACATCGCCACCAACTGTAGACATAGGGGTTGAGACAACACATCGACACAACCCTCTTATTTTCTGCCCTGCTTCATCATGCCTTCCTCCTCCTTGCTCTTTTCACAAACAGTTTCACCTGACCATCCATTTCGACCTCGTTATCTCTCCCTCACAGACCATCGTTCTTATTCTATTCCGAACAAACAACGAAACACCTCCCTCATTTTCACGCAGAAACAGTCACACAAAAAATCAAAACACCATCTCGCATCACATCGTCTGACAGCCACCACGAAACAGATAACACGTCCCTTGTTATCCACCTCGCCATCATGCCATGTTCTTCCTCTCTCTTGCTCCTCACTCTCTCATTTCCCCTCATCCCTTTATCTTTTTCTCGTAGGCTCAAAAAGAACAAGAAGGAGCAACTCATGGAAGAAGAGATGCAGGGAAGACATGAGGAAGAGGGAGATTTGGAGGGAGAAAAGTGTTTTTTGAAATAGTTTGTTATTGGCACCTCGAGTTGTAGTTAGTACCACCACATGTTGCCTTCCACTATTTGCACCTGCTCTTCGCATCCAGGATTTCAGTCAGATCTACCACAATACACACACGTGAGGAGGACATGGAGTTTCACCAAGTAACCGCCGGATTCACCACCACCATGGGTTTCTGAACCTCGTGCTGAGGGGAAGATGAAACCATGGGTTTCTAGAGTTTGTTGCATTTAAATTACTGTTTTCTTTATGCTTCAGTGTTACATACAATTAATTTCTGAATATTGATAAATTGTTTTCACCGATTATATCCGGTATAATATCTAGACTAGTCGGTAGTTAGAGTATTCTTTGTTGTTGAAGCATGTTTTGATTAATTATGTTAAACTTGTGATTGTGTGTGCCGTAGAAAGACACTCATTACAGGGGTTTAGACTTTTGCTAAAACTAATTGTGAATTTGGATTAATCCTTAGATAAATCGTAATGTTTATCGAAAAATAGTAATTTAGGTTAAACAAGTCTCGAAGAACCTATGGTGCATTCAATGCTTCAGTTCACTTTCTAATTATCTTAATAATTAATTTTTTTGTTGCTCAATTTAGTTTTGTTAATTTAGGAATTTTCAGTTGCCATAACCCCCACTTTAGATTAGTTTGAATAGATTTTAGAATTCGATTGTGTGTTCAATCCTCGTGGGATCTACCCATATTTGCCATTGTCTACCAGTTAAACAACCGTGCATTTGCGGTATAACAAATAGGGTTATTATCTTATTAATTTAGGTTAGTAAAATCCGCATCAAGTTTTTGGCGCCGTTGTCGGGGATTGTAACAATACAATCAAAATCTAGGGTTTATTTTCATTAATTTATAGATTATGAATATTTTTTGTGTTTAGGAACAGTGTTAGGAGTCACTTGCCTATTTGTTTATTTTCATAGTTTGAGTTTTAATTATCTTTTTTTTTTGCATTTATTTTGTAAGCGGTCTTAATATATAAAGGAGCTCAATTGGGAATGAAGTGAAGAGTAGACATCGTAAAACACAAACTGAAGGGAAAAATAACAAAGCAAAGAAAAAAAAAACGCATACTACTGTTTTTGAAGCACCCTCCTGGAGTTCTGGTGAAAGCTATCCTTCTTGGGACCTATATTGCATTGTTAATTTTCCTTTTTAGATTATGATTCGCGTGGATACCCTCAAAAGTCAGCGAGATGTCAGGTGGACAGTGCTTTTGATCAACGACAACTCGACTTTCTAGCCGGCGTTGTAAGTAACTCGAGAGGTTCATGCCAGAGGTAACTTCCCTCCACCGTATCTGCACGCGGTTTATGTTGTGATCACTTGTGTTTTGGTAGTTTTAGGTAGTATTGCATGCAAATTTGAATAGTGGTAGGATTGATTTGCAACTTTCGTGCCCTCTCTCGCGGATAGGTCAACCACCATCTAGTTTAAGGTTAGGAACCTAAGCCTTCAATGTTTAAATTTGTAGTCAACCTAAGAGGACAGGTTTGACGCTCATAGGGTCCCTCTATGGAAGCTTGAAAGCTTAAAGTAGTTAAATGAAAGAACATATCCTATTTAGGAATAGTTCTTGAACTGTCATTTCACTTTGAGTTGAAAAGTGAAAAAAGAGGTAGGAGCAATTCTGTAGTGGCAGATTGATAGGAAATTACCATGCCTCTCTCACGGTTAGGTAAATTATATTGAAATTCAGCCCTGCATTAGTAACAAGACTTTAGGGTAGTCTGCCACTCATCTTGTTTGCGCATCATGTAGGTTTCATTTATGGTTCCGTTGTTTTTATTTTTTTAAAGTTAGATCATCTTCATAGGTTAGGCGTCCATAAAATAAATGAACCCTGTTAAGGAGTGTTGACTTTGAGACTTCGGTGTCCATTAGTTTATGCGTACCTGGGTGCGTGATTCTAAGAGTAGGCTTGTCTGAAAAGACCCTGAGGATTTCTTTGAAGTTCCAATACCTATTTAGATTCATCATCCTTGTCTACTGAGACCAAAAAGATGGTTGAGGAGAAGGCATTTAAGGACTCTCCCCTCTTCCCAGCAGTGTTCCGTCTTGCATTGTCTTACCTGAGACCAAGGAATGTGATTTCCCGAAATATGTCAAAATTTCACCTAATATTTCTTATTTTGAACTTACCGAAATCTCATTCGAAATCCGAAATATGTCAAAATTTTCCTGAGACAAGAAATAAATATTTTAATCTCTGTATATTTTAACATGTTATGATGTTATTTTAGTATCAAAAGTTTGTTATGTGATTGATTATTATGTAATATTCAGTTTGTAAGACACTATGAGTCGTGTGAGACTTTTTATGTAGTATTTAAAAGATTAAAATGCATAATTTATATTGTTAAATTTGAAATCACGACCGAAATTTTTACGTTTTTTCTATAAAAAATGAACGTAATATTTCTTAAAATCAAGGGTCCAAAATTAACTCAAAAACCGAAATCACAATCCTTGCCTGAGACAACTGCAAATAATTTTGAATTCAAACCATCCATTATCCATATTTTGCCCTCTTTTTTTATGGTTTTGTGAAAGAAGATGCATATCTTCATGTCAAGTAATTTCTTGACATATGTGCTACCCTTAAGTACCAAAACTTTTCAGATGATTCGGTCCGTCTTAAGTTGTTTCCATTTTCTCTGAAAAATAAGGCGAAATCGTGGTTAATTTAATTAGAAACAGTATCCATCACAACTTGGGATGCATTGTCAAGAAGTTTTGGCAAAGTATTTCCCCATTCATAAAACGAATGCCCTCCAACGAGATGTGTCTAATTTTCAACAAAAAGAAGGCAAACATTTTTATGAACGTTGGGGAAAGTTCAATGAACTCATTGTTAAGTGTCCCCATCAGAGATTTGAGAAGTGGCATCTAGTTCAATACTTCCAAGACGGTTTAACCGCTCCAAACCGTCGTATGATTGATGCAACTAGTGGTGGGTCACTAATGAAGATGAGCGTTAATGAGATTTGGGAGTTTTTTTAAACATTTTCCAAATACTCTCAGCAATGGGATTATTCGAGAAAGGATTCTGATAGGCGTAAGGGTGGTATATATGAAGTTAGAGATACATCTGTTGACTCCCCGTCTGCCTCGAAGCTAGAGACAATTGTTATAACTATGGCTCAGAAAATAGATGCAATTTTGAATTTGACTAAACCTACACCTCCCACGAATGCTTCATCTGAGGTTTGTGCTGCATGTTTGAGTCCTAGTCATTCCATAGCTTATTGTGATTTGCAAAACGATTATCCTGCGTACTATGTTGAGCAAGTCATTTTTAATGCTATGTAGCGACCTGGTAATAATTCACAACTTAACTATTACAATCCAGGGTTCGCCAAGCATCCAAATCTCTCCTGGGCCCATTGGCCACACCAAGGGGGACCTATTGTTGTCTTCAGGCTCCTCAAGCCCCTAGCCGGTTAGGCCTCAATTTAACCAAGTTCCTCCATCCAACACATCCAGTTTAGAGGAAACGGTTAATCGTTTTATGCAGCGCACAAAAAGTATACTTGAGCAAAATTCTCAGGATATATCAGAGTTGAAAACCACGACTCAACAACAATCTCAAGACATCAATAGACTTGAGATAGTTGTAAGTAAGATTGCTCAATCATTCCCTGAGAGATAGCCAGGAAGATTTCCTAGTCAACATGTTCAAAACCCAAAGGGTCAATTCGCAGTTGGTAGCACATCTGAGTCATGCCATGAAGATGTCCAATCTATTACCACCCTTAGGAGTGGAAAACAGGTTGACAATCGGGTACGAGTGTCTGATTCAAGTGTCATTGCATCCTCGTCTAAGTTAAAATAGGTTGCATCTCCATCTGACAAAGAGGCTAATAAAGCCTCACCTTCTAAAGATGTTCCTCTTAACTTTGACCCCACTCATGCATCTTATTTGCCTAGGACACCGTTTCTGTCACGATTAGCTCCGACAAAGAAAGGAACAAATGCTAATGATGTAATGGAAATTTTTAAACAAGTTCACATTAATATCCCATTGCTCGATGCTTTAAAACAAGTTCCTACCTATGCCAAGTTTCTAAAGGATCTTTGCACACAGAAGCGAAAGCATCATGTGCAAAAGAGAGCCTTCCTCGCCAAGCATGTAAGCTCCTTTATTCAACACAAAACCCCGCCTAAGTATAGGGATCCTGGGTGCCCAACCATTTCTTGTGTTATTGGTGATCATATGATTGATAAGACACTGTTGGATTTAGGGGCGGGTGTTAATTTATTGTCATATTCTGTTTATGAGCAGTTAGGTCTCGGCAGGTTGAAACCGACTGAAGTAAAACTGCAATTGGCAGATAGGTTCCTCGCGGTGTTATAGAGGATGTAATCATTAAGGTTGAAAAATTCTACTTTCCAGTGGACTTCATAGCTCTTGATACACAACCTGTTATTTTGGGTCGCCCATTTTTGGCGAGATCTAATGCTATTATTAACTGTAGAAATGGAATCATGAAATTGTCGTTTGGTAACATGACCGTCGAACTCAATGTTTTTAATGTAAGTCAACAACCTCCTGAGTCTGAAGATGTTTGTGAGGTTAAATGATTGAGGATAAATCCTTTTCGAAGATTGCGTTAGATGAACCCTTAGCATCGTGATTGACTCATTTCGGTTTAGACTTCAATATTGATAATTCCATTAGGGAAGTGAATGTTTTGCTTGATTCAACCCCTATTATAGATCATGGTTATATAGGGAAACCTAAAGTTAAACTTCTTCCACTCAGTGAGTCAAAATTGGCCCATTTTGTTGAGACTATTTTGCTTCTCGACCCATTCCCTTCCCCACCTTTTCATGTTGACCCATTCGCCATGCACCTTCCTAGTGACTCTTTCATAAAGTCTGATTCTCAATATTCTTTGAAGTCCTGCCTCGCCTTCCATGGTAATATCACTCTAACCTAGGGGTGGGCATTTCAGACCGAAAGCCCGGACCGAACCGAAAACCAGACCGATCGGGCCGGTTCGGATCGGTTTTTTATCTGTTATTCAATAGTCGGTCCTACAACCCGACCCGACCCGATATTTCAAGTCCGGTCCTCGGTTACCATTTCTAAAACCCGTCGGGTAACCGGTCCGACCTGGGTAATATAAAACCTAAAAAAAATAGGGTTTTATACTCCCAAATCCACTCCGCCCAATTCCCCCTCTTCTTCTGCCTCCCATCCGACTCATCCTCCTCCTCATCTACTACTCCCCCCTCTGCTGTTGTTATCAATCAGGAGTCAGGACCATCAGGTAACTCCATTCTCCAAACTCTCATCTTCTTCTTCATTGTTGTTGCAACAATCCAAGTGTGTTGGTTCTATTATAGCAAAGCTCATGAACCGATCAGCCACTCATCTCCACCACCATCAAAAACTTGTTAAAGAGATTCAATCATCCCCAGCGAAGATGGAGCAGTATTTCATCATGATCAAGCCCGATAGCGTTCAAAGAGGCCTTGTTGGTGAGATCATCAGCAGATTTGAGAAGAAAGATTTCATCTTGAAAGGGTTGAAGTTGATCACCATGGATCAAGTTTTTGCTAAGAAGCACTACGCAGATTTGTCTGCAAAGCCTTTCTTCAATGGATTGGTGGAGTACATCATCTCTGGACCTGTTGTTGCTATGGTTTGGGAAGGAAAGAACATAGTTGTTACGGCCGAAATATCATTGGAGCTACCAACCCAGCTGACTCTGCTCCTGGTACCATCCATGGTGACTTCGTTGTTGAGATTGGGAGGAACGTCATTCATGGAAGTGATTCAGTGGAAAGCGCCCAAAAGGAGATTGCATTGTGGTTCCCTGAAGGCCAAGTCAACTCACTCACTTCATGAATCTTTACTCTAGACTCTGCATTATGGCTTAATTTAACTATGTTCAACACTTGCTTTGACCACAAAAAACTACAATTGAAATGATCCTTTGCATAGTTCTTTACAATACAATTCCAGGATGCACTGGAGGCTAAACATTAGAATTACATAGGTCGCCCTTATTATACCACTTGATCTTCATGAAATTCAAACCATGGCACAACTCCAATATATAGTATAACGGTTATACTAGCATCAATTTATCAAATTCAGCAATTAGGGCTTTATCAAATTCAGTTTAGGCTTTGCACTTTGGACCGAGACCAGCCCGGAATTCGGTTAACTCGATCCGATCTCGGGCCTCATAATTGCGGGCTTAAAATTATCGGGCCGATTTTCGGTTTTTAATTTTTGGGCCGGTCACCCGGACCTGCCCAGCCCTACTCTAACCCTCATTTTTTTCCTTTTCATTCATCATGATCCTTATTTTTATACATTGAGGACAATGTTTGGTTTAGGTTTGGGGGTGTGATTTATGAGTTTTTGTGCATTTTTTCAAAATTTTTGAGTTGAAATGTATTTCACAACTATACCGATTGACTACTGTATTCTACTCAATTTCCATTGAATACATAGATGATTATGATAATTGTGTGAAATTTTATTTGAATTGAAAATGCATTCAAAATATGAAGTTCGTTTCCAATGAAGAGAATGTGCTTTCAAGTATGCTTTTAAATTTGATAGATACATGCTATCACTTGTCACATCGATATATTAATAGTAACATAAGGTTTGATATTATCTTTAAGTTAAATATATTCCTGAGATTTTTCAACTCGACTATTCTTGCACTATAAGCCAAGTTAGCATAATTTGAAGTTGATGAGCGAGATATTAACTAGAAAGCCTTAGAATAATAGTGGAGACTTAACACTTGTAAGTTTCGATCTGTTCTATTTTTCTTGAGGATTATTAAATATACTCTGACTTTTCTTGAGTTCGTATTTTCTCGTTGATGATCTCATTATTCTTGTTTCTTTTATTGATTACTTTGGCAATGACATTAAAATTAAATTATTACACTAGAACTTCTTGGTTTTTTTAGTTGAGATGTCATAATACCGAGCTTAGGAAGTGATATAGGCCTTTTTTTGAACCATTCTTTAGCCTTTTAGCCTACCCAATAATAAATATATGTTTGCAACCCTTTGGGCCTTTGAATAACCTTTTTATTTGCTAACCCCATTTCCATTACCTACTCCAATTATGGAGTAATACCCCATATTATTTTTATCTTTACCCAATTTTTCTGAGAATGTGTATGGTTGATATATTTTGGAATAAGCAAATAGAAAGAGCTGAAACTAAATATTCCATAAATCCTTAATACTTAAATGTTTCATTGTGCAGAAGGGAAGACATGTCATTGAAAAAAAAAATTATGCTTCAAAAGAAAGAAAAGATAAATATGATCAAGAATTGAAAAAATATATATTCTTTAGTGCCCCATGTGTTTATTAAAAGTCGTATCCATTCTCAAAGAGTTCTTGTATTGTCCTTTTTCATTCTTGTTAGCCATAATATTAGCCCTATTACAACATAATCCTGATTGATCTTAAGTAAAGGTTCGGTTCGTAGAAGTTGAGATTGAATAGATAAGAACTATGGTGTTCGATTCAACATTCTCAAAGTAGTTGGTGTTCCTGTCCATGAGATCATATTCGTTTCATTCTTTGAAAAATATTTTTTTCATGATAATTATATGTGAGATGTTTGTGTTTCCATAATTTACTTTTTTCCTCACATATAAACTGAGTGATAAATAACCAATATCTGATTGATTCATTCCTGAGTGACAAGAGAGATTTGTAGTGAAGCGTACTTTCTAAAGGTTATCTATCGTGTCTCTACTGTGAAATAAAGAGTTACGTTGATGAGGCGATGCACACACACACACACTTCGAGTTGGGAATGATTGGTGAAATTCATTTAACCTTTGGATATTATTAAATTGTTCTTAAAATCTGTTGATATATAACTGTGACACTGTTAGTTGTTTTCTGAAATTTGTGGCAATGAGATGATTAGTCTGAGGAAAATAAATAAGAGTGACCATGTTTTTGAAATTTATTGAGTCTGATTTCCCTCTCTCGTTGTCCCTCGTCATCCCCTTCTCTCTCACACTCTGATTCACAAGCAGATTGAGAAGTGAGGAAGGAGCAGATCGTGAAGAGGAAGGAGCAGAGAAACTGGTGAAGCAGATCGCAGATCGCGAAGTGAAGGAGGAGTTTGCGCTATTTGCACCCCAACACTCCTCTCTCTACCACCACGGATTAGTCTACAATGTTTTTTCTCATCTCTTAACTCTTTCTCTTAATTTTAGTTTGATATTTAATTATGTATTGTTATTCGAACATAATTAATATGTCTAGCTAAACTCCTCTTAGTTAAGGGTGGATTCGAAGCCTCGAACATGTGCTTTATAAACTAATTGAATTTAATCTTCCTTGCTATTAGTGATTGTGTTTTGCTTAACTTCTTTATAGATAACTTTTCTTTGTATGTTTGTTAAGGTGGCCAACTTAGTAAACATGCTAGGATCTGGGGCTAGAGTATAGGAGAGTTTCACCTAATTGTTATAATCATGTAATCACAAGTAGTAAATACCAAGGAACGTTGGTAAGGTTAAGTAAAAACCTAGGCAAGAACAAGATGCTGATCATACTTGTAATTGCCTAGTCAGTGTTCATATTTTCCACAAAACTTAATGATCTTAGATTGTTATTTAACTTGCGATTCCTGTTTAGATAGCATGATAAGAATAGTTTGAAATCGACGCTTAGTTTAATTCAACGAACTTGGGAAAATAATAAGATTAATGCAGTGCGGTCACGGTTAGTCTTGAGCATTGTCTCTCGCGAGTTAGCAAGTGATTATTGAAGATTGATTTATAAGCATATGTTTGGTGTGTGGAGATAAACCCTTAGCGAATTTCTCACCTTTGCCATCCCTTTAGTTTTATTATCTTTATAGTAATTTTCGTAGTTATTTTCATAGTTTAATTTAGAAAATCCAATCCGCCATTATTTAATTAATTAGGTTGTTAGTTGTATTTTAGTTATTATTAGTGTTAATTGACAGGCCCTCTAATCCTCGGTCTAGAACGATCCCTATTTATTCTATACTACAATCACAAAACAGGGTATTAAGTTGTGTGCTACTAAAATAGCGCATCAATTTTTGGCGCCGTTGCCGGGGATTAGAAAATTTGTTGATTACTTAATTAGTTTTTATTTATTTATTTATTTTTATTGATTTTTTTTCTTCTTTCTATCTTTATCTTAGGTACTAGTTCATGCGCAATAGGAGATCCAGCGAAAACTTAGTAGAATACGATTCAGAGCCTGAGAAAACATTTAGAAGACGAAGAAGAGAAACAAAAGAGCCACAAACATCTAGCTCTGAATCTGAATCTGAAGAGTTCGACATGGGAGATAATAGATCTATTAAAGAACTTTCAGCATCCACCTTGGACAATGCCGCACCCTTGTGCATTCCGTATCCATTAGCCGCGCAGGGCAAGACTGAGTCATTTGAGCTGAAATCCAGCCTACTTCATCATATTCCGAAGTATCATGGTCTTTCTATGGAGGATCCAAATAAACATTTAAAGGAATTTGAAGTTGTATGCTCCAGTATGACGCCAATAAATGTGGATGAAAACATCCTAAAGTTGAGAGCATTCCCCTTTTCTCTGGCTGATAGGGCTAAGGATTGGCTCTATGAACTACCTTCCGGAACAATATATTCTTGGGAGAGCATGAAGAAGGTGTTTCTAGATAAATTCTTCCCAACTTCCAAAATTATCTTGTTGATGAAGAAAATCAGTGGCATACAGCAAGGTCCAGGAGAATCATATTCGTCTTACTATGAGCGTTTCAAAACTCTCATAGCATCATGCTCGCAGCATCAGATGAAGGAGGAGCTCTTTATTCAATACTTTTATGAGGGATTGCTTCCTCTTGAGCGACATATGTTAGATGCAGCGGCAGGAGGACATTTGGTTGATAAAACTCCAGCAGCAGCAAAAACTTTGATTGCAAACCGAGCTTTAAATGCCCAGCAGTATGAAGGAATTGGAGAGCCTTCACGCCAAGTCAATGAGGTAAGTACTAATTCTAGTTTGGAAGCTCAAATGGCTAATCTTACCTCACTTGTGACTCAGGCCCTAGGGAAGCCGAATATGCTAGGAGTTGCACAAGTTTGTGGCGTGTGTACAAAGCCAGAACATCCATCTGATCAATGTCCTCAACTGATTGAGAATGGCGGTTGGGAGAATGTTAATGCAATAGGTTTTCAGGGGCAAAATCACTATAGGAATAATCCTCATTCGAACACCTACAATGAAGGTTGGAGAAATCACCTAAGTTTTGGATGGAGAAATTCATAACAACCTCAACAACAGACTTCGAATCGGTCGCCCAAAGGCAATCAGAACCACCTCAGCACAATTCAGGAATGCCCCTTAATTATGATGAGATTTTGAAATCGTTGACTATTTCTCAGCAAAACCAATCAAAGGATATAGCAGATTTGAAACTACAAATGGGACAGATAACTGAGTTTATTGGACAAATTCGCGAGCAAGGAAAACCTCCTAGTTCTACCATTCAAAATCCGAAAGGTGGGTTTGAAACCGCAAAAGCAATTACATTGAGGAGTGGTAGGCAAATTGAGAATGAGCCAATAGTCCCTGAACAGAGTCGAAATAAGAAAGCTGAGTTACAGAAGGATGATCCAGCCATCATTGAAACACCAGAGCTCCAAGGTAAGAAGGTGAGCATTCCAAATTCATTTTCTGCTAATCTTGTTCCACCTTTTGTGCCTTTTCCAGGTAGGTTTGCCAAATCTAGAAAAGATGAACAGGATAAGGAAATTTTGGAAACTTTCCGAAAAGTCCAAGTCAATATTTTGCTTCTTGATGCTATTAAGCAAGTGCCTAAGTATGCAAAATTTTTGAAAGAGCTTTGCACAACAAAGAGACGACTTCAAGACGGAGAGGTAGTTAAGGTAAGTGAGAATGTCTCCGCAGTTCTTCAAAGGAAATTTCCACCGAAGTGTAAGGATCCAGGTAGTTTCACTATCCCTTGTGTTATCGGTAATACTAAAATTGACAATGCAATGTTAGACTTAGGTGCCTCAATTAATGTTATGCCATATTCTGTTTATCGTTCTATGAATCTTGGGGAACTAAAAAATGATGGTGTAATTATTCAATTGGCTGACAGCTCTAATGCATATCCGCGAGGTTTCTATGTGCTGGTGCAGGTTAATCATTTGATCTTCTCAGCAGATTTCTATGTGCTTGAAATGGAAGATTCGGCATTGTCAACACCTTTGCCTCTTATTTTAGGGCGCCCCTTCATGAAAACTGCAAGAACAAATATTGATGTGCATGCAGAGAAACTGACAATGGAATTTGATGGTGATGTGATTGGCTTCAACATCTTTGAAGCCATGAGGTACCCTGTTGATAATCATTCTTGTTTTTCTATTGACGTGGTGGATATTTTGTCCCCGGAATTTCTTGACGTCATAACGATGATGAACTTGAAATCACCATTATTACTAGCGCCGGATATGAGAGAAATAGAGTCCTTTGTGACAATATGAAGATCTCGGCCGATAACATGAGGGAGGAGATCATTGAGACTGTGGCAACCTTTGAGTCAATGCCACGAATTGTTAGTGAGTTACCTCCCCCAATTATTATTCCCTCGTCTACTAATAAACTTTTACCTTCTGTGATTCAGGCACCTACACTTGAGCTTAAACCGTTACCGGATCGTTTGAAGTACGCGTATTTGGGAGATGATGAGACATTGCCTGTCATCATATCATCATCACTCACAAATTTAGAGGAGGAAAAGCTTATTCGAGTTTTGAAGGAATACAAGACTGCAATTGGGTGGACATTGGCAGACATAAAGGGTATTAGCCCTACCACTTGTATGCACCGTATACTTCTTGAGGAAGGTGCAAAACCCATTAGAGAAGCTCAGCGCCGCCTAAACCCCCCTATGATGGAAGTTGTGAAGAAAGAAATCATTAAACTCCTTGATTGTGGCGTGATTTACCCTATTTCAGATAGCAAATGGGTTTCACCAATGCAAATAGTGTCGAAGAAGTCTGGCATAACTGTGGTAAAGAACGAGGAAAATGAGTTGGTTCCCACGCGAATACAAACAGGGTGGCGGGTTTGTATTGACTATAGAAAGTTGAATGCAACTACAAGAAAAGATCATTTCCTCTTCCCTTTATTGATTAATTGCTTGAAAGGTTGGTCGGTCATTCTTTTTATTGTTTTCTTGATGGTTATTCAGGATATAATCAGATTGTCATCGCTCCAGAGGATCAAGAAAAGACAACCCTTACATGTCCATTCGTCACTTTCGCATATAGAAGAATGCCATTCGGTTTGTGTAATGCCCCAGCTACCTTCCAGAGATGTATGGTAAGTATATTTTCAGACTTTATTGAAAAAATCATTGAGGTTTTTATGGATGATTTTAGTGTTTTCGGTGATTCTTTTGACCATTGTCTAGATAATCTTGCATTGATTCTGAAGCGATGCATTGAGGTTAACCTTGTATTAAATTGGGAAAAATGTCACTTTATGGTTAACCAAGGTATTGTTTTAGGTCATGTGATTTCAGCTAGGGGTATTGAGGTTGATAAAGCTAAAATAGATCTTGTACGTTACTTACCCTCTCCTACTTCGGTGAGAGAGGTTCGTTCTTTTCTTGGACATGCAAGATTCTATCGGCGATTTATCAAATATTTTTCTAAGGTTTCTGGACCACTATGTCGACTCCTACAAAAAGATGTGCCATTTGAGTTCAATAATGACTGTCAGACAACGTTTGACAAGCTTAAGGAGTTGTTGACATCAACACATATCATTGCACCACCGGATTGGAGTCTTCCATTTGAACTTATGTGTGACGCATCAGATTATGCCTTAGGAGCAGTTTTAGGCCAACGGAGGGACAAACGTCTTCACGTCATCTACTATGCCTCCCGAACCTTGAATGACGCTCAATTGAATTATTCCATAACTGAAAAAGAACTTTTAGCTGTTATATTTGCTTTGGAGAAATTTCGATCTTATTTAATTGGAACTAAAGTTATAATTTTCTCTGATCATGCAGCTTTAAAATACTTGCTTACGAAAAAAGAAGTGAAACCGAGACTTATACGGTGGATACTTCTTCTTCAAGAGTTTGATGTGGAGACCAGGGATAAAAAAGGGAGTGAAAACGTGGTAGCTGACCACATGAGCCGTTTGGTGTGCAATGAGGAACCCCAGCCAATTCTTGAGACTTTTCCTGACGAGCAACTATTTTTGGTCGAGGTAAGTGAACCATGGTATGCTGATATTGTAAATTACCTTGTATCCAAACAGATTCCGAACACCTTAACTCGAGTTCAGAAGGATAAGCTCAAGAAAGTGGCTAAACAGTTTGTATGGGATGATCCCTATCTATGGAAGCATTGTACCGATCAACTAATTAGAAGGTGCGTACCCGATTCTGAATTTAATTCAATATTGACATATTGTCATTCCTATGCTTGTGGGGGACACTTTGGAACTCAAAGAACAACTCGTAAGGTTTTAGAATGTGGATTTTATTGGCCCACTTTATTTAAGGATGCCAAATTATTTTGCATGACTTGTGACCGGTGTCAAAGAACAGGTAATTTAGGCCCTAGAGATCAAATGCCACAACATCCTATATATAATGTGGAAATCTTCGATGTATGGGGTATTGATTTCATGGGTCCATTTCCTTATTCTAATGGTTTCATATATATATTGCTTGGTGTGGATTATGTTTCAAAGTGGGTGGAAGCAAAAGCCACCCGTACTGACGATTCCAAAGTTGTTGCAACATTTATTCATTCTAACATTTTTGTAAGATTTGGAATGCCGCGAGTGATTATAAATGATGGAGGTTCCCATTTTTGCAACCGTACAATTGAAGTTTTGCTTAAGAAATACAATGTCACACATAAGGTTTCAACACCTTATCATCCCCAAACAAGTGGACAAGCCGAAGTTTCAAATCATGAAATCAAGGGAATACTTGAAAAAACAGTAAAGCCCACTCGCAAAGATTGGAGCATACGACTTGATGATGCTTTATGAGCATATCGAACAACATATAAGACACCTATAGGGATGTCTCCCTTTCGGATTGTATATGGGAAACCGTGTCATTTACCGGTTGAGCTAGAACATAAGGCGCATTGGGCTATTAAGACTTTCAATATGAACATTGATGATGCTGGCCTTCATAGGAAATTGCAGCTGAACGAGATTGAAGAGATTCAGAATGACGCATATGAGAGTGTCGGGATTTATAAGGAGAAAACTAAAGCTTTTCATGATCGCATGATCCGTGGAAAGACTTTTGTGGTTGGCCAGAAAGTCTTACTTTTTCAGTCACGCCTTAAACTTTTTCCCGGTAAGTTACGTTCTAGATGGGTTGGTCCTTTTATTGTTACAATGTTTTTTCCCATGGTGCTATATAGGTGAAAAATGTCACAACTGGAAATGAGTTCAAGGTGAATGGGCATCGACTTAAGCCCTATTATGAGTCATTTGTGGAACATGACGTGGAGGACGTATCACTCCATGTTCCCACTTATTCTGAGGATTAATTGGAGATACCGTCAGGCTGCATGACGTTAAGACAAGCGCTTCTTGGGAGGCAACCCAATCAGATTTGCTTTCTTTATCCCTTTATTTTCTTTTTGCTTTTGTTTGTTTGTAGTTTGTTTTTCCGCGTTTAAATCTTTCATTACATGTGCTATAATCTATTAATAAGTGTGGGGGGAACAAAACGTTGTTTTTATTTAAAAAAAAATTAAAAAAAAAGTGTCAGTCCCTTAAAAAAATATAAAAAAATGTTGGTTTTTATTTTCTTTGTTGGTATTAGTGTCATAAAAAAAAAAATTATAGTTTGTTTGAGTCTTAGGATACTTTCCAACACAATGATGAGATTTGGTTTTTAATTGCATGACTTTAAGGTGATTTATAAACATGATTTAAGATCTAATATTATTCTTTGGTTAATGCTTATTCATGGTCATCATATGCAAATTCACATGTAATCAACTTAGTAATTGATACTCATAGCATGTTTAATTGAATTTAACTCATTATAACCCATATGTGAGTTTTGAGCCTATTGTTCCTTTGATTTTGAGAGTTTTTAGTTAGGTAATCTTTTATTTCTTTTGTCAATAATCAATCGTTGCATGATCTCAATTTTGTTTGCTTTGGTTGCTACTTAGATTGCTTTCAAAATTAAGAATTAAACACTAGAACTTTTATTAATTTCGTTCAAAGCATCATATTGAATTGCATGACATGCTTGACATGATAAAGGCACCTAGTTTCCACCATTGCCAAATAAGCCCGATCCATAATATATTTCCTTTAGGTTAACCCCATTGAGCCTGTTATTAAGCCTTTTGTTTCATTACCCTCATTTTCTATCCCTAATCTAATAAAAAGAGTGGAGCATAATTTGATTTGCAAAGGCTTTATTGTGGTTCAAGGTATGTTGAAAAACAAGTGTGGGGGAAGACCCTTGTGGTAAACAGTTCAAGAAGAAAGAGTTGAAAGAAAAAAAAAATGAAAAAAAAAAGTTACAAAAGGGATATAAGTCCTTATCTATATCCATTCAGTATTACAGTACCATACAGATAGTTCAATTCTTTTCAGTAGATACAAAATAATTGTTGAAGCTCTTCATTATCAATGGGCCACCTCGTCATTTTCCCACTTATGTCTTGAACCATATGATTCTTTGCTAATGTCTCTAATCTTATTGCATGCTTTCACCATTTCTTCAAGCCCTTTGAAAATTTCATATCCGTTCTTTCTCTTCCCTTGACTTCTGGCCCCATTACAACCTGAATTAAGACCTTTTGATTGAGTGTGTCTTGCAATGTCACGATGTGGAGATTTAAATGAGGTATGAGAATATGGTGTCCCTAGTTCTTGCATTCAAGTAGTAGCATTCCTTCCATGAGATCATATATCTAAAAAAAAAAAAGTCAGAAAATGTCATTCTTTCTTGTTATATCATATGTGAGCTATTTGTTTCCCTTTTACATCAATCCTCTCACATATAACTAGAATAGGAAGAGTGATTTTACCAAACAATCAGTGAAAAAGAAAAGAGTGCATCCAATGAGATTTTTGGGTTAATTCTTCTTGGCACGCGCTTGAGTTTCACAGTCACTAGAATTGATTTAATTGTAAATTTTTATATCATTGCTATGAACGTGTATTAATTTTCGAATGATGTGGATTTAATCTTGTGTTTACAAAGAATCTTAACATGTCATGATCCGTTGAAAATCTCTGAGACAAATGTTGGAAAGTATAGATTGAGTCATTTGAGTCTTTTATTTTTGTTTCTTGGATTTGCTCGAGGACTAGCAAAAGATAAGTGTGGGGGGGATTTGATAGGGGCATAATTAGGCTATTTTTAGTATCATATTTCTATATATATTTTTAGCTATTACTTGTTAATTATGGTACTAATTGCTATTTTCATGTTTGTGTAGGTTTCCAATTACAATATTTTAAAATAGAAGCAAATTGGCAATTTAGAAATACTAATTGCACAAGGAAATCACACAAGCAGGGAAATCACACAAACAAGGAAACAAAGAACCCACACCAACAAGAAAACCACTGAAAGAAGAAAACAAGAATAAAAAGGGGACAATACCTGGCTTTGAGAGATCATCCATCCACAACCTCCACAACTAGCCCTAACCCTCGTTACAGCCGCAATTCCTTCCTGTTCGCACAACCGCATAGCCACACAACCACCGATCACCAATCAGACCTTTCACCTCGCACCCGGTCGCAATCCATCTCCTCTGTTCGTCACAAATCACACAAAACAACCCTCGCCTTACCTCTCCCTCTCTTGCCTGATCCATCTCTGTCCAATTCCTCTCCCTGTTTCGCTCCCATCACAGCCACACAGACACCGTCTTCATCTCCTTCTCACCTGATCTCTCTCTCACCCGATCGCCATCCCCCTCACTCTTTCGCTATCCCTGATTATCGCCACCCATCGTCACCTCACCAAACCCTAGCCGCCGTCCTGAATCCATAGCCCCCTAATCACAACCTCCTCGACAACATCTGATTGCCCTCTCTCTCGCTGTCCCTAGTCATCCCCTTCTCTTTCACACTCTAATTCACAAACAGATTGAGAAGTGAGGAAGGAGAAGATCGTGAAGAGAAAGGAGCATAGAAACTGGTGAAGTAGATCGCAGATCGCAAAGTGAAGGAAGAGTTCGCGCTATTTGCACCCATCACTCCTCTCTCTACCACCACGGATCAGTCTACAGTGTTTTGTCTCATCTCTTAACTCTTTCTCTTAATTTTAGTTTGATATTTAATTATGTATTGCTATTCGAACATAATTAATATGTCTAGCTAAACTCCTCTTAGTTAAGGGTGGATTCGAAGCCCCGAACATGTGCTTTATAAACTAATTGAATTTAATCTTCCTTGCTATTAGTGATTGTGTTTTGCTTAACTTCTTTATAGATAAATTTTCTTTGTATGTTTGTTAAGGTGGCCAACTTAGTAAGCATGCTAGGATCTGGGGCTAGAGTATAGGAGAGTTTCACCTAATTGTCATAATCTTGTATTCACAAGTAGTAAATACCAAGGAACGTTGGTAAGGTTAAGTAAAAACCTAGGCAAGAACAAGATGTTGATCATACTTGTAATTGCCTAGTCAGTGTTCATATTTTTCACAAAACTTAATGATCTTAGATTGTTATTTAACTTGCGATTCCTGTTAGATAGCATGATAAGAATAGTTTGAAAGCGACGCTTAGTTTAATTCAACGAACTTGGGAAAATAATAAGATTAATGCAGTGCGGTCACGGTTAGTCTTGAGCATTGTCTCTCACGAGTTAGCAAGTGATTATTGAAGATAGATTTATAAGCATATATTTGGCGTGTGGAGATAAACCCTTAGCTAATTTCTCACCTTTGCCATCCCTTTAGTTTTATTATCTTTTTAGTAATTTTCGTAGTTATTTTCATAGTTTAATTTAGAAAATCCAATCCCCCATTATTTAATTAATTAGGTTGTTAGTTGTCTTTTAGTTATTATTAGTGTTAATTGACAAGCCCTCTAATCCCCGATTTAGAACGATCCCTACTTATTCTATACTACAATCACAAAGCAGGGTATTAAGTTGTGTGCTACTAAAATAGCGCATCACCTAACTCTACTCAGGATGGCAACCTAGACCTTGCTCAGGATGGCTGCTTGGGCAAAATCCTGACCCTGCTCATGATGGCTACTCGACATATATAATCCTATATCTACTCAAAATCTTAACCCAACTCAAGATGATTACTTGGATGAGATCATAACCCTGCTCAGGATGTCTACTCGGACAAAATCTTGACCATGCTCAATATGACTACTCAAACAAAATGTTGACTCTACTCAATAAGGCAACTCGAATGGGATCCTGGATTTGCTCAAGATGGCTATTCGAACATATTCCTGATCGTGCATAGGATGACAGCTTGGACGAGGTCCACCTGCAAATCTGTAACTCACACTAGACACCTTTTGGAATCAGGGGGGACTGTCGAGGATGAGCCTATGATGGTTAAGTCAATTTCAACTCGGGAAAACTCTAAGCAATTATAGTTATTCATGAAACTATTATGATGGACATTCTACTTGTGTTAGATGCCCTTTTACCTATTATTCTACTATGATTTTATACAGCCTTAGGTTGTTTGTCGGGGAGACATGACCATTGGCGAGGATCTCAATTTATCTTGTCATTTACATCAAGGTTCATTGTACTAGCCAGAGTGGCACGTGTCAGACATGGTCTAGTAGTTTCTATTAAGTACTAAAATACCCCCTATAGTTTCATATATATAACAAAGGCAACTTTTTTTTGGTAAAGCATAGAGCAATACTATAGATTTAAATACGGTTACAGTACATCTGTCTAGCAGTAGTAGCCAACTCGTGTGCTTCACTATTAAGGTCACAAGGTATATAGTTACAAAACCAAGCACTATGATAAGAAAAAAAGGTGCTTAATGCTACAAATGAGATGACTCCACATCCAGCACAAATTAGTTTGCCAATCTTGGTGGTCCGCATGCAAGATAGTGTGTACAGATCTTGAATCTCCCAGTAGAAATCTCGTCTTCCACTTCCATGCTTGGATAAGAAAAAGTGCCGCCTTTGTTGCAAAGCATTCAGTCATAGTGCTGTCAAAAACTTTCCCTGAAATGGTGCTAGCAATCCGAGCAAGAACTTTGCCAAAGGCATCCACCGCCAAAATACCAATAGCTCGATGTTGTGAAGAAGCGAACAAGCTAGCATCATAAGTTACTACAATCATGTTAGGTTCAAACACATAGGGGATAGGCTAGAGGTTTCGAGAGAGTGAGTGGAGTTTGTGGTGTCTGGTTGACTGGATTTGAGACTTAACAATCCCATTTTGGAGGTTTGTGATATTCACATCATTATTGCATAAAATATCTCCTAATTTATATTTGTTTGAATTTCAAATATCGTATTTTATTCTAATTTTATTTCGTTTTTATGTTTTTTGGAGCTTAAACGGTGAAATCGCCTAAGCGCGACAAGTTTGGAAGAACTAGCCCGAAGTGGTACAAAGTGACAGTGATGGGTGAAATTAGGAGGAACAATTAAATCCAAACCCATCTTAACCTAAACCCAAGCCCAAGTTTTAACCTAAATTCTCAAATTCTATTTATTTTCCTTCCCGCCACACATCTTTTCTCCCTTTTTGAGCTCTCTCCTTTCACGCCTATTTTCTCCTTATATATTTTTCTAGCCTCCCTTCCATTGTTCCATCATCTCTTGGTAGAGACATAGTGGTTTCTCGCCATCACACCTCCACCACATCGTTACAACTTTCTCCTCCCATCATCATCCTCCACTTATTTTCACAGCCACCATCACATCGCCACCAACTGTAGACATAGGGGTTGAGACAACACATCGACACAACCCTCTTATTTTCTGCCCTGCTTCATCATGCCTTCCTCCTCCTTGCTCTTTTCACAAACAGTTTCACCTGACCATCCATTTCGACCTCGTTATCTCTCCCTCACAGACCATCGTTCTTATTCTATTCCGAACAAACAACGAAACACCTCCCTCATTTTCACGCAGAAACAGTCACACAAAAAATCAAAACACCATCTCGCATCACATCGTCTGACAGCCACCACGAAACAGATAACACGTCCCTTGTTATCCACCTCGCCATCATGCCATGTTCTTCCTCTCTCTTGCTCCTCACTCTCTCATTTCCCCTCATCCCTTTATCTTTTTCTCGTAGGCTCAAAAAGAACAAGAAGGAGCAACTCATGGAAGAAGAGATGCAGGGAAGACATGAGGAAGAGGGAGATTTGGAGGGAGAAAAGTGTTTTTTGAAATAGTTTGTTATTGGCACCTCGAGTTGTAGTTAGTACCACCACATGTTGCCTTCCACTATTTGCACCTGCTCTTCGCATCCAGGATTTCAGTCAGATCTACCACAATACACACACGTGAGGAGGACATGGAGTTTCACCAAGTAACCGCCGGATTCACCACCACCATGGGTTTCTGAACCTCGTGCTGAGGGGAAGATGAAACCATGGGTTTCTAGAGTTTGTTGCATTTAAATTACTGTTTTCTTTATGCTTCAGTGTTACATACAATTAATTTCTGAATATTGATAAATTGTTTTCACCGATTATATCCGGTATAATATCTAGACTAGTCGGTAGTTAGAGTATTCTTTGTTGTTGAAGCATGTTTTGATTAATTATGTTAAACTTGTGATTGTGTGTGCCGTAGAAAGACACTCATTACAGGGGTTTAGACTTTTGCTAAAACTAATTGTGAATTTGGATTAATCCTTAGATAAATCGTAATGTTTATCGAAAAATAGTAATTTAGGTTAAACAAGTCTCGAAGAACCTATGGTGCATTCAATGCTTCAGTTCACTTTCTAATTATCTTAATAATTAATTTTTTTGTTGCTCAATTTAGTTTTGTTAATTTAGGAATTTTCAGTTGCCATAACCCCCACTTTAGATTAGTTTGAATAGATTTTAGAATTCGATTGTGTGTTCAATCCTCGTGGGATCTACCCATATTTGCCATTGTCTACCAGTTAAACAACCGTGCATTTGCGGTATAACAAATAGGGTTATTATCTTATTAATTTAGGTTAGTAAAATCCGCATCAAGTTTTTGGCGCCGTTGTCGGGGATTGTAACAATACAATCAAAATCTAGGGTTTATTTTCATTAATTTATAGATTATGAATATTTTTTGTGTTTAGGAACAGTGTTAGGAGTCACTTGCCTATTTGTTTATTTTCATAGTTTGAGTTTTAATTATCTTTTTTTTTTGCATTTATTTTGTAAGCGGTCTTAATATATAAAGGAGCTCAATTGGGAATGAAGTGAAGAGTAGACATCGTAAAACACAAACTGAAGGGAAAAATAACAAAGCAAAGAAAAAAAAAACGCATACTACTGTTTTTGAAGCACCCTCCTGGAGTTCTGGTGAAAGCTATCCTTCTTGGGACCTATATTGCATTGTTAATTTTCCTTTTTAGATTATGATTCGCGTGGATACCCTCAAAAGTCAGCGAGATGTCAGGTGGACAGTGCTTTTGATCAACGACAACTCGACTTTCTAGCCGGCGTTGTAAGTAACTCGAGAGGTTCATGCCAGAGGTAACTTCCCTCCACCGTATCTGCACGCGGTTTATGTTGTGATCACTTGTGTTTTGGTAGTTTTAGGTAGTATTGCATGCAAATTTGAATAGTGGTAGGATTGATTTGCAACTTTCGTGCCCTCTCTCGCGGATAGGTCAACCACCATCTAGTTTAAGGTTAGGAACCTAAGCCTTCAATGTTTAAATTTGTAGTCAACCTAAGAGGACAGGTTTGACGCTCATAGGGTCCCTCTATGGAAGCTTGAAAGCTTAAAGTAGTTAAATGAAAGAACATATCCTATTTAGGAATAGTTCTTGAACTGTCATTTCACTTTGAGTTGAAAAGTGAAAAAAGAGGTAGGAGCAATTCTGTAGTGGCAGATTGATAGGAAATTACCATGCCTCTCTCACGGTTAGGTAAATTATATTGAAATTCAGCCCTGCATTAGTAACAAGACTTTAGGGTAGTCTGCCACTCATCTTGTTTGCGCATCATGTAGGTTTCATTTATGGTTCCGTTGTTTTTATTTTTTTAAAGTTAGATCATCTTCATAGGTTAGGCGTCCATAAAATAAATGAACCCTGTTAAGGAGTGTTGACTTTGAGACTTCGGTGTCCATTAGTTTATGCGTACCTGGGTGCGTGATTCTAAGAGTAGGCTTGTCTGAAAAGACCCTGAGGATTTCTTTGAAGTTCCAATACCTATTTAGATTCATCATCCTTGTCTACTGAGACCAAAAAGATGGTTGAGGAGAAGGCATTTAAGGACTCTCCCCTCTTCCCAGCAGTGTTCCGTCTTGCATTGTCTTACCTGAGACCAAGGAATGTGATTTCCCGAAATATGTCAAAATTTCACCTAATATTTCTTATTTTGAACTTACCGAAATCTCATTCGAAATCCGAAATATGTCAAAATTTTCCTGAGACAAGAAATAAATATTTTAATCTCTGTATATTTTAACATGTTATGATGTTATTTTAGTATCAAAAGTTTGTTATGTGATTGATTATTATGTAATATTCAGTTTGTAAGACACTATGAGTCGTGTGAGACTTTTTATGTAGTATTTAAAAGATTAAAATGCATAATTTATATTGTTAAATTTGAAATCACGACCGAAATTTTTACGTTTTTTCTATAAAAAATGAACGTAATATTTCTTAAAATCAAGGGTCCAAAATTAACTCAAAAACCGAAATCACAATCCTTGCCTGAGACAACTGCAAATAATTTTGAATTCAAACCATCCATTATCCATATTTTGCCCTCTTTTTTTATGGTTTTGTGAAAGAAGATGCATATCTTCATGTCAAGTAATTTCTTGACATATGTGCTACCCTTAAGTACCAAAACTTTTCAGATGATTCGGTCCGTCTTAAGTTGTTTCCATTTTCTCTGAAAAATAAGGCGAAATCGTGGTTAATTTAATTAGAAACAGTATCCATCACAACTTGGGATGCATTGTCAAGAAGTTTTGGCAAAGTATTTCCCCATTCATAAAACGAATGCCCTCCAACGAGATGTGTCTAATTTTCAACAAAAAGAAGGCAAACATTTTTATGAACGTTGGGGAAAGTTCAATGAACTCATTGTTAAGTGTCCCCATCAGAGATTTGAGAAGTGGCATCTAGTTCAATACTTCCAAGACGGTTTAACCGCTCCAAACCGTCGTATGATTGATGCAACTAGTGGTGGGTCACTAATGAAGATGAGCGTTAATGAGATTTGGGAGTTTTTTTAAACATTTTCCAAATACTCTCAGCAATGGGATTATTCGAGAAAGGATTCTGATAGGCGTAAGGGTGGTATATATGAAGTTAGAGATACATCTGTTGACTCCCCGTCTGCCTCGAAGCTAGAGACAATTGTTATAACTATGGCTCAGAAAATAGATGCAATTTTGAATTTGACTAAACCTACACCTCCCACGAATGCTTCATCTGAGGTTTGTGCTGCATGTTTGAGTCCTAGTCATTCCATAGCTTATTGTGATTTGCAAAACGATTATCCTGCGTACTATGTTGAGCAAGTCATTTTTAATGCTATGTAGCGACCTGGTAATAATTCACAACTTAACTATTACAATCCAGGGTTCGCCAAGCATCCAAATCTCTCCTGGGCCCATTGGCCACACCAAGGGGGACCTATTGTTGTCTTCAGGCTCCTCAAGCCCCTAGCCGGTTAGGCCTCAATTTAACCAAGTTCCTCCATCCAACACATCCAGTTTAGAGGAAACGGTTAATCGTTTTATGCAGCGCACAAAAAGTATACTTGAGCAAAATTCTCAGGATATATCAGAGTTGAAAACCACGACTCAACAACAATCTCAAGACATCAATAGACTTGAGATAGTTGTAAGTAAGATTGCTCAATCATTCCCTGAGAGATAGCCAGGAAGATTTCCTAGTCAACATGTTCAAAACCCAAAGGGTCAATTCGCAGTTGGTAGCACATCTGAGTCATGCCATGAAGATGTCCAATCTATTACCACCCTTAGGAGTGGAAAACAGGTTGACAATCGGGTACGAGTGTCTGATTCAAGTGTCATTGCATCCTCGTCTAAGTTAAAATAGGTTGCATCTCCATCTGACAAAGAGGCTAATAAAGCCTCACCTTCTAAAGATGTTCCTCTTAACTTTGACCCCACTCATGCATCTTATTTGCCTAGGACACCGTTTCTGTCACGATTAGCTCCGACAAAGAAAGGAACAAATGCTAATGATGTAATGGAAATTTTTAAACAAGTTCACATTAATATCCCATTGCTCGATGCTTTAAAACAAGTTCCTACCTATGCCAAGTTTCTAAAGGATCTTTGCACACAGAAGCGAAAGCATCATGTGCAAAAGAGAGCCTTCCTCGCCAAGCATGTAAGCTCCTTTATTCAACACAAAACCCCGCCTAAGTATAGGGATCCTGGGTGCCCAACCATTTCTTGTGTTATTGGTGATCATATGATTGATAAGACACTGTTGGATTTAGGGGCGGGTGTTAATTTATTGTCATATTCTGTTTATGAGCAGTTAGGTCTCGGCAGGTTGAAACCGACTGAAGTAAAACTGCAATTGGCAGATAGGTTCCTCGCGGTGTTATAGAGGATGTAATCATTAAGGTTGAAAAATTCTACTTTCCAGTGGACTTCATAGCTCTTGATACACAACCTGTTATTTTGGGTCGCCCATTTTTGGCGAGATCTAATGCTATTATTAACTGTAGAAATGGAATCATGAAATTGTCGTTTGGTAACATGACCGTCGAACTCAATGTTTTTAATGTAAGTCAACAACCTCCTGAGTCTGAAGATGTTTGTGAGGTTAAATGATTGAGGATAAATCCTTTTCGAAGATTGCGTTAGATGAACCCTTAGCATCGTGATTGACTCATTTCGGTTTAGACTTCAATATTGATAATTCCATTAGGGAAGTGAATGTTTTGCTTGATTCAACCCCTATTATAGATCATGGTTATATAGGGAAACCTAAAGTTAAACTTCTTCCACTCAGTGAGTCAAAATTGGCCCATTTTGTTGAGACTATTTTGCTTCTCGACCCATTCCCTTCCCCACCTTTTCATGTTGACCCATTCGCCATGCACCTTCCTAGTGACTCTTTCATAAAGTCTGATTCTCAATATTCTTTGAAGTCCTGCCTCGCCTTCCATGGTAATATCACTCTAACCTAGGGGTGGGCATTTCAGACCGAAAGCCCGGACCGAACCGAAAACCAGACCGATCGGGCCGGTTCGGATCGGTTTTTTATCTGTTATTCAATAGTCGGTCCTACAACCCGACCCGACCCGATATTTCAAGTCCGGTCCTCGGTTACCATTTCTAAAACCCGTCGGGTAACCGGTCCGACCTGGGTAATATAAAACCTAAAAAAAATAGGGTTTTATACTCCCAAATCCACTCCGCCCAATTCCCCCTCTTCTTCTGCCTCCCATCCGACTCATCCTCCTCCTCATCTACTACTCCCCCCTCTGCTGTTGTTATCAATCAGGAGTCAGGACCATCAGGTAACTCCATTCTCCAAACTCTCATCTTCTTCTTCATTGTTGTTGCAACAATCCAAGTGTGTTGGTTCTATTATAGCAAAGCTCATGAACCGATCAGCCACTCATCTCCACCACCATCAAAAACTTGTTAAAGAGATTCAATCATCCCCAGCGAAGATGGAGCAGTATTTCATCATGATCAAGCCCGATAGCGTTCAAAGAGGCCTTGTTGGTGAGATCATCAGCAGATTTGAGAAGAAAGATTTCATCTTGAAAGGGTTGAAGTTGATCACCATGGATCAAGTTTTTGCTAAGAAGCACTACGCAGATTTGTCTGCAAAGCCTTTCTTCAATGGATTGGTGGAGTACATCATCTCTGGACCTGTTGTTGCTATGGTTTGGGAAGGAAAGAACATAGTTGTTACGGCCGAAATATCATTGGAGCTACCAACCCAGCTGACTCTGCTCCTGGTACCATCCATGGTGACTTCGTTGTTGAGATTGGGAGGAACGTCATTCATGGAAGTGATTCAGTGGAAAGCGCCCAAAAGGAGATTGCATTGTGGTTCCCTGAAGGCCAAGTCAACTCACTCACTTCATGAATCTTTACTCTAGACTCTGCATTATGGCTTAATTTAACTATGTTCAACACTTGCTTTGACCACAAAAAACTACAATTGAAATGATCCTTTGCATAGTTCTTTACAATACAATTCCAGGATGCACTGGAGGCTAAACATTAGAATTACATAGGTCGCCCTTATTATACCACTTGATCTTCATGAAATTCAAACCATGGCACAACTCCAATATATAGTATAACGGTTATACTAGCATCAATTTATCAAATTCAGCAATTAGGGCTTTATCAAATTCAGTTTAGGCTTTGCACTTTGGACCGAGACCAGCCCGGAATTCGGTTAACTCGATCCGATCTCGGGCCTCATAATTGCGGGCTTAAAATTATCGGGCCGATTTTCGGTTTTTAATTTTTGGGCCGGTCACCCGGACCTGCCCAGCCCTACTCTAACCCTCATTTTTTTCCTTTTCATTCATCATGATCCTTATTTTTATACATTGAGGACAATGTTTGGTTTAGGTTTGGGGGTGTGATTTATGAGTTTTTGTGCATTTTTTCAAAATTTTTGAGTTGAAATGTATTTCACAACTATACCGATTGACTACTGTATTCTACTCAATTTCCATTGAATACATAGATGATTATGATAATTGTGTGAAATTTTATTTGAATTGAAAATGCATTCAAAATATGAAGTTCGTTTCCAATGAAGAGAATGTGCTTTCAAGTATGCTTTTAAATTTGATAGATACATGCTATCACTTGTCACATCGATATATTAATAGTAACATAAGGTTTGATATTATCTTTAAGTTAAATATATTCCTGAGATTTTTCAACTCGACTATTCTTGCACTATAAGCCAAGTTAGCATAATTTGAAGTTGATGAGCGAGATATTAACTAGAAAGCCTTAGAATAATAGTGGAGACTTAACACTTGTAAGTTTCGATCTGTTCTATTTTTCTTGAGGATTATTAAATATACTCTGACTTTTCTTGAGTTCGTATTTTCTCGTTGATGATCTCATTATTCTTGTTTCTTTTATTGATTACTTTGGCAATGACATTAAAATTAAATTATTACACTAGAACTTCTTGGTTTTTTTAGTTGAGATGTCATAATACCGAGCTTAGGAAGTGATATAGGCCTTTTTTTGAACCATTCTTTAGCCTTTTAGCCTACCCAATAATAAATATATGTTTGCAACCCTTTGGGCCTTTGAATAACCTTTTTATTTGCTAACCCCATTTCCATTACCTACTCCAATTATGGAGTAATACCCCATATTATTTTTATCTTTACCCAATTTTTCTGAGAATGTGTATGGTTGATATATTTTGGAATAAGCAAATAGAAAGAGCTGAAACTAAATATTCCATAAATCCTTAATACTTAAATGTTTCATTGTGCAGAAGGGAAGACATGTCATTGAAAAAAAAAATTATGCTTCAAAAGAAAGAAAAGATAAATATGATCAAGAATTGAAAAAATATATATTCTTTAGTGCCCCATGTGTTTATTAAAAGTCGTATCCATTCTCAAAGAGTTCTTGTATTGTCCTTTTTCATTCTTGTTAGCCATAATATTAGCCCTATTACAACATAATCCTGATTGATCTTAAGTAAAGGTTCGGTTCGTAGAAGTTGAGATTGAATAGATAAGAACTATGGTGTTCGATTCAACATTCTCAAAGTAGTTGGTGTTCCTGTCCATGAGATCATATTCGTTTCATTCTTTGAAAAATATTTTTTTCATGATAATTATATGTGAGATGTTTGTGTTTCCATAATTTACTTTTTTCCTCACATATAAACTGAGTGATAAATAACCAATATCTGATTGATTCATTCCTGAGTGACAAGAGAGATTTGTAGTGAAGCGTACTTTCTAAAGGTTATCTATCGTGTCTCTACTGTGAAATAAAGAGTTACGTTGATGAGGCGATGCACACACACACACACTTCGAGTTGGGAATGATTGGTGAAATTCATTTAACCTTTGGATATTATTAAATTGTTCTTAAAATCTGTTGATATATAACTGTGACACTGTTAGTTGTTTTCTGAAATTTGTGGCAATGAGATGATTAGTCTGAGGAAAATAAATAAGAGTGACCATGTTTTTGAAATTTATTGAGTCAGTAATGTTTGTGAGTAATATTTCTGAAAACCCTCACGAAACTATAACTCGTCCAATAGAGGTAATCTAGAGGTTCAAAGCCTGTTGCACGTTTAAGGTAAGTGCAACCGATGATTCCTGGGAAAGTGAGTTTGAATTTTATTTTTGTTTTGCTCGAGGTCTAGCAAAATATAGGTTTGGGGGTATTTGATATTCACATAATTATTACATAAAATATCTTATGTTTTATATTTGTTTGTAATTCAAATATCATAATTTTTTTTTATGTTTTTGGCAGGAATATGAGCCTAAACGATGAAATCGCCTTAGAGCGACGAGTTTGGAAGAATTAGCCCGAAGTGGTACAAAGTGATAGTGTCTGGTAAAATTAAGTGGAACAATTAAACCCAAACCCATCTTAACTTAAAGCCAAGCCAACTTTAACCTAAATTCACAAACTCTATTTATTCTCCTTCCTGCCACACACATCTCTTCTTCCTTTTTGAGCTCTCTCCTTTCACACCTATTTTCTCCTCCTATTTTTTTCCAGCCTTCCTTCCATTGTTCCATCATCTCTTGGTAAAGTCATAGAGATTTCGTTTCCCTCCAACACACCTCCACCACATCGTCACAGCTTTCTCCTCCCATCATCCTCTTCCATTGATTTTCACAAACACAAACAACATCACACCACCACCAACTATAGACACATGGAGTGAGACAACACATCGACATAGCCCCCTTCTCGTTCATCATTTTTTTCTCTGCTCTGCTTCATCACGCCTTCCTCCTCCTTGCTTTCTTCACAAACAGTTCCATCTCACCATCCATCTTGACCTCGTTTTCTCTCCCTCACGGACCATCGTTCTTTTTCTATTCAGAACAAACAGCAAAATACCTCCCTCATTTTCACGCAATAACAATCACACAAAAAATAAAAAATAAAACCACCTAGCATCACACTGTCCGACAGCCACCACGAAATATAGAACACGTCCCCTGTTCTCCACCTCGCCATCACGCCTTGTTATTCCTTTATCTTGTTCCTCACTCTCTCGTTTCCCCCTCATCCCTTTCTCTCTTTCTCGCAAGCTCAACAAAAACAAACAGGAACAACTCGTGGAAGAAGAAACGTAGGGAAAACGCGATGAAGAAGAATATTTGGAGGGAGAAAATTATTTTTTTTAAACAGTTTGTTATTGGCACCCCGAGTTCTTGTAAGTACCACCACGTACTGCCTTCCATTATTTGCACCTGCTATTCGCATCCAGGATTTTAGTCAGATCCACCACAATACACCCATGTGAGGAGAAGATGGAGTTCCACCATATAACCATCGGATTCTCCACCACCATGGGTTTCTAAACCCCACGTTGAGGCAAAGATGAAACCGTGGGTTTCTAGAGTTTGTTGCATTTAAATTATTGTTTTCTCTATGCTTCAGTGTTGGATAAAATTATTTTCTGAATATTGATAAGTTGCTTTCACCGATTATATCCGGTATAATATCTAGACTAGTTGGTAGTAGAGTACATTATGTTGATATTCGAAGCCTGTTTTGATTAATTATGTTAAACTTGTGATTGTGTGTGCCGTAGAAAGACACTCAATGCTAGGGGTTTAGAATTTTGCTAAAATTAATTGTGAACATGGATTAATCCTTAGATTAGTCGTAGTGTTTTTCGAAAAACAGTAATTTAGGTTAAACAAGTCTCGAAGAATCTGTGATGGATTCGATGTTTCGGCTCACTTTCTAATTGTCTTACTAATTAAATTTTTTGTTGCTCAATTTAGTTTTGTTAATTTAGGAATTCTCAATTGTTGTAACCCCTACTTTAGATTAGTTTGAATAGATTTTAGAATTCAATTGTATCTTCAATCCTCGTGGGATCGACCCATATTTTTCATTGTTTACTAGTTAGACAACCGTGCACTTATGGTATAACAAGTAGGGTTTATTAGCTTATTAGTTTAGGTTAGTAAAATATGCATCAGTTTGATATTCGGGGAGTGGTCCCAAAGGGATAGCAGTAGCGGATTGGTTTGGGATAGAGTTATGTGGGTGATCAGTGACAACCATTTCTAGTTATGGTGAAGAGAAACTAAATTACCATTCTCGATCCTAGGATGGGAAATAGTGAACCATTGTTTATGTCAGGTCGACCATGTGTTCTTAAAGGAACTCAAAAATGATTGTGTGCCGAACTGTAATCTGTGAAAAATGATTTTGTTACGCAGTTGCCAGATTGTCTGGATCACAGTTGTGAACTGTAAAAACATTTCGTCTTTGGCTAGAGGATGTGTTTTAGTTGTGTCCCACATGAAGTTAAGAAAATCAGTAGTTTTATGAGGTGAAGATTTGGCATTGAGCTAATTAATAGGTAGAAGGGAGAGGTGCCAAAGACACGAGATAATCAGACACAGGAAGAAAATATGTGACCTCTTCTGAATGAGTCTGACAAAAGACACAACAGTCCTCAATAGGCATGTGAATCCTAGTCAAGTTGGTCATAGTGGGAAGAATATTCTGAGTTACTTTCCAGATGAGGAAAATAGCGCAGATGAGAGCTTTTATCCTCCATAACTCACGATAAAGTTTTGCTTGAAGCTGAAGATTGTGTGCACAAGAGGTGGAGGTTTCAAGTTGTTCAAACAAAAAGGCTTTGGTTGCACTCTTAACAGAGAAGAGTCCTCTCTTGTCAAACTTCCAAATGAGCTTGTCTGGGCGCTAGAGAGTCGAATGGTTATGTCAAGAATATACGTGGCCACTGGGTGGGGAAACAAGGACATAATGAGATTGGAGTTCCATTGCAAGTCTTGTCCCGAGATCTGAATTTTGTTAAGTGAATCAATGGGATTAGGGGGAGAGAGACAGTCAGCCAAAATCAGGCTAGGTCTAACCCAACAATCATTTCAAAGGTCAATATTTTCACCAGACAGAACTTGCCAAAAAAAATGGTGTTTCATCTTGGCGAGGGCAGTGAGGTTTCGTCGCCAGGCAAAGGAGGCAGAGGTTGGTGCTCGAGAAAGCTGAAAAATGCTTTTATTTTTGAAAAAATGGCCTTGAGTTGAATGGTGCAAGGATTTAACGACGAAGAAATCGTGTGCAAAATGTTTTTTTGCCATCAAGGCAAGATTCTTAAGTCTGACCGACGAAATATTAAGGCCTCCCATGCTTCAAGGAAGGGAGATGCGATCCCAGGAGCATAGGTGTTTGACCTTACCATCATTCGTCCCATTCCACTAGAAGTTACGGGCTAATGTGTCCAGTTTGGAGGTAACGGGACACGGAAGAATGAATGTTTGCATAGTGTAAACGGGAATAGAATTAATAACTGCCTTAATCATAACTATTCTCCCTGTCTGATAAGGTTATGGATGTGTCGAATCAAGTTAAGGCACCAACCCAAACCTACCAGTGCAATAATCACAAATGCGAATTATGTCTTGTTCACATACTACAACGTATATCTTTCAGCTACATATACAACAAAGGAAAGTCGCAGAGGTACTTATTTGTTTGGCAAAATACATTAGCAGTGTGCATCTTCTCTGTCACATGGCAAGGCATATGATAAAAACACTTATAATCAAATTTGCCCTTGAAAATAGATTGGTTGGGACTTTGAGGTGCTCATTTTTATGTTGGAAAAAAAGGAAATAAAACATATTTATTTTTCCTTTCTTTCTTGAGTCACTACAACAATACTCCATGTTTGTTGAGGCAGTGTCTTAGTGATTTTCTAAGTGCACACTCTTTGAAAAAATTTGGTTTCGAAGATTTAACAAATTTTGAAACTACATGTACAGTTGTGCAGTTTGGGTGCTAGTTGAAGATTATTGCCACCTAGTCCATTTTAAATGTGGTTGTTAAGTTGCGTCTATTTGTGTGCATATTTGTTTTTTCAATGTATGGATAAAATTTAAAACTCCATTAGCTTTTTTTTTTTTTTTTTTGAGAATTGTAATGCAATTCACGAGTCCACAACCTAAATTGCTTATTATTAAAAGTTGGAAACCATATGTTCAAAGTGCAAATTGAGTTGTGAATTTGTTCGTCAGTCATCATGTATCACTTGCAAGGCTTTGATGATTTCTTGTTGTATCTGACCAGGTTCACTTAGGTTATGTCAAATGGTTGACATATTAGTAGTGTTCTTTTCAAACCTGATGATTCTTTTTTTTAATCGAGAAAGTTGATGCAGTCGGGCTGACCTCTGGGTTTTTTTTGTAGTCGATCTATACTTATATGTTTTAAAAGGTAGATGTGAATATTAGCACGAAAAAGTAGAGTTTTGGGGCTTTAGAGGGTACTTTTAATCATCGGGGTTTTCACACCTTTAGAGAAATACAGTTTTTTCAAAGTTACAAGCCTCGTTTCTATTCTTTCAGTGATTGGAGCTCAGATGGCTTTACGCCTATAAGCACAAAGGGTAGGGTTAGGTGGGAAAAAAGAAGTCTACATGTGGCATTGGGACATACACTCTAGGTTGGTCATAATATGCAAAACAAGATCTTTATTATTTTCTATGAAGTGGTGCATAGCATGAGCCCATACATGGTGGGCCCACCAAAAAAACTCATTATGAGTGGAGGTCCAAATCATCGAATGACATACAACTATTCCAATCTAACTGTCCAAACACCAAAAACACCGTATCATCTCTAACGTAAAATTCTAATTGTGGTAGACATCCATCAATCCCTTGGTTCATGCACAAGCCCATGGTGGTTTCCGAATTGTGCATCAATACGATACTTTTTGGAAAACCCACTAGGGAGATATTTTTTGCCACCCAAATGTTTGGTTGTACTTTCACATGGGTCTTAATCCCCTTTTAATGAGGATCATTTATTTGCTAGCACATGGGAAACTTTGTACTGCTATAGGAAACAAAGTTTGTCGATGCCGCCAGACTTTAAAGCCTTTTTCAAGTTAAGTTTGGACATTTTTACTCATTCTCTTTAAAATACAATCACAAACATTATCTATAAAAGGGGTAGAAGTGTAAAAAGCTCAAAATTTGACAAAAAAGTGGCTATAAAGTCTGACTGTCTAGAATTAAAAATAGGAAGCATGATCTGTTACTAAGGATGTTATCCACCACAAGACAAGACATGTAGTACCACAGGACAAATTTTATGATTAATTAGGCACAATTTATGAAAGGGATGTCCTTTGAACTAAGGGTGCATGTTTGAAATTATTTTTGGTGGCAAATTATTCGTTTCATTATATATGTTACAAGCAACTATGAAGGAAAAGTTCAAGGTTGAATCTTACTGATGCATAGAATCTTACGAGTTTTTTGAAGTGTGAGAATGATAGAATATTAATTAGATTATTATCTATTTGTTTAACTATTTATGTTTTAAATAAATGGGTTAGTCCATGTTAAAGCCTAGTAAGAGTACAAGTCCAATAAGATTAAGGTTAGGTTTTACTTTATTTAAACAAGTGTAATGAAGAAGTTCTAATTGATCAATTTTTGAGATTTAGAGAATTTTATTGAAAATTAGAAATTTGTCAATACAAGTATAAGTTACTTTGCATGTTTGCTTATGATAAACCCATGAGGATCTAACCACGGTGAGTCCAATGATATTTTAGTGAATAGTCCTTGTTACATTGCTAAAAATGCATCCCAGTGTTTTATTATTTATTTATTTTTATAAGACCTCAGAGATGAGCTCCCATGAAGGTACCAAAAACATTCATTTCTACTATTAGGATAAATAAATTAAAATACAAAATATGAAAATCAAATCTTCCCAATTTAGAAGTAGCACGAGTCCCTAGAAGGACTTCGCAAAGGGAAAAACTTTAATAGCAACTAGAAAGGAATAGACCGAGGCCTCAACCAATCCCGTTCACAATTTACTTGAATGCCCCAAATAGTTGATCTTAACAATTTAAAAACATTGTGTTTTTCAATAATTGGCCTTTCATTTCTTTGTTTCCTTAGATGATGTGTGACAAAATTTCAAATTATTATGTATAATAGATTTAGGTCTGATTCTAAACACCAATAACTAAACCCGAGTTGGTTCCCTACTAAACTCAAGTGTCCGGAACAATTCACTCGGGCAAGTAAAACAACTCCTCTAGATTAAAAAAAAAAATGAAAGGGAGAGTAGTACACAGGTCGAAATCATCGAATTATGAAGCAGTACTCCAATCCAACGACCCAAACAACACAAGGACGACTTGCAGTCGGGTGGGAATGGTTCGAATTTGTTACAAAATTTGAAGAACTTAACTCGAACAGTTTCAATTTAACGGATTCGGTTCGGTCCGGATTCCCTCATTTTGAACATTGGGACCAAACCTAACTCAAATCGTTTAGAACGGTTCACTTCCTACAGTTCCACTGAATTTTTAGTAATTATCGTTTTTAGTTAATCATTCATTTTAGATGCCGTTGATTTTCGCTCCCTGCTTTAACCTAATCCCGCTGACCTGCACAAGTAACGCAAGTGAGCCACAGACCACCGTTGTGGTGGCCAATTGCACTCCGATGCTAAAGTCACACAGGGATCTGAGGAAAGTGTAATGTTGTAACAGGGAATTTGTAGCGTACCTTAGCTTACCAACTTCATGTCTTATTTATAGTGTAAGGAGTCCAAGTTCTACCAGGCCATCGAGGGCGTAGTTTAGGAATGAGATCTTCGTGGAGATCATTATCTAATTAGGAGTCGTATTGTAGGAGGAAAATTCCATGTTAGCCTTGTGCTCCTAGATTCACGGGAGATAGTTCCCAATGCAAGAACAATCTGTAAAAGGAAGATTTCCTGTGTGGGATGTCCTATGGTATTTGCTTCCTAGTTGGAAGCAGAAAGTTGTTGTAGTTTTTCGTCTGAAGCTGATCTTCGAGATACTTGCCTTAGTAGGACTTATGGGTATTAAGGATAGTTGTGAGACGTGTGGGCCTAGAATGTTGTGAGAGTTCGGGTTCGTCTGGCGAACTGTATTGGGCTGGCTTAGAACTGCTTGGCCCGGATAAGTGTTGGGCTGATGCTGGGGCCCGTAATTCCTCGAGATCACCATGACACGTGTATGGCTCAGAGGTGTGCTCGAGTTAGCTACTCCCCCCGAGTTAGTTGGGTGTTAAGTCAGTCCACTGACTCTTTGAAAGGAAAACAATATTGTCTTGATGATTGGACTCAAAGCATTTGTCTCGAGCGACACATGACATTTAGTATGTACGTGACTGCTCAAGGAGGGAAAGTGCGATTTGCCTTCCCTATAAATATTTACTGTTCTGGTAAGGATTTCCTCATTCTTATCTGCGCTATTTTTTCGAGCCATAGTATTTGTTCTTTTTACTGATGGCTGACAACGTTGAACTTTCTCCCAAGGATCCGTTATCCCTTACTTGCATCAATTTCTTCGAATGTAGCTCGGTCGACGAAACTGAGTTGATCAGGCTCCGTAGTATGTACTTTATCCCGGGAGATTTGCAAATTGTTCCCGCGCTTGGAGTTTTAGGCCCGACTGTACCTCCTCATGGGTTCATAGGCTTCCACCGAGGCATGCTCGAGTCTGAGCTTCGGTTTCTAGTGCCCGATAATTTCAGGCAATGTCGTATGTGGCGGGTTGTTTGGTGTTCTCATGGTGTTGGCCCCGTGTCAGGTTCACCAGCTGGGGGTGGTTGCTTTTCGCACGAGGAAGAAAAGTTTGGTTCTACCCAGCCCTTCCAGGCTTGCTGACTTGGAGGCGAATGTACCTCCTGTTGTTGTTCTGAGGAAGATGCAGACCTCTGTCAGGGCGACCTCTCCCCTTGGCATGTCGCGGTCTACACAGACGACAGCCTCGAAGGGCCGCGACCTTCCTCGAGACGCTTCTACTTCTGTGAAGATTTGTTGGTGTAATATATTGGTCTTTGAGTCCATCGGTCGTCTCGTACGAGGGTTGAACTGACAACGTGCTTGGAAATAGACAAGTATAAGTAGAGTGTTTCCCCTGTTGTAGGCTTTGAGAGTAGCTCTAGACTCCCCATGTATGCTTTCAGGCTCTGAAAGGCTTGTTCGCACTCTTCGTTCCAGGAAAATCCCTTGCTCCCTCTCAGTATCTTGAAGAATGGGAGGCATTTGTCGGACGACTTTGATATGAATCTGTTGAGTGTTGCCACCCTCCTAGTCAGCTGTGACCGTCTCTAATATTGGCTGGAGCTTTTCATGTCGAGAATGGCCTAAATCTGTTTTGGGTCGACCTCGATTCCCTTTTTTTTTAAAGGCGAGCGTGGGGGTTTATATGGGCTCCCTAGACCCAGACCATTAAAAAAAAGGATCTAATTTGTTACATACGAGTGTATTTTCTACCTCGGGCATCATCAAAAACAATTTTCTTAATATCCTCCGCAAATGAACTAGTTATTATCTCAATAAATTCATGGTCGGGCAACTCTATTCCTCTTTTGTTCACTATATAGCCTAGGAATTTCCCAGACTCGACTCCGAAGGTGCATTTTTGCGGGTTGAATTTCATCTGGTATTTCCTGAGTTGGTTGAATACTTCGGCGAGATCTTGTATGTGGTCAGGGTCGCGGAGGCCCTTGACCAGCATGTCGTCTATGTACACTTCTATGTTCCTGACAATCTGTTCTTTGAACATCCGGTTGACCAGTCGTTGGTATGTACCGTCTGCATTCTTTAAGCTGAATGGCATCACCCTATAGCAGTATATTCCATTTTCTGTCATGAAAGATGTTTTCTCTTGATGGGGGGTTATCAATATTTGATTGTAGTCTGAATAGGCGTCCATGATGTTGAGTAAGCTATGCCCGGAAGTGGCGTCCACGATCTAATCGATACGAGGAATGGGAAGCTATCCTTTGGGGAGACTTTGTTTAGGTTAGTGTAGTCTACACATACCCTCCATTTCTCCGTTTTTCCTTTTTTTACAATAACAATGTTTGCCAGCCAGTCGGGGTATCGTGCTTCCTTGATCATGCCCGCGTTGAGTAAACGTTGTACCTCCTCGTTTTATGATCGCGTTTCTTTCGGGCGCCATGGGCCTCTTCTTCTACCGAACGATTTTATTTGAGGGGTCCACCTAGAGGCGATGGGTGATTATTGACGGATCGATCCCTACCATGTCCCACATGGTCCAGGCGAAGATGTCCTAGTTAAGATGTAACAGCTTTGTGAGTTGTTTTACCACTACTTTGCTCAGGTGGGAACCGATCTGAATGACCTTGCTATTTTGAGGGTTGTCAAGTTAGATCGTAACAGTTTCTTCGTCTGGTTGTCCGGCATTGGGCTTGCCTTTAGGGCTTACTGGTGTCTCGTTGTCTGAAGTCAGTTGTTCCCTTCCTATACTTTGGGTAGAACGGAGGGTCGTCTTAGCCGCTTGGCTGGCCACTGATTGATAATCACCAGGCGGCGGGGTCGTCATGTATTGGCACTGCTTAGTAGCTACCTGGTCGCCTTTCAATGTACTGATCGCTCGGTTCGTTGGATACTCAACACACTGGTGCAGGGTGGAGACTGCTGCTCCCATTTGGTGTATCCAGGGTCTCCCTAGGACCGCGATATATGCTGAAGGCGCGACGATCACTGTGAACTCTTGAAACAGGGTTTTTCGAGCTGACTGCTCTCCCACTGTTGTAGTCAGTTGTATCTTTCCCATAGGTGACAGTCTTTCGCCACTGAAGTCGATCTCTGGATGACTATTAGGGGTCAACGATGTCTCTTCTAGTTGCATGTTGTGGAACATATGGAGAAACAGAACATTCATAAAACTCCTTGTGTCTACTAGGGACCTCCTTATATCCCAGCCCACCAGAGAAATCATTATGGCCAGGGCATCATTGTGCGGAGGCTGTATGCCCTGGAGGTCTTTTTTTCGTAAATACTAGCGGCTCAGAGGGGCCTTGTCTCCGATCGTGCGGTACCCGTTGTTCACCGCATATCGCCTTGATCCTCGTACCTGGTAGGGCCCTCTTATTGGACCTGTTGGATAGTTCGGACTCGAAATGGGCTCCATGTAGCACACATATTCCGTTAACCACTTGCTCTTTGAATTTGGCTTCTCTTTGCGGTGCCCGCTCTTCTCCTAGGGCGATGAAGCTCTACGCTTCCTTCGTTAGGCCTGCCATGCTTGTTGGAGGGTCTAGTGTCAGAAAGTGGTAGAACGTTCCTTTTTGCAGTCCGTTAATGAAAGTTGAGACGTTCGTCGCGTTGTTGCACACGTGGGCAGTGGTTAACTCACTGTTAAAGAGGGTTAAATACGCCTTTAGTGTTTCGTTAGGCCCTTGCTTCATTGATGCGAACGTCTTAATCATTGACCAAGCCTGGTGTACGTAAAAAATCGTACACCCGGCTCGAGGTTTACTGGCGCTGCCGCTGTTCCAGGAGCGCCAACTCGATGTTTGTGGGTTATTCACGTTGTCGAGGGGAGGAATCGGTGCCAGGCTGAGCGCCCGATGCTTCCCCTCGCTTTCCTTTTTCGTATAGGCTAGTCACCATCTCTCCGTTTTGAGGGGAGATGATGCTAATGAAAAGTTAGGAACTTTGTCGTCCACACGGACGACACCAAACAGATGCAGTCGATTTCCCCTCCCTGCTTTAACCTAATCCCGCTGGCCTGCACAAGTAACACATGTGAGCCACGGACCACTGTTGTGGTGGTCGATGGCACTCTGATGCTAAAGCCAGACAGGGATCTGAGGAAGGTGTGATGTCGTAATACGGAATTTGTAGCGTACCTTAGCTTACCAACTTCATGTCTTATTTATAGTGCAAGGAGTACTGGTTCTATCAGGCCATCGATGACGTAGTTTATGAAGGAGATCTTTGTGGAGATCGTTCTCTCATTAGGAGTCGTATTGTAGGAGGGAAGTTCCTTGTTAGCCTTGTGCTCTTAGATACGTAGGAGATAGTTCCCAATGCAAGAGCAATCCGTATAAGGAATATTTCCTGTGTGGGATGTACTCTGGTATTTGCTTCCTAGTTTGAAGCAGAAAGCTGTTGTAGTTGCCCATTCAAAACTGATCATCGAGCAAGGATTGTGATTTCATTTTTCGAGTTAACTTCGGTTTCCTAATTTTAAGAATATTTCGAGAAATATTTTGGTGTGTAAAGAAAAAATGTAAAAATTTCAAGGATACATGAAACATATATAATAAATTTCGAGGGTACATGAGATATGTGAAAGAAATAAAATGTAATTAATAAATCAATTAAACACATTAAATGAAACCCAAACACCAAATTTTTATTAAATTCATGACATAAATTAACAATATAGTAAAAGAAATCACAAATTTCACACACACAACTATAATTTCAAGTTAATAATATATACTAATGATCTAATCTACCAGGTTATTTAATATAACAATTCGGTCTATCAATTTATCAGATGTACTTATAAATAAATTGCATAAATTTGTTTCTCATCCAAATACAAATCAATGTATCTAAAATAATCCATAGAAAACTTTCTGCATATAAAATATCTGTATGGGTTTGTGCAAGGGAAAAAAACAATTTGGTGTGGTGGTACTGATCTTGTGAAGAGAATCAACCAACACTGTCACTTTGACTTGAGTTTTTATCCGTGTTGTCCTCTCCACAGTTCCACTATACTTAAAAGAATATTTTTTTACTCTTCCCCAAACAAGACCACCATCCTCTCCACCTTTTAATTTTTCCCGGTTCCACTATACTTCAAGAGTATTTTTTAACTCTTCCCCAAATAAGACCACAATATACATCACGTTATCATTTCTCTTCTCCACAGTTTAATTTCTCCCAATTTTCTGACTCTCTTTCCCTCTCTTACTCTTCTGCTTCAATTCTCTTTTGCACTAGATGTTCATCTCCATCCCGTGATGATATTTATGATGATCAAGGTCAAATTTTATGTTTATTTTGTTGCAATTCCTCCTCTATTTTTAAAACATCTTCAACAAGAGCATATCCAAGTCGATCGGAGATAACATAGACCAAATCCAGTCAATCAGATCAGAGGGATCAAGTTGATCAAGCAGAGCAACAGAAAGATGGCAAAGTAGATCCAGTCGAAAATAGAGATCGAGTCGATTGATCGCAGTGTGTCGAAAAATTTCGACTGAAAAATGGGATTTTGGTCTTTGAATGTTGTGTGTTATTTTTTGCGAAATTTTTGAAATTTACGAAAAAATGGAACTTTGTTTTTGCACTTTTTTTTTTTCGTATTTGCAAAAAAACGAAAAATTTACCGAAATTTCGCGAAAACACATTCCTTGTCCTCGAGATACTTGCCTTAGTAGAATTACGAGTATTGAGGTTAGCTGTGAGATGTGTGGGTCTAACATGCTGTGAGAGTTCGAATCCATTTGACGGACTGAATTGGGCGGGCTTAGAACCGCTTGAGCCAGATCAGTGTTAGGCTGATACTGGGGCCCGTAATTCCTTGAGATCATCATGACACGTGTATGGCTCAAGGTTGTAATCGTTTTTGTGTATCATCAATTTTAATTTAAGAAAACAAACAAATAACAGCAAGCTGCAGCAGCAAGCAATTCACAACAGGGCACAACAACTACAATTCACAGGGTTGAGAGATAGACGAGGGCAACAAGAATAGATCGTTTGATTCAATGAAGCATTTAGGTTTTTAGGGTTCAAGATTTAGTGTGGCCGAGGACACAATGAAATTTTGTAATATCCAATCAGGATAAGACACATGTATCTATATTACAATTCAGAGTGGTGTTTTACTATTCATTGTTGACTGGGACAAAGTCAAATCGAAAGAATTAGAGATAGATGGTTAGGATTAAAAGTTGGAAAATGTATTAAATTTAAGGGTTGAAATTCATTTCCCATGATGACATATTTGTAAATATAAAACATGTAAAAGTTCAAAAATAATGAAAAACTTTTTAAAAAAGTTGGTTGAATGTACATGTGGCGGAGAGAGAAAATATTGTGTTTTGCTTTTAACAAAATGAAAATTATCATAATTATCTACATCGTTATCGGATTTTGGTAAAGTTAATATCGTTGAAATGCAATTTTTAAGATCTTTCCAACAAAATCAATGATACACGAGCGCTAAAATTTTAAAAATATATATTCTATAATTAAAAAACATATAAAGTATTTCACATTTTTAATATTTTTCAAAGCAATGAGACGGGTCGATCATACCAGAAAAAACGAGTCGGGCATTTTAATGCACATTTAAACAAAAACTCTAAACTTAATATTTTGGTGAATTCAAAAATTGGGGGAGAACTCATTATCGGCGTTTAAATTTTTTCCCCAACTAATTTAAATTTAACTGAGTCTAATTCTAAAATTTATAATATATATATATATATATACTTTAAAATAAGCTTACACTTCAATACTGATTCAGAACTAAAACGGGGATAGTGAAAGAGGTGTTCAATACAAAATATTTAGCAAAAATAAAATTATATGGAGTGCCAACGGTACTAGGCATACTCTAGTTGTCATACAAAACAAGTTAGAACCCAACCGTTTGAAATCAAACATTTGGAGCCGGACTTGGAGCATTCTACAACAAGGTCCAGACAGTTTGAACAAAATGAGCCGGCTTGGTTTGGATATGCGGTTCCTCGACCCGTTTGCCCACCCTACTTGCAGACCCTCAAAAAGTCCAAAAATGCATACCTTAAAAAAAGTCTAAAAACGCGACTGAAGAGACGAGAAGAGAAGCAGCAGCTGTGATTGAAAAAAGTAGGGTCAGTGACGGAGCCCGGATTTTTGTTGAGGGGGAGCGGAGTGATGTCATAATTAATTAAATATAATATAAAAATTAATTACTTTAACATAAATTTTTTTTTTAAATATAGCAAAAAGGGAAGTACAACAAAGACAGTCATTGAAGATGATTACTACTATATTCATTGAAGATGATTACTACTTCTAGAGACACAACAGAAGAGAAGGGTTTGAATCGTTGATTACTACTACATGAAGAAAAGGAGGAAGAGATTGGGTTGCTTACGATTTTTTTGTGGAGATGACTAACACAGTGATTAATGAAGACACCTGGTACCTAGAAGAAGAAGAATAAGGTGGTTTGGATCCTACTGGATCTTGTGAAAATGAGCTCAAATAACTCAATAGTTAATCTTTGAAGATGATGAAATATGGGGGTTTCCCTCATCTTATCCAATCGATGGAGTGTGAAGAAGAAATTATGGATTTTGGTTTATTTAAAGAGCAATTCTAGCTAACCCTGGTTTCCCTGCCTGGGGGGCGAAAATACATTTTTGCCCCCTTCTTTAAAACACCTTTTTGGAGTGTGTGTTTAAAGAGGGGGGCAAAAATGTATTTCCACCCCCAGGCAGGGAAGACCCGCTAGAATTTCTGTTCTTTGAGAGATTTGAGGGATTTAACCTCTATCTCTAACTCTAAAAGTAGAGTTTGAATTTGATATGTACATGATTTGAAGGATGAAGTCCGTTGAAGTGAAAAGTGAGAATAGAGGGGCAAATAAAAAAACTAACAGAAATTCTAAGTGTCGAGGAAATGAGCGAGGGAAGTGAGGTGGCGGGGGTGGGAGCCGTTCAACCCACTCGAGATGCGTGCATTGACTTTTCACGCACCATCCCGAGCGGGATGAACGGCTCCCACCCCTGCCACCTCACTCCCCTCGCCCATTTCCTCGTTGTGTAGCCTCTCTAAAAAAAACTAGCCTCTCTAAAAAAAAAAACTAATTGGGGGACAAATAAATTATACAAAAAAAAAAAAAAAAAAAATCTCAAAAGTAGTGCCTCCGTGCCTGAGTAGGGTTTGTATCTCAACTTGTTCTTCTTCGCATCTCTCATTCTTTTCAAGGGTTTCGTTTGGATTGATCTTTCTTGAAAACGGTGCATTTGAATCTTGGGTTTCGATCTAGAGATGAGAGGACTGCTCACCAAGCTCGCTTCCAAGTCCCTCTCCGTGGCGGGTCGATGGCAGCAACAACAAGTCCGTCGTCTCAACATCCACGAATACCAGGTCCCTCACATTCCTCACTTCTCTTCAGATCGATTTTGTTTTCGGTCTTATAACTCTGAAAAGATTGTTTCTTTCATGATGATGATGATGAGCAGGGGGCGGATTTGATGGGGAAGTACGGAATCAATGTTCCAAAGGGTGTCGCGGTTGGATCTGTGGAGGAGGTTCGAAAGGCGATTCAGGATGTTTTCCCCAAGGAAAATGAGGTGAGATCACTGTTTCTTTCTTTTCCTTCAAGTAGTAAAGTTGATTTTTTTTTTATGTGTTTGGGATAGTTGAATTGATTGAAGGGATGTGTGAGTGATTTGCAATGCAGTTGGTGGTTAAGAGTCAAATTCTTGCTGGTGGAAGAGGCTTGGGGACCTTCAAGAGTGGGCTCAAAGGTGGAGTGCACATTCTTAAGACTAATGAAGTTGAAGATATAGCTGGTAATCAATTACTTACCGCGTTTATGAATGAATTGCAAAGTAATTGTTTTATGATGATTTTATGATTTTTTTTGAAAACTGTATTTTTTTAAAAAGCAATTTGATTTTGTCTTAGTTAGTGTTCATATAACCATTAACCCAGACTCCTACAGTCTGCTTGGAAGCAGTAAAAGATGCCCTGATAAAGCATAGTTTTGCATGTTCTGGTTCTGTAAAACAATTGTGTAAACATTGTTAATTTTGCTTTTGTATATGAATTCACTTGAACCATCTGTTAGAATGAACAAGATGAATAAATAGTACTCTAAAATTTCTACCCTTTTAAAAAGTTTGGCCACAGAGGCGCCTCACCAAAGCTCTAGTGGCAGATGTTGTAGCTTGCTTTACACCTGACAACATAGAATGGGAACTTTGGTTTAATAGATTTGTCATTATATTTTTTCGTACATCCGAGTGTGCTCAGAATTTTCATGTGGCATTCTCTTTCTCTCACTTATTTTAATATGATTGGAATGATTTCACATGGAGGAGGGTTAAGTTTTCTAGGGTTTGCTAGTGGAGCTTTTGTACCTTAACGTTGTCTATTGTTAAAACTATTGTTTGTATTATATGATCTCATTAATTGTCAATACTATGTTTGCTCTTATTATTAAGGTAAGATGCTGGGGCAGATACTTGTCACCAAACAAACTGGCCCCCAAGGGAAAATCGTTAGCAAGGTTAGGCTTTCTCTAACTTGTTATTGGAAGATTATTTTTTTTTCTTCTTCTTCCTTTGTTTGTTTAGTTTTTGCTATCAAAATAAACTCACACACGTGCATAAAAAATTGAAGAAGAAATGATTGGATTTGTCATTTAATAGACTAATTTTTAACTGTAATAATAACCTTAAAAAATATTTAACTGTAAATTACTGTCAATATCTTCTTATGCACATTGATTCAAATTTTCTATATTTTATCTAGAAGGACAAGTCTAATGATAAAATATATTCCGAAGTTGCAGATGTCATTTAGCAATGGAGGAAAATGATAGGATTTAATTGGGAAAAAGAAGAAGATAAAAAGAGAGAAAGAGAGTTAGGTTTCACTGATACTTCAATATTCAGTGTTCTGGCTACAAACTACTCTTCTAACTGTATTACAAAGCTTGTGGAACTAAGACTCTTCTAACTTACTCCTTAATTTGAATTTTAGCTGACTATCTATACCCAAATTTAAGAGATGATTGCCGTCATAGTCAACTCAACTACTTCAAAATTAAAACTAGATAAGGATATGATCAGGGGATCATACAAGAAAATATTTTCATAAGGTAGAAATTAGCTGTAGTTTCCTAAGAATCTTCCCTAGCTTGACTTAATCTAAAGTGTATTCTGATTGAGAATGATTCTGGCATAACCCTGAGCAGGAGTTGCTGAATCTAAAGTGCAAGGTTAGGTGCAAACAGGTTTCTCGGGTTCTCTTCCACGAGAAAAAAAGTTGTGCTACTTCTCAAAAGTCTCTAAGCCTCTGGAACGAAGAAGGCCGGCTTAACAGATTGCACAAGATGCTCTTGTTGTATTTTTGATGTACATTCATGTTTCTTGGGTTTTTGGACCACAATAAAAAATTCATGGTGCTACACCCCAAATATTCAAAACCAGTGGCGGCGATTTCAACCTGGGCAATGAAAAAGACATGATGTAAGGGGGTTCAGGTCTGGTGTATTTGACACTTTGTATTGGGTTCATACAATACACATGTTCTTAAGACAAAATGCCAATTAAATGGGTTTTGTTTGGTGTAGGGTCTCAAATTTTCTTACAAATTTCAGCATGTGACTAATTTTAACATCAGGTTGATATAATTATTATTTGACTCTTATGGAACCCCATGCACAGTAAATAATTTGATATAGTAACCAACCTAATAGATTTAATTTAGTTTAATTTTAGAACATAATTATTCAATATGATAAACCAGTCACGTGAAGAATGGGTCGACACGACATAATCCCTTTGTAAATATGCTGGATATGAGTTTGTTGCCTTGATAGGATCGCTAGATAGTAAATAGGTCAGATTGGGTTGTATGACCCTGATGCTATACACATTGGAATCACACTACCACTAGTAAAACAATTACCAACTTAATGGGAAAATGGTGTTGATTTGTATTTACTATCTAATCTGGTGCTCTTGTGGTTGTCATGAAACTGTAGTATCGTCCTATGTTTACATTGTTATTTAAAACAACCACCCATGTCTGCATGCATACTTTGATATTATACTCAATATGTTGGGAACATCATATGAAGAATTGCAAGCTCTGACATTTTAATTGAGGTTTTTTTTCTTATGTTGCTTAGTCTGTATCATTACATTTTTCAGTTGTACATATCACCATGACTAATAGTGAAAGTGTTGTTATCTTTATTGTAGGTTTATTTGTGCGAAAAGCTGTCACTTGTCAACGAAATGTATTTCGCTATCACTCTTGATCGTGCTAGTGCTGGTCCAGTATGTTCCAAACTTCCAACCGATATTGAATATTCCTTTTATTTTACTAACACATACTTCTGCTTCACATTTAACAGTACAGTCTACTTCATATGCAACTTAAGCCTAGTTGTGTTTTATATGTTAAGTCTTTTGTCCTTGTAATAAGGTGAAAATGTGAAAATGCAGATGAATGTGATGCCCTTTGGAATTTGTGACTTCTACAACTCTAAATTTGTGTTTATGTTCCTGTTTGGTACAGCTTATTATTGCTTGCCGTAAGGGTGGAACAAGCATTGAAGACTTAGCCGAGAAATTTCCAGACATGATTATTAAGGTAATTATCAGCCATCCTTTAAGAATGCTCGAACTTTGTTTCAACTTTCAACCAACATGATTGAAAATCCATTCCCTCTCTTGCTCTCTTCAACAAATTTTCGAATAAATTTACCTTTCTCAGGTGCCAATTGACGTTTTCAAAGGAATCACAGATGAAGATGCTGCAAAAGTAGTTGATGGTTTGGCTCCCACAGTAGCAGACAAAACTGCTTCGATGGAACAAGTGAAGAAGCTATACAAACTCTTCCGTGAAACTGATTGCACATTATTGGAGGTGAGCATGCACTCTTTTCCTAGAAATTTATCAAAACTGGCTAGGGACTTGATGGCTATATTTTGGCATTTGCACATACTACTAAGAACTTGTGATTTGTCATCTACAGATCAATCCCATTGCAGAGACTTCGGATAAACAGTTGGTAGCTGCTGATGCAAAGTTGAACTTTGATGATAATGCTACATTTCGCCAGAAAGAGGTCTTTGCTCTTCGCGATTCAACTCAGGAGGACCCTCGTGAGGTTGGCGTTTATTCAGATATTCAACATTGACTGAGTTTCACTTGACGGATTTTTGTTTCTTTTTTATCATTATTTTTCATTATCATCAAAGCCCATTCCCGAGATTTTCGGGGTCGGCTACATGGATTTTGGTTCTCCAAGCAATGCGATCTTCCCACATTTCCTCACCTAATCCAAGCTCAATGATATCTTCATTCACCGTCTTCATCCAAGTTTTCAACGGTCGTCCCCTCCGTCTACACCCTCCATTAACTTGCCAATCTAAACATTTTCTAATTGGCGCCGTGCTTGGTCTCCTCCGCACATGACCAAACCAAGTTAAACGTCTTTCTCTAATTTTTTCCTCTATGGGCGCTACACCTAAGTATCTCCTAATTCTTTCATTTCTAATTTTATCCTTACGAGTTTTACCACACATCCACCTTAACATACACATTTCTGCTACTGCCATCCTATGCGTATGTTGTCCCGTAGTAGCCCAACATTCTGAACCGTATAGCATGGCTGGTTGAACAATTGTCTTATAGCATTTCCCTTTTAGCCTTGCAGGCATCCTTCTATCGCATAATACTCCTGACGCCATTCGCCATTTCAACCAACCAGCTTTAATCCTGTGGTCTACATCTGCTCCAATAGCCCCATTCTTTTGAATTATAGACCCTAGATATCGAAAAACCTCACACTCCGGGACCTCGACACCTTCGATCTCAATTGCATTACTTCTCCCTCTTGGTTCACACCCAAAGTTGCACACTAGATACTCCGTCTTCGAACGGCTAATTCTAAAACCTTTACTCTCTAAAGCCTCCCGCCACTTAACTAATTTCTGACCTAAACCTGCACTAGTCTCATCCATTAAGACAATATCATCTGCAAATAACATGCACCAAGGTACATCTTCTTGCAGATGTCTCGTCAACTCATCCATGACCAAAGCAAAGAGATATGGACTTAACGCCGACCCTTGATGTAGTCCTACTGTCACTGGAAATTCACTAGACATCCCACCTACTGAGCGAACACTTGTTACAACCCCTTCATACATATCCTTAATGATATCGACATAACATTGAGACACTTTCTTCCTTTCAAGCACCCACCAAATTAACTCCCTGGAGACCCTATCATATGCTTTCTCCAGATCAATAAAAACCATATGCAAACTCTTACGTGCCTCTCGATATTTTTCTACAGTTTGCCTAAGCAGGAAGATGGCCTCCGTAGTAGACCTACCTGGCATAAATCCAAATTGATTCTCCGAAATCATGGTTAAACTCCTAAGTCTTTGTTCTATAACCCTCTCCCAAAGTTTCATCGTATGACTCATAAGCTTTATCCCTCTATAGTTCGAGCAATTCTGGATATCCCCTTTGTTCTTATAAATTGGTACCACAATGCTATGCCTCCATGAATCTGGCATTTTTCTAGTTTCCAAAATCATATTAAAGAGCTTAGTTAGCCATTGAATCCCAACTTCTCCCAGACATTTCCATGCTTCAATTGGTATATCATCCGGTCCAACGACCTTCCCTGTCTTAATTCTTTTTAAAGCTTCTCTCACTTCTGTAGCACTAACTCTGCGATGGAACACGCGATCTCTCCCTTCCTGTGAAGCATACCCCTCCAAGTTTAACTCTCCTACATGTGTTCCATTGAGTAGGTTCCAAAAGTAATCTTTCCATCTATCTAAAATAGCTTTATCCTGCATTAAGACTCTTCCATCCTCATGCTTAACACACTTAACATGACTCAAGTCCCTAGTTTTTCGTTCTCTAGCTTTCGCTATCTTGAAAATATCCTTCTCCCCTTCCTTCGTACCTAGCCTATTATAAAGAGCATCATACGCTCTCTTCTTAGCTTCCCCTACTGTTCTACTACTCAACTTCTTAGCCTGCTTATAAAGCTCATAAGACTCTAGGCACCTATCTTTTTGCCACGCCTTAAAGCATCTTTTCTTTTCCGCAATGGTTTGTTGCACATCCGCGTTCCACCACCATGTCTCCTTACCATAGAAACCTCCTCTTTTGGCCTGTCCTAACTCTTCCTTCGCACATCTTCTTATTCGGTTTGCCAAATGTTCAAAAAGATCCGCGCTACTAGTCCTATCCTTTGGTTCTAGATTCTCCCCACCCTCTGAAACTGACTGGCCACCCAAAATCCTCTTTCTAAATCTTTGGCACACATCTCCCTGTAAGGTCCACCACTTAATTTTCGGTCTAACCTGTTCTATAGCAATACGACCCCTACTCTTAAGACAAAAATCGAGAACTAACAGCCTATGTTGGGATGTCAGACACTCTCCTGGTATAACCTTACAATTTTTACACCTACCTAAATCGTGTCTCTTCACAAGAAAATAATCAATTTGACTTCTATTACGCCCACTCGCAAAGGTCACCAAGTGATCTTCCCTCTTCTTATAAAAAGTATTTACGATTCCAAAATCCTGAGCTAAAGCAAAATCTAGAATAGAAATTCCCGCAGTGTTTCGATCCCCAAAGCCTTGACCTCCATGTACCCTCTCATACCCAACTCTATCCTTACCGACATGGCCATTCAAATCCCCGCCTAGGAAAACCCTATCGGAAGAGGGAATTCCAAGAACTAACTCCTCTAAAGAGTCCCAAAAATCCTTCTTAGTCTCCTCGTCCAAACCCACTTGGGGTGCACACACTAATAACATGCACTATCTCTAGTTCTAAAGCTAATTTAATACTTATGATTCTATCCCCAAACCTCCTAACGTCGACTACTGCATCCTTAAAAACTTTATCTACCACTATTCCCACCCCGTTCCCAGTGCCATCTTTACCAGAGTAGAAGAGTTTGAACCCTCCTCCTAAATCTTTAGCCTTGTTCCCCTTCCATTTTGTCTCTTGAAGACAAACTATGTTTACTTTCCTCCTACGCAGGACATCTACTAATTCTATTGTCTTTCCCGTCAAGATTCCTATGTTCCAAGAGGCTAATCTAATCATTCTATCTCTAGCTCTAACCTGGACTAGCTTCTTTACTCGCCCCCGTCCAGAAAGGTGCGAGAACCCTTGCCTATTTAACACTACAGCCGGGCGCCGCTGCAGCGCGCCTTGCTCATTTGTCACTACACCCGAGCGTAGGTGCAGCGCGTTGCTTATAGCGGGGGACGCCCTATCCTTTTGCATTAATCTTTTTGAACCAATATCTATGAAAAGGGATGTGATGGGTTTTTTACGGTTGGCTATCACAAGTCTAACACTAACCCTCCTTTAATTTTGTATGTTATAGTTGTTTGTTGTAATTTTTCGTTCTGCTATCTATTTGACAGGTTGCTGCAGCGAAAGCTGATTTGAACTACATTGGCTTGGATGGAGAAATTGGGTGCATGGTGAATGGGGCAGGATTGGCTATGGCCACGATGGACATTATTAAGTTGCATGGTGGAACTCCAGCCAATTTCCTCGACGTTGGTGGAAATGCCTCAGAAAATCAGGTAATGAGTTATTTTTTATGTGCTTGCTGCTAATTGTCACTTTCACGTTGTTGCTTTGATTTTGTTTGAGAACGAGCTTTAGCACATCATGCATGTAGTACACAACTTAATATGAAACATTGGTGTCTTGGGGGTGAGATTGTACATCATGTTATTATTGAAGTTGGTAGCTTCAGCATCGATGTTCCACGTATGAATCACTCAAAAAGATGAAATTTGCTTTCAAAATGAGGCATGATATGTTTATTGCTAGCCATAATAAGAACTAATCTTCCCGTCTTTTTATGAGAATATACATTTCCATGTGGCCAACTTCCTTTCCACCCTCTCAAGTACCAAACCCTAAACCTCTTTGTACCCAACTACTTCCATGGCAGCTTCCCCTTTTCATAGCCAAATATCGACACCTAATGATCAATCTGATGCACCTGACCAACTGGGAAATTCTGTCGTTTCAGAAAAATTGCATTTAATCTTTGATAGGGAGTTCAAACCAAAATAAGCAATCTCTTTACACCTCAACTACTTCTCTATCTTTCATTTAGAAGAATGACATTTTACTGTAGATTTGATATTATAAGTGGAATAATTTAGAGAAAAATTAGTCATGACTCGTCTCAGATGAGATGTAAATTTCTTTGATATGTGAAACATGCCTCCAACATAAAACTTAACCTTATATATGTGGTTCTCAGATGAGATGTAAATTTCTTTGATATGTGAAACATGCCTCCAGCATAAAACTTAACCTTATATATGTGGTTGTAAATCATTATTAGAAGCAAGAAAGACATACTCAAATACATGTTGATTATATGTATTTATGTTAAAGAGCAAAATTTCAAATTCTATAAATCTAGATCGCAATTGCAAAATGGTCTTTTTTTGAATCTTGAATACTTAAAAAAGACCACAAAGACTTAATATCAATTTAGTATTGCCTTAAAACTTGACAAATCTAGGGTGGGGGTGTTGGTGGCGGTTGGAGTTGGTCTGTTGGCATATGCCTAACTTCATAAGGGTCAAGGGTGGCGGTGACCGTCGGTGGTGGCTTTATAAGGACGAAGAAATGTTGACGAAGATGTTGATGAGAAAGGGGAAGAAGTCACGTGCAAGGGTTTTAAAAACAAAGACTAAATAGAAATTAAGATTTTTGGTTTAAAAAGAAAACTAAAGATGGTTTAAGTTAACCTATAGAGTGTGAATGCTTTTTTGACACCCCCTTCCATTTGGTTCCCAATGGAGATATGTGCCGCTTCCACTCCCAAGGGAATGTGGTTATGGGATAGACTCTTGCTGACATCCCTTTGAGTATTCTGGAAGGAGTGAAATGCAAGAATCTTCAAAGACAAAAATGACAGTGTGATCTGCATCAAGGTCAAAGCCTTTGTGTGGAATAGGAGTATCTGCAGTATCACTTGGGGTTTCCTAAATCAAAGCCTTGTTGAATTTGGGGCATCACTTGGGGATTCCTATATGACATTGAATTACACATGTATTTTTTATTTCTTTTTTTTTTATCAGCCAAACAATGAAGAGATATATTAAGATTAAAAGTCCAATGTGATTTAAAGGCAAAGAAACAATATACAACAGAAGCTATTACTGTCTTAATAGACTCATCCAATGAGAAAATGCAAACATGCGACTCTATCCCAAATATATACCTCACACATTTTCCCCATTGCCTCACCCCACCTTCGATCGGATAGATGCCCTGGATTGGTTCCAATTAATGGCGTACCTTCCGAGGCCTTGAAAGATCCTAGTTATGGCTATCCCTGAGTTCTATCTGGTTGTTGGCAGAAGATGGCTCAGCATTAGAAGATGGAGTAGAGCTGCTTGCTTCGGAATCAATTGATTGAGAAGTGATCACTCGCCACCAAGATTTCTACTGTCCTTTGTTGTTGTGGCAGGTTTCAAACTGTAACTAGACCTATATATGTATCCTTTATTCTTGTGGTAAACTAGTGATTTCAATCGCTTATTGATTGATCTCTAATCTTACTGCAAGTGCATGGTCGTCTATTAAGTTAAAAATTGGCAAGTAGGGGTTGAAATACTTAAGCTAGTAAAATAAAGAAGTTGTTGATGAAAAAATAAAACAAAGATTAAAAATAAAGATAACTAATATAATGTAGAGAGTTTAGGGCTTCTGGCTCACCATCAAGGATTGATAGCACCCAAAAGACCACTCTTAAGCTATTCACTCTATTTCATGCTAAACACACATAAGAGGAATTCTTGTCCTCTCCTTTAGTGGATAATTTAACTTTCAAATAATTTATTTATAGCCTTAGAATAATCATTTGAATGTATGCTTATTAATAATCATGAGAATGTATGGTTATTGAGAACATATAAAGAGAATATATCTACTTTAGGACTTAAAATGTAGAAACATAAAATATGAGAAGAATCCAACTAATCTAAAAGTTTCATATAAAGCATTCTAATTATGACATTGTTCTCAAATTAAATGTATAAGAAATAAAAAAATAACAACTTAAAAGAGCCATAATGGAGTCATCATACCATGGGGTTCACTAATGGAGCCATAATTGTATATTTAGAGGTATAAAATGTCTCATATAAATTTATATATGCTTATCACTTATAGCCTTGTTCCATTTTCAGTGTTTCTCCTTGTTTGATTAATTAAAGAAAAGTACCTTAGTCATTGGTTGATAGTTTGTTCTCTTAATATAGTAACTACTGATCCAACATTAAAAGAAGATACTGATACATGGTCAATGTATATATTTTAATATTTCCAATATTCTCTTTACGGTGTATCTCAACTAAAGATAGATAAATTCTGAAACATATCTTAGTTTTGTTTTCTTTACTGGTGAGTAGGTGGTAGAAGCATTCAAGATATTGACATCTGATGACAAAGTGAAAGCCATTCTGGTTAACATCTTTGGAGGTATCATGAAGTGTGATGTAATAGCAAGTGGAATTGTAAATGCTGCTAAGCAGGTAATCGTTGCCTTGTGGTTTTTTCTTTGAAAATTGTAGGGATTAATTCTCGGTGAGTATGAACTACACCAAATGTTCCATCCTCTCTGTTTCTTGAGTTAACCATGTATCAAGTTGAACTTACAACTGATTAAGGTTGCTATGTTTTTTTCCCTTCGGGTTAGCAACTTGAAGTTGAAAAGTTTCGAAATTACAGATTTGTTAGCATTTGCTTTAATAATTTAAAGGTAGCGAAGAGAAAGCCCTTGCACAAATGTGATTGTCATCCTTATTTGGTCTTAACCTTTGGTTTTTGATAACAGAAATTCTTAAGAGCCTGGGAAACCAGGCGTCATCCTTATTTGGTCTTAACCTTTGGTTTTTGATAACAGAAATTCTTAAGAGACTGGGAAACCAGTTCCCAGCCTGGGGGGCGAACCCCCCCACCACCCCCCCCCCCCCCCCCCCCCCCTCACTTTAAACACACTCTCTCTCTCCCTGTAATGGCCTTTCAACCCAACCATATCTAATTTTATGTTTATCCTTTTTTTTTGGTCAAAGGTTGCTTTGAAAGTACCAGTTGTTGTTCGTCTGGAAGGCACCAATGTTGATCAAGGGATGAGAATTCTGAAGGTAAAATGCAATAGCTTGTTTATTTTTTTTGTACAATGGCTGCCTTTGAGTCCTAATCAGTTATGATAAGTACTCGATTATCCCCAAATTGACCGAGTTTTTTGTTTGATGTGGCTGATGTATAGGAAAGCGGAATGACACTAATTACTGCAGAAGATCTGGATGATGCAGCTGAGAAAGCAGTTAAAGCTATAAAAAGTTGAAGGGATTTTTTCCATGCCCATGGTGTCAGTTTGACATTTTTGTTTTGTTTTGTTTTGTTTTTCTTGGTAACGAGTTTCAATGTGCTTTTCTTGATTGAGTATAGATGTAATGGCAAAATACACAACACCACCAAGATTCCTAATGGGAATACAATTGGCAAAAGAGCTGATGAATAAAGCTGAAATTTTTTGTTAATTTAATGGCGGAGGTTCTATATTTTACGGGAAATTCTAATTGTCGAGGAAACCAGCGAGGGAGGGAGGGATGACCCTCCATCCCCCTCGCGATGCGTGCCTTCCATCTCCTGCACGCATCGCGAGGGGGATGGAGTGTCTCCCTCCCTCCCTCGCTGGTTTCCTCACCAGTTAGCCTTACTCATATTTTACACTTCAATGGAGTATCCTTACAGGATTATGTTCTCTCTGACGCTGTTATCTTCTCTGCAGATAAATATTTGATCTTGAACTTTTGTAAATTAAGGTTTTGATAGACTTGTCTCTGTCATAATATTTTTAAGAGAAAAAAAAAAGGGAAATCTCATCGAAACCCATTGATTGATGAGAAAACCCAAATATGTTTGGTTGTGAAAACATAACCAATCGTCCAGTTTAAAAACACCGACTCTAAGTGGGTTCTATACGATTCCTCCCCCAAAAAAAGAAGCATTGATCGGTGGAATGAAATCAAAATGAATTATAAAGAACGGCGGGTAATAACAAGACAGTAATATTGAGTACTACAGTGATAGGAATTATTCCTTTGATCATTTACACTATAGTTTGTTTGATTTAGAAAACTGGGTTACCTTTTTTGTTTTGTTTTGGCCAACTAAAATCAAGTGAATACACGGTTTAGGATTTAATCCAGCAATCTAATAGGAAGCTCAATCTCTATTTGGGGGAGTTGAAAGCTTTGATTTTGTTTTGAGAAACCAGGGCCAGCCAGTGAGAATAAGTTGATCTGATATCAATGTATTTAAATTATACAAATACATATTGGTATGATCTATTAATTGAAGAAAAGAAATGAAACTAATTATCTCCATGTATTTTTTTTTTTTTTTTCATTATTCAAGGATTTGGATTCTGCAATGCCTGGACTGTGATCATAGGGTCGACTCCGACTGCACTTGGCAAAACACTTGCATCACAGACAAATAATCCTTGTGCTTCCCAGCTCTCCCCATTTTCATCAACTGCACTGAAGTAGCACCCATTCTGATGAGCTGAACAATAGATTGCCCAGTTATCCCCGTTCGACTTTGGCCCACCTTCTGTTGTTATCGTGTCCAAGAACTCGTCCAATTCCTCTTTCTTGAGTCCTTCACATTTAATTCTCTGCCCATCACTCCGGTGTGTACCCCACCTCCACTGCTCCAGCTGCAATCAAAATGTTCAAGGCCCGTCGAAGCCCTGTCTTTATAATCACTTTGTCTAGTTCGCCGAGTTTGTAAGTTACTTTGCCTTTTTCCTTTACTTCGCCTGATCCTTGATCCCTTATTAATGGAAACAAGTGAACAGTCCTTGCATACTTCAAAAGACTCTCCTTCATGCTTCATGTCAGGTCCAGACACCAGGGGAACAAGGAAACATAAGAACCAGGCTTAAGTGTAGCGGTCCTGGAGTCCAGATTCTGATGATTCCACTTTATGCAGTGATGTGATAATTCCTCTTTCAAATGTTTTTCCTTTGTATTCTGTCATTGATTTGGGGAAGTATCCCGAAGCCATCAAAACAGGGTGGAGATAAAGATTCCTTCCAATGTGAGGATTCTTCAACCCGCTAGAGATCAATTAAAAGGGGGTGTCAAGAGAGAGCCACAAGCCGAAACTGTCACCTTAGCTTGAATGAGTAGTTTCCTTGTGATGTTTTTATTCCTTTTAGTACTGTCAGACTTCTCAGCCTTGCACCCAGTTAATATCACTGCACCACAGTTTACTGCATCAACCAGCCAAGTAGAATTGGTCCTTTGTTTGTCTCTGGTCTTGCAACCATAACAGCAAGAGCCACAGTAATGACCGATGATGAATTCTGTGGAACATATTCAACTTTCAGATCAAGTTTATTGCATCCTCTTCGCAAAACTTGATTCTGGAACCCTTCCAAGTCACAGGTCTCCGTGACTCCGATCCTCTTGCAAACAGTATCCATGGCAGTGGCAGAGAGAGAGTCAGAGCTCCTGTAGAATTGAATTCTTTGTAACTTAGCCCACTCTCTTAGTACTGCACTTGGTGTTTTGATGGAAGCAGACCAGTTCACTGCCGAGCCACCACCTACTGTTGCCCCTGCTAATATTAGACAATCTCCATCAACACTTTCTATCATCCCTCCTTTCTCGTATAATTGATTCAGGGAAGGACCTTGTAGAGAGGAATAATCATCTGGCACAAAGTAGTTCCCTTTTTCTATGACAACAACCTTCTTGCCAGACTTAGCGAGAAATGAAGCAGTAACACCTCCACCACATCCAGAACTAACAATTACAACATCACATTCAATCTTGTAATAAAGATTGTGTTCTCGATCGTTCTTCTGTCACTTTGAGTCCCTACTGGGGGAGAGATTCAATGAGGTTTGAATCAGTCTTATGCATTGTTTCAATAATTCCTTTCTCAAGAGGCCTTTCCTTTTTGTACTCAATTGTGCCCCTATTAGAATCTACATAATATCCCATTGCATCCCATGCTCGGTTGTGAGAGTTTTCATCAGTTTGTAACAAAAAGAATTGTAGGCCAATTCTAACATTCATTTTGACATTTGTGATGTGAAATGTCCTCATTGGCTCACACTTTTTGACTTTTAAAAAAGTTAGCTAATGAATATAACATTTACCCAGTGAAAACATGCCACATCTATTATGTAGGGCTTGCATGAATTTTCTAGTTGTTTGAAGATTTTGTTGGTTGAATCGTGATTGAAAAATTTGTTTGTTGTGTGAGAAAGAGGCAGAGGAGAAAGGTTATATCCTTGGTTTTTTTTTTTTTGAAGTTGCGTGATCTCTCCTTGCGCTTGCTGATTGGCGTCGAAGATGGTGGTGATGTTCTGATTCGGTAAGATGAAAAAGATGATGGTGGATTTTGACCTTAAAGATGAAAGTGAAGTTGTAGTGATTGATTGATAGAAATTTATTGTTGTTTGTGCGTGAACTCTGATGGAGAGTGCGATTTTCCTTCCCCGCCTCTTACTTCTACGGTCAAAGTGTGTAGTCGTCTTAGGTATTCTAACAACATCAGCAAAATGCAGCACGTCATTTCAAATGTTATATTAGAGTTTTCCAAAGAGCAGATTAAAGGCAAAAAATTTCTAGAAACCAGGCACAAGTTAAAAAACTTGAAAGAAGAATTTTATCAATTACTCTTTGAGAAGATGCATATGAAAACTTGTCATTCTCGCTAAAAGCTTGAACGGTAGAGAGGGTGAATCATTTCATATATCAAGCGGAACTAGAAATAGAGGCTTAGAGCTATAATATATACATTTTAACGGGTAGCAACAGGTACAACTACAGTAAGCACCAAAAGCAGCTTTCTGTTGGTTTCATTAGGGGTTCCAATGCAAGCTATCAACGTTATCTTCAATTGAACGGTGACTAAGGCAAGCTTCCCCTCAAAACGAAATAGTGTTTGATTTTACTAACTACCAATACAAAATTTGAAGTTTCTGAGAAATTTATTCCTATATCTTTTAGGTTGACGATCATAAAAAAATCTAAAGAAAGTTTTTTAGGTGGGCCACTTTCTGTAAAATCCAATTTTATGCAAACACATGCACCGTAAAATTTATGTTGCAAAAGTACAAGAATAGAGGAGAGAAAAACGTCTACTAGAATGTTCCTAGCTCGCACCCTAAGAAAACAATTACCACTGCAGAGAAACTTGTTGGTGATCCATCAAATATATATTACGAGCAATATTACATAGACTAATGATGCTTATAGGCTCCTTCATAGTGGTTAACCATGGTTCCTAATTTACATAGACTAATGATAGGTAAGATTAGAATATATTACGAGCAAAAGACTGACCAAGCATTCATCAGTTACTGTAGGCTGAATTATTTCTGGATCACTCCGGTTTTAGTGGATTTTCTTACTAATCACAGCCAAGGGTTTGGCTCCATTCAATTATCTTTTCGAAAATGATATTAAACTTGCTCATCAATAAGTCCATGCTGCACTATTATAGTCCATAAAAAATCTAATGAAATAGGTTGGTGAAAACGATGAGATTGATGTGTAGTATTGTTGTTTAAATATAGTGGCCTGACCGACCGTGCATGGTTAAATTCAAAGAAAGTAAAAAATAAATAAAAGAATACCAAGGCCAACCACAAGAATCTAATGAAAATAAACAAAGATCTGTTAAAATCTAATATTATAGGAGAAGACTTACCCAGGAGAAGAAGATGAAGAAGCATAGAAAGTTTGAAGATCATGAAGATGAGCCTGAAAATCTTGAAGTATCGCATCATCGCGCCCTTGACCAATTCTGCACAACTTTTTCTCTGTTCCTTATTGACATATCTGAGAACTTTGAAATGAATATGGGAATTCCCATCTGATACAAACGAATCCACATAGTAATAGAGTCCCCAATCTCGTTGACAATACCTTTAAAACAGCTCTCACCATGAACACAAGCCTCTGGGAGACACTTGTTCACCATTAGCTCTGCAACCTGTCCTAAAATGAAAATAACAAAATTAGATATACAACTACTTTTTAAGTCAGGCCCATTGAAGCACTAATGGACTAAAGTGAATTTTTCGCCTGCCTCGTTGGGTAACTCCAATGGTAGAGGAGGAGGTACGAAAGCTTCACATATAGGCATCTCTACACATTGTGTTGTTAGATTAGTTTCAATTGGTTAACAAATAAATTTTGGACAAGAACAAGATTGACACAAAAGGATTTTGTGGATGTTTGATATTAGGGGTTGCTGTGATTGTAAGGATGTGTGATAGATATATGGGATGATACTGACGTCTTGTACCGGTTTGAGTCTTTTGACTTTTGACGGTGGTTGTTTTCTTCCCTAACTTTATAATTTGAGTTTTTGTAGGCTCTATCATAGTTTTTGTTTGGAAGTTCACCTCATGTTTTCGCGCCATCAGTGTATTGTTTAGTAGGGGTGGGCATCCCATCCCGTGATCCCGATCCCGTCCCGTCCCAATTTTTTTCGGGTCTTAATGGGATCGAATAATTCTATCACGATCCCGTTCCGAGCTATTTTTTCAATATTTATTATTAATATTTTTATTTATTTATTTATTTATTTACTTATTTATTTATTTATTTATTTTAGGATTGCAATATTTGAATGCTCATACAAATTCACTAATGTATATAACATTTTAGCATCTCAATTTTTCTCTCACACACACATCTCTAGATTAATCTATTGATTGTAAATTTGTAATCACTTCTCTCATTCCTTTAGGTTTAGGGTTATTGAAGCCAACAAACAACAAAAAGAAGAAGAGAGATTCAAGAGGAATAAGAGAGATTCAAGAGCAGCAGGAAGACGCACACGACGACGACGCACATGACACACCACGAAAACGCACCTCCTACCCCTCCTGCTTCTGCTTCATCAACAACTCCATCAACAACAGTTCGATCCAACTTTTAGACATCTTCTTCTTCGATCCAGTGTGTTCTCGCTCAGATCCAAGTCGGCAACTCCAACACGCACAGTCGGCAATCGCACATGGCACACGACGACGACGACACACCTCCTCCCCCTCCTGCTTCCGCTTCATCGACAACACCTTGTTCGATCCAACTTTTAGACGTCTTCATCTTCGATCCAGCTTGTTCTCGCTCAGATCCAAGTCGGCAAGTCCAACTTCTCTTCGATCCAACTCCCAAGCAACCCTCCTGATCTCCCTCAGCCTCGTCGGACCGGATCCAACTTCTTTAGCTCTCTGTTGCACAATTCGTCGATTTTTACAGGTAAGATCCAACTTTTTTAGCTATTTGTTTAAAGAAAATTGTTTGACAGGGTCCTAATTTTTTTAGGTTTTTAGCTTTCAATAAGATAGGCGTGATTTGTTTGATCACAAGCTTCAAGCAACTTATAGGAAACTGTTTTTCAACAATCAAACTAAGAAATTGCAAAATATTTATCATGATAATCAAGCAAAATATTTTAGCCCTGCTAATGATAATCAAGCAAAATATTTATATTCAGATTAGTATGCTCTGATTATGTACATTGATTAGTATGCTCTGATTATATTGAAGGAATCAGGTTAGTATGCTCTGAATCTGATTATCATGCCTCTGATTATATTGAAGGAATCAGATTCAAATTATGTACATTGAAGGAATCAGATTAGTATGCTCTGATTCTGTTCAGATTATATAATCTGATTATATTCAGATTATATTCCAGCTGATTATAAGCAGAGCAAGCTGATCTCGTCCCGTCTCGATCCCGTATGAACGAGATGGGATAGGGATGGGTCTATCTCGTCCCATCCCGTCCCGTGCCCACCCCTATTGTTTAGTGATTTAGAATACAAGATGATGGTAAATACAAAATGGTGGGGATATATATAATGAGAGTTCTCTCAAATGAACAGTAAGGTAACATTAAAAAATGTCATCGACCTAATATTCGAGTTTCCTATTTTACCTTCCCAATTCCATAATATTTAGAAGAAAAAACCAAATGGCGGTTGAACAGTTACCAAAGGGATTTTGATACATTTAACAGTTAATAATAAACTTTTAAACTATCAACAACGATGATTTTTGGGTTCCATAAACGCCATCCCAATTTCATACTGTTTACAGTGAAAATCATGAAGTGGATGAATAGTGACCAAAGGTAGTTGTGTACATTTAGAAATTACTTTTGAATATAATACTATTAATCATCATTATGATGAATCCAAGACGTGAGGGTCAAAACCACACTGCCTTAGCCAACCGACCTGACCACCTTTGACTAATAATTTTTACTTATTATTGAATTTTTGTAATAAAATAAAAAATATAGAATATCCGCGCACGTAGAGTGCGTCGACACCCTAGTACTATATATAAACAGAGCCCACGGATGAACAATGAATTGTCACTCTTCAACCTGATTTTCTGGTTTCAAAAATGCCCTCCACATCTTATAATATTTACGATCAAAACCAACCCATCTCAAATATTGTTTTTTTTTGGAAGACAAACACGATTTTTATAGGATCCTAGAACCCATTAAAGACCAGAACTAGTCAATCCACCATAAAATGATAAAGATGCCGCCGGCTGGGTTCGAACCCGTGACAGAGTGGTGCTAATGATATATCAAATAAGATTGTCATCACAACTGATGATACATCAAAATAGACCGATCATCACGGCCGTACACGTGACATAGACCCATCACGAGAATATAGTGTACAATCTACTAGGTCAGCTCATAAAGCCCAAGAAGAATAAAGCCAATTACAGAGGCCCAAATAAGGTCCGCCATCGAGAAGACATAAACGGGGCTCAAATCCAGGCCCGAACGAATCAGAGTCCGAATTTATGCCCAACACGAGTTCTCTCATAAAAAATATGAACGTTGCACCAAAAAAGAGTCATGGAGAGAGTTACACCTCTACAGACGTATCTCCATTAAGGACGAGACTGTTACGAGAAACATCTCTTTCCGTTGCGCCTCACATGCTTAAGTTACGCAGAGAATTAACCGCGACCATCATAAAAGGTAAAAGAAACATTCGACACAGGTATGCAACTTTAACTGAGTTTTGTCCAAATTTACTTTCTTTTTCCAACAGAGTTGCTGGCTTAAGCATCGGAGTGTCTTCGACCACCAAAAAGGTGGTCCTTGGTAGTCTAACAATTGTTTTGCAGGTCAAACTCATAGGAGGATGATTTTTGGATGCATCAGTTTGGCGCCATCCGTAGGAAACGACGAGTTTCCTTTCTAAAAACAAAATCAACAGTGACAAAGCTCACCATAGCCTGATAGAAGATCAACGAGCCATCAGAGCAAATGCCGCATTCCGCAGATCCTCAACCCAGTGATGATCACGACAACTCTCCTACCGACAACAATGCATCACTAACAGCTCACGAAAAAGAAGCAGTCGGATCATCAGACCAATAACACTCGAAAATGCGGATCCACAACATGCAATAGCCCAGACAACCCAAACATCTGGCGTTGCTGCCACAGACCCTCAGGTGGACCTACTCATGGCCCAGATGAACTACATGACAAAAATGCTGGAAAAATCATCCAGGAGCGCATTCAGCCAGCTGACCTTGTTCAGGCACCGCCCCAACAAAATTTCGCTGACCGAACTCAAGGAAGCGACAAAGCCCTAGCAAAACCCCAACAGAGAAACTTCGAAAGCAGCGAGCTCCCTCAAGATAAGACCCCACAGTGCGGCGGAACGCTTGTTGAAATCTCTTTTAGAATTGGAGTCACGGATCCCAATATACTGTACAAATTAGCCAAACCGCCATTCTTCGACGCACTCATGAAAAAGGCAATTCAGAAAAAGTTCACTCTACCAAAGTTCGAAGTGTACGATGGAACCACCGACCCAACAGATCACCTAAGACATTTCCACCACATGATGGCCCTAAAGGAAACCACGGAGTCGATCCTATGCAGAACATTCCCAACCAACCTCACTTCCACAGCAATGAATTGGTTCAATAGCCTACCACCGAGGTTGATAAACTCCTTCCAGGATTTAGCCACTGCTTTTATCACCAGATTCATTGGGAGCAGCGGATGAGGAAAGGACCCCACTACCTCCTGCACATAAGACATAAGCCAAAAGAAACAATACGAGAATATGTCACTCGCTTCACCAACGAATTGACAATGATTGATGGATGTAGCGATGACACAGTCGTTGCAACTTTCGTCGCTAGACTGAAGAAAGGCCCCTTCTTTGTCGCCCTTAACCTAGAGCCTCCAAAAGGCATGGTGGTCCTGCTGAAAATAACACAAAAACACATCTCCCTTGAAGAGATGAAAGCTGCGAGGAGGAAGAATGAGTAGGAAAGGGAGAACCATTCGAGGAAACGAGAAAGGAAATAAGAATGAAAGCGAGATGATGGACCACGGGAAGATAACAGTAATTCAAAGAAACATTGAAACGACAAACAAACCAAGTCCAACTAGCGGGAGTCCAGGAAATCACAATCGGCACGACCCAGTCATGAGCGGATAACCAATGTAATGAAAAAGGAGTACAAACCATACTCAACCCTAAAGACAAGCTAGATCAACATCTTGAAACACATGGGGAATTGGGAGAACGTCAACTGGCCACCTAGGACGAGACAAAAGTAGGTACTGCTCTTTTCACAAGGATCGCAGACATGATATTGAGGACTACTACAAGTTGAAAGAAGAAATCGAGCATTGGGTCCAAAGAGGAGGACTCGATGAATTCATCGAAATACCAGACAAACAATTCAAAGGAAAAGAAAAAGCATATGCCATCGCCACTGGATAAAAAAAATGATCCAGGAAACTGATACACGCTCAACATTACATCTACCCCAACAAAGAAGCATCTCCCACTCGAGCAAATCTATATCAAAGCGGAAAGATCAACGCCCTGAAGACGGCTGCAATGATCGACTCGGGGACTCTACCAACAGATACAAATCCAACCGAAGTTACTTACAAAGGAATTAGCAACGACAAACTCTACCAATCCTCAACAAATAATACCAAATGAGGAGCAATAATGAGCCAAGCAAAGGAGGTCATAAATTAAACAAGGAACAACAAAGACATGAAACACCAACGTAGGGATAGACATCAGCCACACAATGATAAGAGAAAAATTACTTCACAATGTAACATAACTGCTCCAGAAAAATGACCGCTAGAAATGGTCAAGACATCCAAACAAGAGAATTAATAAAGTTTCAACTTCGGAACCAATTTCCCACAAAGACGAACAACTTCAAAGCAAAGCTATGCAAAAATAATTAGCGTATAAAGAATCAGGACCTACAATAAACTTCTGGTATGATCAACCAAAGAAGTAAAAGTTGGACGAACGAGTAAACTAAGTAAAACGACTTCGAGTCTACTAGAGCGTCGAACCAACGAAGCCAAAGTGGACGAATGAGTCAACTTAACATAAAAACTTCGAGTCGACTGAAAAGTTGAGTTAACGAAGTAAAAGTTCGATGAATGAGTCAACTAAGTAAAACGACTTCGAGTTGACTGAAACGTCGAGTTAGTCAACTAAGTAAAACGACTTCGAGTCGATTAAAACGTCGAGTTAACGAAGTAAAAGTTGGACGAGCGAGTCAACCAAGTAAAACGACTTTGAGTCGACTAAAATGTCGAGTTAATGAAGTAAAAATTGGACGACCAAGTCAACTAAGTAAAACGATTTCGAGTCGACTGAAACGTCGAGTTAATGAAGTAAAAGTTGGACGAATGAGTCAACTAAGTAAAACGACTTTGGGGTGACTAGAGCGTCGAACCAACGAAGCTAAAGTGGGCGAATGAGTCGACTTAACATAAAAATTTCGAGTCCACTGGAACGTTGAGTTAACGAAGTAAAATTTGGACGAACGAGTCAACTAAGTAAAACTACGTAAAATTTGGACTGAAATGTCAAGTTAACAAAGTAAAGGTTGGACACCCGAGTTAACTAAACACAAAAACTTTGAGTCGACCGAGGTGTCAAGTTAACGAAGTAGACTCCGAGTCGACTAGAGCGCCGAACCAATGAAGCCAAAGTAAAAAAAAATTAGTCGACCGAGGTGTCGAGTTAATGAAGTAGATTCCGGGTCGACTAGATCGTCGAACCAACGAAGCCAAAGTAAAAAACTTTGAGTTAACGAAGTAGAAGCTAAACAAATCAAGTAAAAAACAACTTCAAACAGACTGAAACGTCGAATTAACAAAGTAAATGTTGAGCGAGCAATTCAACGAAGTAGAAGCAACTTCAAGACAACCGAATCAACGAACCAACTCGAAGGAGACAAATTCCATTTTTAATCAAACAAACAGAGCAAACAAAGGAGGGACAAGTTAGCATAACCCAGGAGAACCTTGGATTATCTAACATACTAGATCAACAAAGTACAAGACAAGCAGACAAATCAACTTTTCACAAAAGCTCCGAAACAACAAACACAAGGTTGTGATATACGTACTGAAGCATAGGACAATTTAAATCAGCAAATGACTGCTAAAGATATAGCTGTAAAAATCAAAGCGTGAATACAAATCATTATGACAACGGACGAACAAAGTCAACAAGAAGAAAAATAAAGGAGAAAACTCTTGTCCTTCATTCAAATTATATTATATTACATTCAAATAAGATTAAGGGGACAGATTTATAGCATCCTCAGTAATACCATCTGCAGGAAGAAAAATAGCCGAATCATCGACATGGACTCTTTCTTCAAAAGGAGAAGGTGGTGGATCTTCAGCCATTGGATCACCCGGAGGGTCTTCAGCACCCTCCTCATCCTCGAAGGTCCGATAGACCAAATGAAGATATTGAGACAAGTCAACACCGATACCCCAATATAATCCAGAAGCTCAGTCCGACCATCGACAACATGCTGCAAATCCGCCACCTCCATAACACGAAGCCTATCCTTAATGGAAGCAAGCTCACTTCTGGCCACGATAAGTTGGTCCTCAACAGTATTGAGCATCGCGGAGGAATCAACCTTGACCTCGTCAAGCGAAGCCAGTAATTGCTCCACCCTTTCTTCAATGATGTCGCAATTTTTAGAGTGCTCTGTCACGGCACGCGCGACCTCATCATTAAGTGCCTTCTCGGCGGACAACTCTTTTTCCACGTCATGCGAATGTGCACAAATGCCGTCTAAATCAACTCTCAAGGACTCAAGCGTGGCCAGAAACCGATCTCATGCACCCTCCACCTCGGCCAACGAAGTTCGAGCAACCTCAGCCGCTTTAATCCATTCAGAACATCGCATTTTTAACGCGTCATATTGATAAAAAAAATGGGAAAATACCAATAATAGCATGGAGAGCTTCTTATCCAGAGAAATCTCAAGATTGTGATTGACCTGATGAGCCAAACCCATCACCCCTGCATAGGCAAGATGGGTCATCCTGTCCATTACAAGTCTAACACCATATTCAAGATGAAAGCTCGGATCTAGCACAGGCATCGAAGGCCTCTCCATTGATCGTTTGTGCCATTCATTAATAAGCTTACACGCACCGTCCTGCACGCCAAGCCAGGAAAACCAACAAAACTTCCCGTCTGATTTGACCCGAATCTCTTCAGGAGTAGGTTCCTTCCAACCAATTCGTGAATGAAGAATGCGAGGACCCGGTAGTATGAAGGAACTACCACCCACAGTTGGGAAAAAAAAAGGAACGACAGGTGAACCGTCCTCACTTTCTCGTTGCGCAACAGAAATGGCACTCCCAACAAGAGCAGAAGAGCCCAAGCAGGCTGTAGAAGGCGAGACATCTACCCCATCATCAACAAGAGGGGAAGAAGAACGTAGAGACTGTGTCTTGGGAACTCGATCACGATTACCAAGCTCTTTAGACAGGATAACAGCCAGCTGGAACATCTTGTCATTTAAGGACCGAGTGTCCTCGTTTGAATACTTAGCAACATCAAGGCTGCCATAAGCAGAAAAAAAAACTTCTTTTCGCATCGTCCAGCGGGCGAATGTTATCTTTCTCACTCCTCTCTAACGCCAACTTCATCTCTTCCGCCTCCTGCAGAGAGCAACGGTCTTCCCTCGAAGGTTCTCTATCAACATAACCCAAGTAAAAAGAAGTATGACGAACATAGTCAACAAGCCATTTCTTCTTCGAAACACGGTCAGAACTCATAAACAACCACTTTGATGGACTAACAGGCCTCGATACTTTTCTCTTCCTCGAAGACGGATCGGTAGCACCGCTAACATGAGCATTGAGATCCGTAACATCCGAGCTAACTTTCTAATCAATGACAACGTTATCACCTTCAACAACGACAATGCGGGCAACAATCTTCGCGGCTTACCTCTTGGTCAGCAGAGTCTGCTCAGTTTCATTCATACTGTATAAACTATTGCGCCTCACCATATCATCAGTAAGATATGTATCCAAAGGAACAACGAAAAACTGAAGGAAACTCTCGCTGATAGCCTGCTCTTCAGCGATCAATTGCAAATTCTGCCGCTTGATAGGGACTCGGAAGGACCTTACTATCTGCAGACCCCATAAATTGAAGTAGCCAGAGTCGACGGATGCATAAAACCAATATCGCGACCAATCCCTGATGTCATCGTGAAGGTTGCTAAAACACGCAGGGGAACGGAGAAAACAGGTGCAGTTGGGTTTCACGCTAAACCCCACCAAAGAATGCAAGATTCTAGCAGTTAAAGGAATACCAGAAAGGATGGCCCTGGCATACGTGGAAACCATAACCCTCAAACCGTTCGGGCCCATTTGAGCAAGAGGAATACCCAGAAAATCTAGATAAGACCAGAATAGCTCCAGAACTGGAAACCAAATACCGACATAGAACATATGAGGGTAAAGCGCAATATATCCCTTCCTTGGACGACAAGGACTATCATTTTCACGAGGAATACAAGAACTATCTCAAGGAAGAACACCATTCATTCACGATGGAACGAACACCATCCAAGGTAGTCCGAGAAGCCTTCTTTGGGGAAAAATGAGCCTCACATGTAGCAAACTGCACACCGTCCAATAAATCACCAACAGACATTGCAAATAGGCAAGAAAAGACGAAAAAAACAATAGGAAAGAAGAAATAACAGTAATTGCAAATATGGCGTAAAGGAGGAAGCAAAGTAATCACAACACCCTTTATACAACCGAGCAACGAAGTGACTGCTCACGAAGCAACATACGGGACATAATGGCATGCTAAATTCCCAAAACAATATGCATGAAAACGAACAGACAACGAAGTAACCAAGATGATCAACTGACCGAAAGTCATTAACAACATTAAGTTCAATGCAAAAGTGCAATTGAAATACCAACCGTCACACAGTTAGGGATACGTGAACATACCCACTAACTAAGGGGGAGTAGCTGATGATACATCAAAATATAATGATCATCACGGGCGTACACGTGGCATAGAGGCCCATCACGAGAATATAACGTTCAATCTACTGGGCCAGCTCATAAAACCCAAAAAGAATAAAGCCAATTACAGAGGGCCAAATATGGCCTGCCATCGAAAAGACATAAACCGGGCTTGAATCCAGGCCCGACACAAGTTCTCTCATAAAGAAAAGGAACGTTGCACCAAAAAAGAGTCATGGACGCATCAACAACCATACATGTGGCAGAGATCGTCCATTACGGGAATATTTCAAGACATGCCAATTCACAAAGCCCCAAAAAGGTGGAATTAGTCATAAAAGCCCAAACAGGGGCCATCAGAATAAATCATAATCAGAGGCCCAAATCGAGGTCCAATAGAGTTATCCCTTACAAAAGTGGAACATTATTGAGAAAAAAGAATCGTGGAGGGAGAGACGCCCCAAAGGGTGTATCTTCATAAATAAAAAACTGTTACAAAGAACGTCTCCCTTCGTTGCACCTCACATGCTTAAGTCACGCAGAGAAGTAATAACGTCCAGTATATAAGGTAAAGAGAACATTCGACAACGGTATGCAATTTTAACTGAGTTTTGTCCAAATTTATCTCCATTTCAAACTGAGTTATTGACTTAAGCATCAGTGTGCCTTCGACCACCAAAAAGGTGGTTTTTGGCAATCTAACATTTGTTTTGCATGTCAGACTTATAGGAGACCAAATTTTGGATGCATTAGTTTGGCGTCGTCCGTGGGGAATGACAATTTCCTTTCAAGAAGTGAGTTTGCAGTATGAAACTTCTTCAATTCTGATCAGCGATTAAAAAGCTTTTAGAACAGATGGAACACTCTATAGACCCTCAACCTAGCGACAATCAAAGCAATCCCACCATTGGTGAAGTTGTATTACCTATAATGCATACTTCAAATCTAGTGGCAACTCTCGAGCCAACCATGCCCGAAAAACATAGAGCCACAACATGAAGTTCTTGCAAAAACTTGAATCTCGAAAGCAGTGAATGGCCAATAGATGACCATGGCCCCTTCAGAACGACGAGACTCGAGCTGTACAAATTGGCCAGACCGTCGTTCTCTGACGTGCTCATGATAACTCATCTATCTAAAAAGTTCACTCCACCAAAGTTTGAGGCATATGATGGCATCACCGATCCCACTGGCCATCTGTGGCCATCTGTGATATTTCCACCACATGATGGCATTAAAGGAGAGCACAAAGTCCATCCTATGCCGAAAGTTTCCAACTAGTCTCACCTCCATAGCGATGAGTTGGTTCAACAGCTTGCCGCCGAGGTCGATAAATTTTTTCCAAGCACTAGCCACTACCTTCATCACGAGGTTTATCAACAGTCAATGAATGAGAAAGGGTCCACACTATTTGCTTCACATCAGACAGAAGCCTGAGGAGACCATAAGGGAATGCGTCACTCATTTTATTAACGAGTTGATCATGATCGACGACTGCTGCGATGACACGGCCTTTGCCACCTTTACCTTCGGACTAAAAAGTGGACCAGTCTATGATTCTCTGAATCTATACCCCAAAGAACATGACGACTCTGTTGAAGACCATCCAAAAACATCACTCTCGAGGAGATGGTGACTGCGAGGAAGAAGAATGAATCCCAAAAGAGACACGCTTCAGCCAACGAGATAGGAGAGAAGGATGGAGGAACGATAGGCCTCAGGAGGAAAGTGGCTAGTTGAAAAGACATCGAACCAGTGGCAGATCCGAGTTCAACCAACAAGAACTTGGAAGGGTGCAACCCGGAAGATCCAAATATGAACAATCGACAAGCAAACTGTTCTCAACTTTGAAAACAAGTCGAGCTGAGGTCCTGAAAACTATGGCGAAGTGAAAGGATGTTAAGTGGCCACCCAAAATGAGAGGAGATCTAGATGGACAAAGTAATAACAAATATTGCTCTTTCCATGAGGACTACGGGCACAACACCGAGGATTGCTACAATTTAAAAGACGAGATCGAGCGCCATATTCAAAATAACGACTTGAAGAGTTCATTAGACGGAAAGAGTCCAAAGGGAGAGAAACCAAATCAAATGAGCAATCAAGGGAATTGATATACGTCTTGCATGGCGTAACTAGAAGGACAATCCGGGAAACGATCAATCTGGGATTTATGAACAAGGATCAGATACCCAAAGCCTTTTGCACAACGTGCCAGAATGACACAGCGAACTCTGGCCTTCTCCAACGATGACACGAAGGGAGTCCATTTCCCTCATAATGACTCCCTGGTAATTTCAGTACTGATAGCCAGGTGGGAGATCAAAAGGGTACTGGTCGACATGGGCAGATCGACCAACCTTATGTACCTAACAGCATTCCAAAACATGTGATTCACTGAGGAAATGTTCTCGCCCAATGATCAACAAATGGTAGGTTTCAACGAAGAACAATGTCGTCCACTTAGAATGATCTAATTGCCAGTCGAAACGGGAGAACCAAGGAGACAACTAATCTTGTTGATAGATTTCCTTGTTGTCAACACTACATTCGCATACAACATGCTTCTTGGAAGGCCATGGATACACGAGATGGGTGTGGTGTCCTCCACCATGCATAAATGCCTCAAGTACCATACCGATGATGACATCGGGATAATCAAAAGAGATCAACTAGCTGCATGCGAATGCCACTTTTCAGTGATGAAAGCTTCGCACAGATAACAATTACTGCAATGACTAGAGGAGCCGCTATAGCAACTTGGTCAAACAGACCACGACCTTTTGGATGACAATACAACTCCAACCAGTCTAAGAGACCGACCAAACATTGGAGAACCATAAGAAGAAACGACAATAGTCTACTTGGATGATGGAGAAGGAGAAAAAACAGTTTGGATTGGCACGAAAATCCACTCGAATCTCGCCATGAAACCGGTCCAACTGCTAAAGGATAACAAAAATGTTTTTACCTGGACAATGAAAGATATGGTGGGAATAGATCCGTTTGTCATTAGTCACAAACTGCAAGTCAATCCAGACAAGAACGTAACCAAACAATAAACGAGGAAGTGCACCGATTGATAACTGCATGACTGATAAGAGAATCTCACTACCTAGACTGGTTAGCTAACACGGTGTTGGTAAAAAAAAAGAACGACAAGTTGTGAGTATGTGTAGATTACACTGATCTGAACAAAGCCTGCCCGAAAAACAATTTTCACTTTCGCGCATAGACCAAATAGTGGATACCACTGCCGAACACGAACTCCTAAGCTTCATGGATATGTACTATGGCTACAATCAGATACAGATGCACCCTCCTGACCAAGAAAATACATATTTTTTAACAGAAAGAGGTACATACATTTACTGAGTGATGCCATTTGGACTAACGAATGCGAGAGCCACGTACTAGCGACTGGTCAATAGAATGTTCAGAGAACAGACTGACAAGACAATGGAGGTGTACATTGATGACATGTTGATCAAAAGCTTACGCTGAACAGACCATATCAAAGACCTCGAACAAGCATTCTCCCAGCTCCGAAGATACAAAATGAAGTTGAACCCTAAAAAATGCGCATTTGGAGTAGAATCAGGAAAATTCCTTGGATACATGGTCAACCAAATAGGAATCGAAGCTGATCCAAAACAGATACAAACATTTCTCAACATGCAATCACCAACGAACATAAAGGGCGTGTGAAGTCTCAATGGCAGGATAACAGCTTTGAACAAATTCATTTCCATGTCCTCGGACAAATGTCTACCTTTCTTCAAAATCTTGAAAGGAAACAAGACATTCAAGTGGAACAAAGAATGTGAGAAGGCTTTCTAAATCTTAAAGGCGTACATGGGGAGCATAGAACTACTATCAAAACCGAGCATGGGGAAACACTGTATTTATACTTGTTCGTGTCCGACCATGTGGTAAGCTCAACATTGATATGAGAGGAGAAGGGGACACAAAAGCCAGTATATTACATCAGTAAAACACTTGTAGTTGCGGATATCAACTACCCGACTTTGGAGAAATTGGCCCTCGCCCTAATTAGATCTTCAAGAAAGCTACGACCATACTTCCAAGCTCACCCAATCATTGTCATGATCGAACTACCACTTCAGTCAGTATAGCACAAACCAGAGCTATCCGGAAGAATGATGAAATGGCAATAGAACTCAGTCAGTTCTACATTAGCTATGCCCCCAGAACCGCAATAAAAGCTTGAGCATTGGCAGATTTCATCGATGAATTCACAAGCAGCAAGGTTCGCCAACCAGACAATAATCATGAAGAGGAACAAATCAAACAAATCGACCACGAATGGATCCTTCGTTGCGACGGAGCATCCAACGAGTCGGGAAGTGGAGCTGGAATGATCCTGTACAACTCGGAAGACGTAAGGCTATAAAAGGCGATAAAATTCATTTTCAAAGCCTCAAACATTGAAGCCGAGTACAGGGTTGCAATTGGCAAAACACTTGGAAATAAAAGAAATCAATGTCTTTACTCACTTTGAATTGGTATTCAATCAGCTGAACGACGAATTTCAAGTAAAAAAATTCTCGAATGAAAGCCTACCACTAAAAGACTACCGAGCTGATGGAAAGTTTCAAAGCTGCAACAATTCGGCAATGTGCAAGAGCAGATAATGAAAGAGCTGACGAGCTTGCCAATGAAGCATCATGGGCTAAAGAAAAATGATAATCCGCTCATCACAATATAGGAAAGTTCCATACTGGATAATCAAGTACAAAAAGCATGTGCAACGAGCCAGGAAAACAATTGGACGATTCCAATCCTCGCGTATATAATGAACGGAGAGCTTCCAACGTACAAGATGGATGCCCGAAAACTAAGAAATTGAACAACACGGTACACGGTAATTAACGATAGACTCTACAGGAGATCTACCACTGGCCCGCTACTAAGATGCCTCTCACCTGACGATGTTGACTATGTTATGCGAGAGATTCATTATGGTACATGTTGAAACCGTCCAGGAGGAAGAACACTAGATCACAAAGCCCTGACATTGAAATACATTTGGCTGACAATGCAAGCGGACACAAAAAAACTCGTTCGCACTTGTGACAAATGCCAGAGATTTGCTCCATATACTCACATGCTAGGTCAAAATCTAATCCCGATGAGCAGTCCATGGCCATTTGCACAATGGGGGATTGACATTGTAGGGTCGTTCCCAATGTCCGACAGAAATAAATTCCTCCTTATAGCGGTATATTACTTCATTAAGTGGGTAGAAGTGGAGCCGTTAGCAAAGATCGGAGAAGCTCAAATCAAAAAGTTTCTCTTGTAAGACATAATATGCAGATTTAGTGTCCCAAGAGTGATTGTCACAGACAACGAGAAGCAATTCGAAGGCAAGAAGGTTAAGAAGTTGTGTGAAAACTTGATCATCCAATAACACTTTTCAGCACTCGCCCATCCACAGGAAAATGGGCATGCCGAGGACACCAACAGAACAATCCTAATGGCTATCAAAAGAAAACTCGAAACATCAAAGGGATTGTGGACATCCGAACTGCCTGGCATCCTTTGGGCTTACAGAACAACGCAAAGGACTCCAACATGGGCCACTTTTTTTGCCCTCACATACGGGTCTAAAGCAATGATACCTGTAGAAATTGGTATGCCAACATTCAAAATCGAAGAGTTCCGAGCAGAGCCCAACAATGAAGCACTATAAGTCAGATTGGATCTCCTTGAAGAAAAGCGAGAAAAAGCTTCTATCAAAACAATAGCCTACCAACAACGGATGGCCAGCTACAATAACAAAAAGGTAAAGCCTCGCACATTCAGTGTCAGTGATTGGGTACTCCAAAAAATTCTACTCAACACAAAGGAACTAGGCATGGGTAAACTGAATCCGAATTAGGAAGGACCATGCAAAGTGATAAAAATCAACAGACAATGGACATACTGGTTAGAAAATACAGAGGGCGAACAACTACCACGATTGTAGAATGTAAATTATTTGAAAAAAATATTACCAATAAAACTCCTTTACACCCTTCATCCCGCGTTCAAGTGATAAAGTCTAGTCGGAACGCCAAAGGTGTGATGGCTCAGTGGTTGAGCAGTGGCAGATGGTATCACTAGGTCACAGGGTCGAACCCAGCCGGTGGGAGGGGTTAAGGGATAAAAATAGTTTAATCGGGACAAATGAAGTCAGACTAAATATTTACTCAAGGAAACACACAGCATGACCAAAGTATTGGGCTACGAGTAAAGTCTAAATATATGTATCGGGACAAGCAAGTCGAACATAAACACAAAACTGTTGGTCTGATCAACCATGAAGTAATAAAGTACCTAGACACATGAGCCAAACTTTTTATTTTGTCGACTATAATGTACGACATCAAAATCCAGACATGCAAAGTCGGATTTTATAAAAAGCTTCTACACAACTAGTATGTTGAACCTCGAAGAACACTTGTAAAAATTTGGACAAACAAATCAGAATTCAACCAGGAATGTCAAAAGCAAAAAAAACTAAGTCTAACAAGATAAACGGAAAGACATACTACGTACAAACAATAACAATAAATAGAATGACATTCTCATTGATTTTCTAATGCATTACATCAGAAAAGGTTACACGAGTTCGAGGAGGGTCAATAAGAATATTCAAAAAGAGGCATGCACAGGAAGTTGAACATTTGTATCAGCAACAATATCACTCGATGGCACATGTTCGGATGGACGAAGAAATGATTGTTTTTCATCAATGAGATCACTCAGCGAATCCAAAACGGGTTCCTCTTCGTCCTCGAATACTTGTTCAACAAAAACAATGAAACTTTGATAAATCCAAACCTTGCGACTCAACAAAGTCTAGGAAGTCATGACGATCATCGACTACTCTTTTCAAGTCCGCTGCTTCTGCAGTTCAATTTATCAGTAACTGATACAAGCTCTTATTCAGGACATGACTATGATTGATCGCCAACAACTTAGATGGACTAGCGGGCCTGGGAACTTTCCTTTTTCTAATGCTCGAGCCAACATTAATGACACCTCTAGCAATAACAGGAGCATTGCGATCCGTAGGCTTCTTAATGAAGCTCACTTCCCAATCAATGCTCGCATCACCAACAACATCCGGGGGGAGTACGTTCCTGCCCCTCGTCAGAAATGATGACATTGTCGGCACATGCAACAGTAACTTTTGAAGTACAAGCAGTCGTAAGCGTTGCACGATCCGCCTCGCTCATAGTGTATAGACCACTGTGATTGATGATATCCGTAGTGAGGAAAGCTTATATTGAGAACCGGGGCCGCTTATTAAATTGATCACGAAACTCTTGTTCCTCCACAGACAAAAACAATTTGTTTCTCTTTGGTTCTTGGAACGATTGCAGAATATGTACATTACGTAACTTGAAATAATCAGAAGAGATGGACGCGTAAAACCAGAGCCTCGACCATCCCCTATACCCATCTCTAAGATTCTCAAAATAGGATGGACTACGGAGATAACAAGTGTGGTTCGTGTTTACACTAAACCTCTCCACGGAGTGCAAAACCTTGATGTTCATTGTAATCCAAGATTAAACAGCCCTCGCTAAGGTCGCGATCATTATCCTACAGCCATTAGGAACCATTTGCGTGGGAGCGATGCCCAAGAAATCTAGATACTCCCAGAAGATTTCTGGAGCTGAAAGCCTAAGACCCGCTTGAAACATGTCAAGATATAGCGCAACATAGCCAGGCCTTGGACGACAAGGATTGTCGCTCTCTTCAAGCAGGATGATCTCGAGGTCAGATGACAATGAATATTCATAACAAACACTATCCAGAGTTGTTCGTGTTGCACACTTAGGCGAGAAGTAAGTTTCGCAAGTAGCAAACACATCAGCACTTATAACCCTGAAGCTCAACATTGTTATGAGATAAAAACGAAAGAGAGAGAAATCAAAGCTTGGGAACGAATAGAGTGTAAAAAAGAAAATATTGTATTCACCTTATCTTTTTTATAGGGTTGAACAACAAAATGACTACTCATAGGAAGATGTGCAAAAAATGATGGTCGCGCGAAATCCCAAAAATCACACTAAATGAATTGGCGGATGAGACATCGGAGAAACAAACACAGTAACAGCTGGTAACGGCATTAAATGTGTCGTGATGGTGAATTAAAAAATCCAACCGTCATATAGTTAGTGGTTACGTCAGCATACTCACTAACTAAAGGGGGAGTAGCTGATGATATATCAAATAAGACTATCTTCACAACCATACATGTGGCAGAGGTCGTCCATCACGATGATCAAATATTCCAAGATCAGGCCAATTCGCACTGCCCAAAAAGGGCGGATCCAGTCATAAAAGGCCAAACATGACCCATTAGAATAAATCATAGTAAGAAGCCTAAATCCAGGCCTAATAGAGTTTTCCTTTAATGAAGAGGAACGTTACAGAGAAAAAAAGAGTTGTGGAGGGAGTTACGCCTCCAAGGACATATCTTCATAAAGGAGGAGACTATTACAAAGAACGCCTCCCCTCGTTTCACCTCACATGCTTAAATCACGCAGAGAAATAATAACGACCATTATATAAGGTAAAGAGAACATTCGACAAAGGTATACAATTTTAACTGAGTTTTGTCAAAATTTATCTCTATTTTTCAACTGAGTTACTGACTTAAGGATCGGAGTGCCTTTGGCCACCAAAAATGTGGTATTTGGCAATCTAACATTTGTTTTGCAGGTCACACTTATAGGAGACCAGATCTTGGACGCATCAGGTACCATCCACTAAGCTCTAACCATTAAGCTGTCATACCATTGGCCATATCAAATATTGTTAATTATAGCTAAGCCCCTAGCATAATGCTCCTCAATTATAACTTTTAATTTTTCATTTTACCCTTCACATTTTATACATTTTACAATCAAAACCAACCTATCTCAAATATTGATTAATTATACTTAAGCCCCCTAATATAATTTATTTGAAGTTTCTAATTATCTATAAATTATAAAAAGTCATTGCATCTAACTTTTTGATTTCCCATTTACCCTCCACATTTCATATTTTTACTATCAATATCAACCCCTCTCAGGCATTGATTAATTACACCTTAGCCCCTAACATAATTTATTCGAAGCCCCTAATTATTTATAAACTATACATGAGTCTTTAAAATTATAAATAATTATTTCGTTTAGAACTAGCATATTACCCGTGCCATTAGCACTCTATATATGTTTATTTATTTTTATTGTTAATTATCATACATTGGACACCCACATCACCACCCCCACCATTGCCCTCAATCAGTTACATAAAAATATCATATTTTAGAATACTATTTTTTGGAGTCAAACTCAGTTAAAATTATAATCAATTGAATATTCGAAGTTTTTGTTTGAATGTTCAATAAATGTTCGTCTGTTTCTTTGAAATTGAGTTCTGATTAGATCGAATGAGAGAGGTGAGAGCGTGGTGGATTCGAAGGGGGTTTGAGTGATTAAAGGGTGATTGCCTAGTCGATCGAAGAGAGATTGAGTGATTGAAGGGTGATTACGTAGTCAATCAAAGGGGTTTGATTGATTGAAGCGTGATTACCTAGTCGATCGAAGGGGAGAGTGAATGCACAAAATCGAGCAGTGTGAAGCTGATGCAGACCCACAGACCAAACTCACCAAAAAAGAAAGACAAAAACTCAATGCAACACACAGTCGAACAGTTCAAAGACAGAGACAGAGACAGACTCCTTGTCTACTCTCCAGTTTCCTCTATAATCGAGCGCAAAGACAGAGACTCATCCATTTACTATCTGGTTCCATTGATCTCGCCGCATTCACTTGTAAGGAGAAACCCTAGATTGTCCACCCGTCAAAGTAGAAGAACACCTCCTTCAAAGTCTCAATGGTAATGTGCCCTGTTACTGACTACTCATCATTCTTTAGTGTTCAGTGTGCATTCTATCCCCCAACTGTATAGCTCAGAGGGTTTGTAGTGTGGTTTAAGGCCATATCGATGGAGGATTCACAGAGGGTTGAAGGCGATACCGAAGGAGGATTTGCAATGGACAATCTTTCGTGAATTGTTGTAAGTTTCTAATCTTTCTATATTTCATCTTGTATTCATCCTCATTATCTTACTCATAGGTTTGTGTGTATTGTTTGTTGTATGTTGCCAGTTTAAATTGGTCTAAGGAACTAGGGATACACCACTTAACTGTTCATTTTGGTGGAGAATGGATTGAGCACCTGAAAAGAAATTCTATTGCCTTCTTATTATAAGAATGGAAAGGAGATTTATCTCCCCAACATGGATGGTGAGAAAGTCCATTTTGAGGGTTTGAATGACCTTATTGTTGCTTGTATCCATTTTCCATTTGGTTATGGTTTCACTTTAGGGGGTGTCACTTGTATTTTCATGATTGATTTAGGATGACCATTGACAATGACCCACATGTTGTTGAGATGTGGAGCAATGTCTCAATTGACGAAGATGACTCAATGCATTTATTCGTTGATGTTGAGTTTGTTACTCCATAACCATTGATGATTGAAGCTGCAGTGGTTCCAACACTTCCTTAAGATCAACCAATGGGTGAAGAAGATGCAATGGTTCCAACATCTTCTCAAGTAGAACACCTTCCTTGCTTGTTTGAATCTCAAAATCAACCAATGAGTCAAGAAGATATTGGTAAACACGTTGGAGGCAACAATAATTCTAGAAAAGTTAGAAGGAATACATGGGCTAAAAGAATGAAAACACCAAGTAATACAGTGTGTCAAGAAACAAATAACCTTTCGTTATGGTGGAAAGGTTCATGTCCACTATGGGACAAGGCATGTTTACTAGACCATCGTTTAGACCTCCCGGCATAGCATTTGTGAGTAATGTGGATGGTGAGAGTGGCAACCACATGTTTCGTTAGATGGTTAGAATACTGAGGTGTTAATAGGCTGACTTTAGTTATTTGACTAGTGTGTGTGTGTTTTAGAGTGACTTGTATGGTGTATTTTGTCTAAGTTGGGGATTGTTAGACTCATATAATTGAAGCATTTTGTGAAGCATTAAACAATCATGTAATGTGAGTTTTAAACAGTGATGGTTACGAAAGCTTTTGCAGACTATATTCACGTGTGAAGCTTTTATTGTTATAAATGTCTTTGCAACATTCACTTACATTTGTGGGATTGTGTTTTGCAATGTACAATGTCATAACAAGGAACTTCATTACATATACAACTTAATATTGCTTTCCTTTTTCACTAATATTAATGCCTTTCATCTCATTACAAAAGTCTTCCAAGGTCATTTTAACTGTAAATGTAACATTATACTTGTCACTCACCATATTAGCATTTTCCATTGCAACACTTAACCACTCAAAATTCCCGCAAGTATAGCACTTTAGGTGTTTCCTCCCTTTGCTATGAACTTGTTGTGATTCCACAATTTTCCTGTTCCCATGACATCCATCAACAATATACGGACCATCATACCATACATAGTTTTTCATCCAATGGCAATAACCCCCACACTTAAAACATGAGCCTGAGCTTGAGCTTGACCTTGATGCATTGGTTGCTGCAATGGCATCATCAAGCCATATGAAAGTCTTGCATTGATCATATTGACAAGATAAAAACTTTCTTCCTCTCTGTACGGGAGGTGAGACACATGCCCATTGCAATTGCTATTATGACACCTACTATAAATGCAAGGACACTTGTTAGCAAAATTTCTTTCTTAGGAACACATTTGGCAGGGAATATGTGAAAATGCAGATAATAAATTAGTTTGATACACCCCCTTACTATTAATCATAAATTATACATACCCCTTTATGAACCAGGCCGATCTTGATGGAGAAGAATATGGTGTCCACGCCATTTGAACCCGAACAAGCACTAATAAGATACAACATCACACATAACATGAAAAACAATAACATCTTACCATCATTATGTTCTAAATCCTTCGAAATGGGTAGAATCATTAAGTTAGGATTGTAAAAGTTCTTCAAACCCCGACTCAAACCTACACACTGCAATATTCTTCATCCACTCTCAGACATGTATGCACTCTTCTTTTTCAACTCTTTTTAAAGAAGTGAAATTCACAACGGAGATATTTTGAATTGGTTGATGTCAGACACCCAAAATCCCCAAATTAAAATCATGATGGGTCTAGCAGATAGATTCAACTTCAAATCTAGCTGTATGATCATCTTCGAATCATGTACATACTGGTAGATAGCCTAGCATGTGCGCTGCACACTTTTTTTGGGTAAAAAAATGGTCCAGGGGGCAAAATGGGAAATAAGGTTACTTCAGTGAGGATTTGGGCAATCTTGGGGGTAAGTCTAATCATCCATTTTTTTAGGGGGTTTACCTAATTAGACATTGGCATGGGGGGTATGTCTAAATTCCCCAACAAATAATCAAATGAGCAAGACCCAGCTGACATAATGTTTGACACGAGTCCAAATAGTTAATGCAAATATATTTTGAATGTTTGTTAAGCGTCTAGGATAGATTTCACTTTAACATGATATCAATGTATTAGTCCTAAGGTTGACTGCTTCCCTCTAACTTGTGAAGCTTTGTTGCTCATATGCCTCAACCATTTATTATTTTTAGGTTTACATTCTCTAACTGCTTAAGCTTTTCAAAGTAACTATTAGATGGTCGACTAGTGTTTTTCTCTACATTATTAGAGTGAAAAATAATGAAAGTTCTCAATCTTGTTGATGTGATAACTGTTTGAAAATGAAACTTATTTGTAGACCTTTATTTACTTATTCTTATTAGATCCACACTAAGACCTCATGTCAGTAAACAATGAAAAACAATTTAACTAATGCGTATTTGAATCCATTGATGAAGACTATGCATGTAACAATCCTCACAAACCATTCAACACACAACGAAAAAGCCTTCCACCCCCAGAACCTTTCTCATATTTTTAAAATCGGATGAGAAAGTAAAAGGTAGAGAAATATATGTTTGAAGTGGGGACCTCAAACGTATATATAGAGCTATAATTCTATTATTAGTCAATCATCAGTAATATTATAGTAGGGCTTAAATTGATATCTACTCATAAATAACCACCATACTCAATTTGGCAACACATGCAAGACTTACAACATGTAATTAGAAACGTGATTATGACCCTGGTCTTGTTTCTTAATTATATCAACTAATCGGGTCTAGTCAAACACCACTACCTATAGTTTGACAATCTACAACGTATGATACTATGAATTATGTAGGTCTATCATAAAGGAATTTTCTAACAATCTCCCACTTGGACCATATAGATCAGCCAGAGATTATATATTATAAACCTTATGAACTCAAAACTTGACTGTCGAGAGTTGTGAGTGTCGTCTCCAAACAATCTAATCCATTGAGAATATCAATATAGGATCACAACAGCCTTCACCACATTTATCATGGTTTGAATCATCTATGGTCATAAATACAATCAAGGACATAGATCAAAGTATGGATGTGTAGCATGAAAATGACATGTAATGTGATATCTAATCATGTTCATTTTCAACTGGTGTTACCTTATGATTCAAAAAATTAAATCATCTTTATCATACATTATATTCTTTACTACCTATGCATAAGAGATAATTTTCATGTATTCGTTATTTGGACGTTGGAACAAACTCAACTTATTACTCGTAACATTGAGTATTCTACCTAGTGCAAAAGACCTACCAAGTGCCAATTCAACAAATATCTTATGTGATAGATTAATAATACTAAGTGATCAGTACGATTAGTCTGTATGTCTATCAAAAAATGTTTTTTAGCAATAAACCTTAATAAAAAAAAATTGTTGAAAAAAACTGATGAAGAAATTTTCAAGTAGGATATCATCAACATATAGCAGTAGAATTTTTTAATTTTTTTTTGCTCATACTAATCTTATGATAAACACATTGATCAACCAGATTTGTCTCAAAACTGAATGAAGAAATTACTTGATCAAACCTTTTATACCATTGACGAAATGTCTGCTTTAATCCATAGATAGAATCCTTTGATTTGCAAACTTTATGTTCTGAGCCTTTAATCTCAAAACCATGTGGTTGCTTCATATAAATAGTTTTTGAAACATTTGCATTCTCAAATGTAGTCTTAACATCCATCTGATGTAGCTCTAATTCATAATGAGCTACAAGTGCCATGATACTTCTAAAAGAGTCTTTAGTAGATATCAGAGAAAATGTCTTTTTATAATCAATGCATTCCTGTTGAGTAAAGCCTTTAGTGACATGACGTACCTTATATCTTTCAATGTTGGAATCGCGTTTAGTTTTAAAAACCCATTTGTATCCAATTGGTTTTACACCCTTAGGCAACTCAACAAAATCTCAAACGTTATTGTCTTTCATAGACTTTAACTCATCTAGCATAACATTCGTTCAATCTAGAGACTGGGCGTTTTGCTTGGCTTGAAGGAAAGCGGTATGATCATTTTCCATTCCTATATCAAACTCATGCTCATTGAGATAAACTACATACTCATCTAAAATAACAGATCTCATCTCCCTATTAGATCTCCATATTGGCACTTCTAATTGGGGAGGTTGAGGTTCTTCTAGATTAGAAAGAAGGCAACCCAGGAATATTTTTGTGATTTGCATCCTCATTCTGTTCAATAATAAACACGATGACGTTAACAAAGTGAATATTCGTCATAGTTATGTCAACATATTCTTATTCAAAACTAATATTTCAGGATTGTGTACCTCCAATTATTCTCAACATCCTCAATAAACTTGTCATTATCCGTCTCAATTAAGGTATTAGTAGAGGGGTAATAAAACTTGAACCCTCTCGATCTTTCTGATTATCCAATAAACTAGCACCTAACAGTTTTTTAGTCCAATTTTCATTCATTAGGCCTGTAAAGCCTAGCCTCAGTTGGGCATAACCAAATATGTAAGTGCCTAATGCTAGGACATCTTTTTGCCCATAGCTCATATAGGGTTTTGTATACTACTTTACTAGGTACTATATTGAGGATATAAACCTCAGTCTTTAAGGCCTTTCGTCAAAGAGGTTCTGGCAAAGTAAAATGATAATTCATATTCCTAACCATGTCTTTTAGGGTCCGATTTCGTCTTTTAGACACATTATTTTGACGTGGTGTCCCTAACATGGTGTATTGAGGGATGATGGCCACATTCCTTTAAGTACCTCACAAATGGACATGAACATTGGCATCATCTGTCAAATCTACCATAGTGTTCACCACCACGGTCAGATCTAACGGCTTTAATTTTCTTATTATGTCGATTTTCAACCTCAGCTTTATAGGCCTTGAACAAATTCAATAATTGTGATTTTTCATCTATTAAATATAGCTACCAATAACGATAATAATCTTCTGTAAAAAGGGATAAAATACCATTGACTATTCCATCAAGTCGTAGGAAATGATCCACAAATATCAGTATATATCAAATCTAAGACACCTTGACTTCTATGAGCATCTAACTTCCTAGTGTTTGTTTGTTTTTCTTTCGTTTATTCAATACAAATTGTAAAATTCATAAAATCAAGGGGACCAAGGACTCCAATTGACAAAAGCCTTTCAACTCTCTTTCTAGAGATATGACCTAGATGCTTATGCCATAACATGGAAGAGTTCTTATTAATTAATTTTTACTTAGTACCATAATTATTAACATGCAAGGTTTCATTTGACTTTAAGTGAGAAACATCTAAGTCCAACTCATATAGATTGTCAATCAGAGATCCAATACAACAAATAGAATTTTGAAAGAAACTAAACCTTCATTTTCCAAAAAAAAATGTATAACAACATTTGTCCAAACTAGAAATGGAAATTAAAATTGGCCTAAATGATGGTACATATAAACAGTTTCATCCAAATCTAAATAAAAAAAACTAGATTCTAATTTTAATCTAAAGATTTCAATTGCCTCCACACAACCTTTATTGTCATCCTCCATGTAAGTGAACCCTTCAACATCATTTGGTTTCCGACTCCTTATCAACCATGCATCAAAACACTGATGTGAATAGTTGTCATTGTATCTATCCACCAAGAATGGCATGGTACTTCGGCTAGATTAAATTCAGAACAAAGAAAATTAAAATTATCAACTTTATTTGCGAGCTACTTCTGATATTTGGGACATTCCTTCACATGGTCCAGTTTCTTGCAAAAGAAACATGTGGCGATCTTATCATACTTTTGTTGCACATTTTCCTATGAAGTCATTTTAGATGCAGTTTCCTTAGCTTGAATATTAATATTTATTTTCCTTTTTTTTATGCTTGAAGTGCAGTTGGAAAATGTTGTCATGTGAGCACTTTCTGTATTTTATCGTTTAAATATTTTCAATTCTTGCACACAATGAGCTCATTTAGATTCTATTTCTCCCTCTGAGTATTGATCTTAAAGGGACCCAACTCTGTAAGAAGAGAAATCAAAATGAGGTGCACAAATGGATCATAAGAAAATTCCAACTTAATGACCTCATCTTTTTTTATACAAGATTAGATATTTCCATTATGTACTCCCTTATATTTCCTTTGTCCTTATACCACATGTGACAAGTTTGCCAAGAAACGTGCTTGTGTAGGAAATTTTTAACATTTTCCTCCTTAGGCATTGCACTACAAAAAGTTTCAAAATTATAGTGTTTCATTATCATAAAACTAATGCGATTAGAATCCTCCCACTTTTCATAAGAAGTCTTATCTTCAGTTGAAATAGAATCAATAGGCTTAGTGGATTCTCCAACACGAAGCACATAATCCAAATCCATACATCCAAGAACGATCACAATATGCTATTTTCATTTTTCAAAATTTGAACCATTAAGTACTTGAATGTTGTTTAAATTGGCAGATATTGAAGAAACATTTACTACAATAGCACAAACGAACAAACTCATATCAGTATACATACACCCAATCAACTGTAATGTAATGACATGATAAATATAAAGAAATAATCATTGCAATGCAAAATTTGGTTTGATTGGGGGGAGCAAACAAATAGACTAAGGGTAAAAAGTACAAGTAATTACATTTTTAGTAACGAGTTCTTATGAGAAACCAAACAAACAATCACAATTCAAGTCTTTGGACAAGCATAATAACGTGTAAGTGGTTCTCTCAAAACAACTAAGACTAATTAATATAAATAAAATATAATCGGACTTGGGCAAACAATGACATTCTTTTGGGCCGGTCATTGAACGCACAAGTAGATTCCAAAAATATTTTACTTAAATTAATTATCTTAGACCTTCAATAAACCGACCAAAATAACAACCTTCATTTGAGCCAATTATTATTTGCATGGGTCATGACGCGACCATATGCAATCCATGAAAATATTACACTAAAATTCAAATAAATTTTAATGAAAGATGTCACTTAGGTGACGTATCACAAAATTTGACCTAAACTTAAATTTTGGATTTTTATTAAAAAGTACTGGAGGTGCTCAAAAAAATTTCCTTAACTTTAATTAAATTTATTCCAAATCCACAATTGAAAAAAGCCAAAAAATGCAACTGGGTCTAACCCAATGAACTGAATCAAGTGAGTCCAACATAACAAACCCAACTAACCAAACATGCTCAATTAGCCAAACAGACCCAGTTAACCAACCAGACCCATGAGGCTCAAACCGATCCAACTGGACTGAACCAAGAACCAATCAAACTCGTCTAAACCGGCTAACTGAACCAATCCAACAAGTCTGAACTGGTCCAGCAGTAAAATCAGGCCAGGCCCACTGCTACAATAAAACATGCCCAATTTGAATTTAATTTGTTTTTGCTACGTAACTTAAGGGGTGACAGGCCCAAAATTGAATTAAAAACAGGCCCAACGCACCCATTCTTTAGTGACTCTTTTCTTCAATTAAACAAAATAAGCCCAATACGAGTTTAGGACCAATGAATTAATTCAACAGATCCAATAGACCAGAACTGGCCCAACAGTCACTAAAAAGTAAAAACACCAAACTGAGTTGACTTAGTCTTCTTGGCTAAAAAAAAAAAAAAGACCCGTAAGCCTCAACCACCAAACCATCGGAACTCATCTTCCTTGTTTCGAACCCCTATTAAAAATGAGAAATGACCCCGATGATTGACTGAACGACACACTCCCCTTTTTTATGATTATAATGTATGTAATTTTTTAGTTTTTTTTTTTCTTCCAATGTCTTTCAACTACCATCGATTACTCAAACTACCTTATGTGGTTGATTAGAAATGGTTAAACCACAATCTAGTTGCCGAGAGAATCAGATCCGGCGAAATAGATTTTTAGGCTTTGAGTGAAACTTACGTGATGATTGAATAATTAATCAAACAATAAGGAAACAATAAACGTATGTTTTCTTTAATGATTTTGACAATGATGCTCTGATACTACTTGTTGGAATAGAATTAGATCCACACTAATACCTCATGTCAGTAATCAGTGAAGGACAATGTAATTAATGCGGACCTAAATCCATTGATGAACAGTACACGCGTAGCTGTTCTCACGCACCAAGCGACATGCAACGAAGAAATCTTCCACCTCTATAACCTTTCTCCTGTTTTTCTCAAATCGGATGGGAAAGTAAGAGATAGAGAAAATTAGGTTTGAAGTGGGGACCTAAACCGTATATATAGAGCCCAAACTTTATTATTAGTCAGTGTTCTAAAAATCAGCCGAGGCGGGGACTAGGCGCATGGCGGTTGGGAGCTGCCTAGGCAGATTTTTGTACTTTTTATTTGTTTATTTATTTCCAATTCTAAAAAAAATTAAGACTCTAGTTTTTTTTTTTAATACATTTTGCGTATGTATCTTGGCATTGAATTGAAAGTAATTTATATGCTATTATGCTTAACTTTTATAAAATAATAAATTATAATACAAAAAAATCCGCCTAGGTCCCCATCTACACTCCGGCTAGGCCTCTAGGCACTAGTCCCTTTCTTGCTGCTTGCTGCTCGCCTATCGCCTAGCATTTTTTAGAACATTGTTATTTGCCCATCATCAGTAATAGAATTATAATAAGGCATAAATTTGTATCTAAACATAAATAACATCCATACTCAATTTGACAACACATGTCAAGACCTACCACATGTAATTAGAAACGTATTTATGACTCTGGTCTTGTTTCTTAATGATCACAACTAATCGGGTATAATCAAACACCAATCACCTATAGTTCGATAATCTACAACATATAATAATATGAACTATGTAGGTCCACCTTAAGGAAATTTTCTAACAGTTCTTCCTCTAGGTGAAAGCATATTGCATGTGCTTGACAAAGGTGGTAGAAAACAAAACAGCGTCATCCAAACCAGTTGTAGCTTGGTTATCCTATAAGGAGGTCAATACAGTTGAAACCGTTCTCAAATCATTATACCAAATCTTGCATTAGGTGGCGAAATTATATGTGACGCTTCAAAAGTTGTCACCATTTATGAGTTTAGATGATGAATTTTGGCGTGTCGTCACATATTTGTTCAAGCTAATTTTTGGTTCCCAATTCCTCACATAAACATTTCGCAATCATCACATACTAGGGAACGGGAAAACTAGTGCCTAAATGAAATACATTTTGTGACGAAAAGTAACACTTCGTCACATTTTGTTCAAAAGTCCAACCCAAGAGTGAGGAAAGTTTCCTCACCTAATATTTTTCTAATTTAAAGAAAGAAAAACAATAAAACTAGAGTCGTTCTACTGTGCCCGGTACAGTGCCCGGTACAATGCCCCGCATGTGCCAGTACATGAGAGGGATGAAAAGCTAAAAAAAAAAAAAAAAAAAAAAAAATCGCAAAAACGTTTCTCTCGACTGCGCCTCTTCCAGCTCGCGATTAGGGCAGCAAACTGCGCCTCCTCCGCCTCCTTCACCTCCGCCTCCGTCCAAAGTGCGCCTCCTCCACCTCCGCCTCCTCCAAACTGCAACCTGCGATTAGGTACCACCCCTATCTATCTATGTCATCTGTTTTTTGTTGAAAATTTTATGGTTAAAGGAAAGGATTTGCTATAGCTTTCAATTTAGGTTTTCAATTTTTTTTTTCCCTGTATAAGTTTAGAACAGATGATGGTTATGGAATTTTTTTTTTTTTTTTTATGGTTAAAGGAAAGGATTATGGTTATGGAAATTACTTGTGCTTTGTTATTTTTTTATGTTAGATCAGTTCAGATGCTAATTTTCCATCAATTATGTGTTCAATTTGTCATATTTTCAGGGATGGATACATTAGAAAATAGCGAATGTATGGAAAAATTTGAATCTGTAGAGTCGATAAAAGAGCCTTTCGTAGGGATGGAATTTAATAACATTGATGAGTATCAGTCATATTATCTTGATTATGGTAATAAAAAGGGATTTCCAGTGAGAGTAAGGTCAACTGAAAAGGATGATGAGGGAAACCCTAGATATCTTATTCTTGTATGTGGTCGGGCTGGGAAATTTAAAAGTCAAGCAGAAAGTGTTATAAAAATGCGTCCCTCTTGTAGATGTGGTTGTTTGGCTAAGATTAGAGCTCTTATACGCCCTGATGGAACAGTGAAAGTGACAACAGTAACTGATGATCACAATCATGATTTGAGCCCTACAAAATCGAGATATTACAAAAAAATCGAGTTATGAGCCAATATGTGAAGAAGAGGCTTGAATATAATGATAGGGCGGGCATTAGGCCAAATAAGAATTTTTCTTCGTGTGTGGTTGAAGTTGGTGGGAATGATAATATGACATTTTCCCAAAAAGATTGTTACAACTATATGCATAAAATAAGGCAATTGAGACTTGGTGAGGGGATGCGACGGCACTGCAGAACTACTTTCAAAAGATGCAAGCTAACAATGCTGATTTTTTCTATTTGATGGATTTGGATGACAATGGGAGGTTAAGAAATGTCTTTTGGGCTGATGCATGGAGTAGAGCAGCTTACAAGGAGTTTGGTGACGTCATTACTTTTGACACTACGTACTTAACTAACAAGTACGAAATGCCATTTGCTCATTTTGTTGGGGTGAATCATCACGGTCAGTCAATACTTCTTGGATGTGGATTGATATGTAGTGAGACAGTACAAGAGTTTGTTTGGCTTTTCAAATCTTGGCTTGTGTGTATGAATGATTGTGCTCCAGCTGCTGTAATCACTGATCAGGACAGAGCAATGAAGAAAGTCATCGAAATTGTGTTTCCCAACACACGCCATAGATGGTGCCTATGGCATATTATGAAAAAGTTGCCTGAAAAACTGTCGGGTTACAATGAATACGAGGCTATAAAATTTGCAGCTTTTAAGCGCTGAAACTGTGAAAATTTCAGCAGCATTTAAGCGCTGAAACTGCGAAAATTCCAGCAGGTTTTAAGTGCTCAAACTGCGGAAATTCCAACAGCTTTTAAGCGCTGAAACTGCGAAAATTTCAGCAGCATTTAAGCGCTCAAACTGCGGAAATTTCAGCAGGTTTTAAGCGCTGAAACTGCGGAAATTCCAGCAGCTTTTAAGCGCTGAAACTGCGAAAATTTCAGTAGCATTTAAGCGCTCAAACTGCGGAAATTCCAGCAGATTTTAAGCGCTCAAACTGCGAACATTTTAGTAGCTTTTAAGCGCTCTCCATGCTGCCATCTTTGGAAATAAAACAGGAAAATAAAGCCAAACACCATACAAAGCCAAAGATGCCTTCGGTAAGCAGAAAAATATAGCCAAACACCATATTTATTAAGTCACCGATACAAAACATGCCTTCGGTAATGCAATCTTCATTATTTATAGAACAAGCATGGACAAACATCATCCAAAGTATTTACAGAGCCACCAATACCATAACATGCCTCACACAATCCCCATCTTCACACAATAAAACATTACACACAACAAGCACCCCATAACTTCAGCCATACTCAGCTTTCAAATTACCCATAACTTCAGCCATACTTAGCAAGCATGATTTTGAAGCCTGTGGAACTGCACTTCTGTTTTTCTTGCTCAACCAGGCCACAGTCAAAGTCACAACCAACAAGAGCTCCAACCATATAGGCCTTGCAAGCAAGCAGAATGGAGTGTGCACAATGGTGGAAGTGCTCCTCCACGAGTGCCTCAAAATGCTGCACAATCAAACAACCAGGAGCATGTTAAACTCTAAAACAATTATTCTAAAGTATGCTTCCCTCAACTAATAACTATTCCTAAAGTATTCTATAAGGCACTTGGTACAACTAATAACTGTTGTGCTTCCCTCAAGTACCAATTATTTCAGTCAAATACAACAGACAAACAAAAAGGTTGTATGATTGTTCTAAAAATATTCAATGGAAAGGTAGCGATTACAGCTCCGTAAACATGATTTGCTAAGAAAAACCAATGTCACGTCACTTGAAAATGGAAGAAAGAAATATTATCCTAGGAATGTATTATGTAAAGCATTGTAGAGTAAAACTCACCAATAAAAACATTTGGTACAGTGTGTTGCCCAGTAAGCCTTTCCAGCATCTTTTGAATTTGTGGCCCTTGGGGACCTACAAAAGAAACAAACCTTGATCATATACATGTATAAATTCATACGCAATTTGCATGGTTCATATGGATCCATCACACTTCGAGTTATTTTGATTCATTTTTTCCCCTGATTGCTTTCAATATTTCATATTTATTTTCTACTGGGTTCCAACCACTACTCCAAGTAGCTGTTTAGAAGTTTATATTGTTACAAATTGATCGTTACCAATTCAACAAAATTATGAGATTTGGCTTATCTTTTTTCTATTCTTCTTCGTCGTTGTGTGCTTAAGGGTTTCAAGTTGTTCTTCACTTCTACTTCATCACATTCCAAATACAATGTAAATATCTCTTTGCTCCTTAAAACCCACAATGGCATTTTGATAATGAATCACTTTCACCAAACTATAATAATACTAAATAATCAAGTTAAAATGAATGTGTTGTAAAGAATTAGAAGCTCTAATAACGCAGAATCATAAAGCACAAGAAAAGGGAAGAGAGAGACTAACCCAATTCATCCAATTCCACAACAAGGGGTTCCACATTAAGCCGATTGAACAACGACTTCACCTCCGAGGAGTACCTTAAAGCATCAAAATCCACAATAAGAAGCAATTTTCAAAACAATTAGATTTAAAATATCAAACTCTACTTACGAGCACCAGGTCTTTGAGTAAATGACAACAGGGTTTTCGACACATTCTCTTCCAATCGAGACCCAAATGAAGACGTCATGGCCTGAATTTCATTTCTACCGCCATGGACCTGGGGTCTGGTGCTGAAGCTGAGGAGCCCTCGGTTCCTGGCGAATGGGGATTGGAGTATAGTGTGCCGTTTTGACAGTAGGAGAGAAGAGTAGAGATTGGGTTTTGGTTTAAGAGAAGAAGAAGAAGAGGTGAGTAGGGTGAGATGGAGAGATGACATCGCCATTGTTGGGTTTGGCTTTCTGGCTGCGTTACTCGTAAGCACTTGAACTGCTTTTTAACTTCTTGTCAACGTTTTTTCCCTTTTTCGAGATACGAGGCGAAGCGTGCTGGACATCATCCGGGCATTAGAGCGGGCACAGTAGAATTGTTGATAAAACTAATGTACAAAACCTATTCCCATTTCCCCTTTCCTCTGTTCATTCTTAGCACGCCATACTTCCACAATCAAGGGGATGAGCCAAGACTTGCCCAGCTCAAGCATGAGTTTGAAGCCCTGCCTCCTCCACCATCACCTAAGACCTAAGGAGGAGGTGAAGCCTGCAGAAAATGACAAGTAGGAGACAATTGTTTCTGTAGTCGTGGAGGAAGAATGGGACTAAGACAGTGGAAGCAATCGAGGAGACCATTGTTGTTGTTCATCAGGAGGTTGAAGCAACCCTAGATCCAGTCACAGGGCTAGAAGTCAAGCCAACTTAAAGCCCAAGTCTTGCCTTGCCCTCTGAAACTCCCAATACAACTTTCTTCTTTACACTTCCTTCCATTATAGACTTACAATGTCTCACAAAACCCTATCCATTTCTTCTATGAACCCCTAAAGCTTCAATTTCTTTCTAACAAAAAGCAATAAAACATTAAGATGAAAACCCATTCGATGAAAACCCACAATGGAGGAGGAGAGGGAGATGGTTCTTGTAACGACCCGATCTGCACAGTAAGATATTGTCCGCTTTGGGCCCAACCGGCCCGCACGGCTTTAAAAGGCCTCTTACTATGGGGATCCAACCCCGCACATATATAGCACATAACCATCCCGCACCCAGGCGATGTGGGACTATGATCCCCCTTGGTAGCTAGCCCAACCCCTCTTGGGATCCACGGGCCTGTTGGGCCTATTGGGCTCCAACCCTCACCCTCACCTCCCCCTCAGGTCCGCCCACACAAGGGTCTCACAGTCCACCCCCCTTAAGGCCCAACGTCCTCGTTGGCCACACAGGCACAACGTCCACGTTGCCCGAGGGCCCACCTCCACGTGGCACACTTCCGGCTGGGTCAGGCTCTGATACCATTCTGTAACGACCCGATCCGCACAGTAAGATATTGTCCGCTTTGGGCCCAACCGGCCCGCACGGCTTTAAAAGGCCTCTTACTATGGGGATCCAACCCCGCACATATATAGCACATAACCATCCCGCACCCAGGCGATGTGGGACTATGATCCCCCTTGGTAGCTAGCCCAACCCCTCTTGGGATCCACGGGCCTGTTGGGCCTATTGGGCTCCAACCCTCACCCTCACCTCCCCCTCAGGTCCGCCCACACAAGGGTCTCACAGTTCTTGTTGCAAGGAAGCCATGTTTTGGCCTCCCAAGTGCATGCCCTGCTTGTTGCCCATTTACTTCTATCTTCAATTCGCAAACACCTCATTCGTATTTGTAATTCAATCTAAAATATCCAGATTTAGGTAAAGTTATCAATTTGTTCAATTGGGTATTTTTTGTTCCAACTTTTTTCTATAAAGGAATCTTCTTTTATGTGTGTTGAATGCTTATTTTAATACCAGTTTAGTTGAATTCAGTATTATTATGTTAATGGGGTGTTTTGGTTTTGAAAGCTTGTTGGATTTCAAGTTGGAGGACTAATCACATCATTGCACCTTAGAATGCATTTTGACTTGTATTTAGATTGAATATATCGAGTTATAGTGATTTGGTTATTTTACCACTTGACATAAGCTATAAGTAAAATTTGGTTGTATTTGTTTTGGGTATTGTTCATTAAACTTTGTTCAGTCATCCTAGCATAGATGTATTTGCAGTGAAGTTGAATCCTAGCATATAGTGTTCCACATTTTCAGTGCATCATTTGGTAACAGACACTTATTAGTGTTGCCGGTTGGCATTTGAAAAAAAATATGATGATTTGTGTTCTTGGGAGAAAGGACCATAGTTATAAGAATATGAAACCGAAAATATATGTATATACATATATATGTTATACATTTCCTCTCAACTATTAGGTGAAGGAAAACACGTTAAAACCCCATGATATATAACATACCTATTCCATGTTGAGCAAACATTCAATTAAGTAATTTCTGTAACTTGAATTCTAGGCTGGAGAGTTTTACTTATTTGTTTGATTAAGGCTGTAATATGGTATTTTTCTTTTTTCTTCAACAATGCGGCAAGAAATTTTTAGCAACAGTCAAGTAAGTCTCAGTCAGTATAATTGCCCAATGTTTCAATGTATGCTTGTATATAATCTTGGGTTTCATCAAATATTCTTCCAAGGTGACATGCATTGCTGATCTTTCCTTTTGTTCTGTTAGATCAAGTACCTTATGTTGAGAGGGGTGAATATGTGGCCTACAACAATGAAAAAGGCGGAGTTATAGAGTCTAAAAGAGGATGGCATTATTGATATGGAATCTGGTGTCCCAAATCACACTATGCCAAAGTGGTTATCCATGAAAACAATTATGACTTCCTGGCTTTCAGATGCTATCTTGTATTAACTCTGGGTGGGTTCTGATGAAGGTCCGACACAAGATATATTTTTCTTATCTTCCATGGCCAATTGGGAAGGTTCTCTACTTCAAGAAAACATATGACGTGAAAGAGTTGCTTGGGATAACAAAAGCCAATGCTGACCAGAGAGAAGCAAAAGTCCAACTCTTCTCACTTTTATCTACATTAACTATCCACAACCCTTTGTTGCATGCACTTCTTTCCAAATCTTCTAATTTTTTTGCTCTCACTATGTATCTACTATATATTGCAATCAATATTTGTGAAGGAATTGGAACTGATTATAGTAACGCTTCAAATACTATCTTATTCTTATTTATCATATTTCACAAGTAACGGTGGTGTCAGTCCTTTGAGTATCTTGAGTTTTTATGAACATTTGGTTGCGAATCAGCTTAGATCAGCATGTTTTACTTTTCTCAAACATC